>CAMTDV010000012.1:62557511-62860011 GCA_947069175.1 Scalesia atractyloides
TCCATACAGGTATTTCAGGTTGGACCAGAAGTCCTGAGGGTCTTTGATGTTCAGCTTTCACCTTGGAACATGTAAGGCACTTGGAAACAAAAACAGCAATATCCTTTTTCATTCCAGGCCACCAATAGGTGTATCGAAGGTCTTGATACATCTTATCGGCTCCTGGGTGTATAGAGTATCGCGTTTTGTGAGCCTCATTCATAAGAAATTCACGAAGGTTGTTGTGGTCAGGAATCCATATGCGATCTAGATAGTACAGAATACCGTCAGATTTAGTTTCAATTTTAAGTTCAGCTCTACAGGACAGCTCCTTTCGTACGTCATCTTCCGTTACTGAAACATGTTGGGCTTCTCAAATTTGGTCTTTAATGTCGGTTACGATTTGCGAACATAGAAGATAATGGAGTTCGCATAACCCTTTCGACTGAGTGCATCAGCCACCACATTTGCCTTGCCAGGGTGGTACCGAATTTCACAGTCGTAGTCATTTAGAAGTTCGACCCATCTTCGTTGCCTCATGTTTAACTCCTTTTGATTGAAGATATGCTGAAGACTCTTGTGGTCAGTGTATATTTCACACTTAGTACCGTAGAGATAATGTCTCCATATCTTAAGAGCGAACACAACGGCTCCAAGTTCTAGGTCATGGTGGTGTAGTTCTTCTCATGAGTCTTGAGTTGTCTCGAAGCATAAGCTATAACCTTTCCTCTTTGCATTAGAACACAGCCTAATCCTTGCCCTGACGCGTCACAATAGACCACGAAGTCATCACAACCTTCAGGAAGAGTGAGGATTGGTGCATCACATAGTTTTTGTTTAAGGGTTTGGAAGGCTTCTTCTTGTTTGGGTCCCCATATGAAAGGTTTTCCCTTATGAGTTAAAGCCGTGAGTGGTACAGCAATGCGTGAGAAGTTTGAAATGAAACGACGATAATAACCAGCCAAACCAAGAAAAGATCTTACTTCAGTTGGTGTACGTGGCGCTTGCCATTCTTGTACTGCTTTGATCTTTGAGGGGTCGACATGTATTCCCTTGTCATTGACTACATGTCCAAGGAATTGTACCTCTTTTAACCAGAATTCGCATTTGGAGAATTTGGCGTAAAGCTTTTCATTCTCTAGAAGTGTAAGGATGAGTCGAAGATGCCGTCATGATCAGACTTAGATTTTGAATAAATGAGGATATCGTCGATGAAGACTATCACAAAACGATCGAGATAGGGTTTGCAGACTCTGTTCATTAGATCCATGAAGACAGCTGGAGCGTTGGTTAAACCAAATGGCATGACCATGAATTCATAATGGCCATAACGAGTTCAGAAAGCGGTCTTTGGAACGTCTTCTTCATGTACTCTAAGTTGATGATAACCAGATCGAAGGTCGATTTTTGAAAAACAGCTGGCGCCTTGAAGTTGGTCAAGAAGATCATCAATGCGAGGTAATGGATAGCGATTCTTGATTGTTAACTTGTTGAGTTCTCTGTAGTCGATGCACATGTGAAACGATCCATCTTTCTTCTTTACAAAAAGGACAGGTGCACCCCAAGGCGAGGAGCTAGGGCGTATGAACCCTTTGTCAGTCAACTCTTGCAATTGACTGGCTAGCTCTTGCATTTCAGAGGGGGCTAACCTATAAGGAGACTTTGCAACTGGTGTAGCACCAGGTATTAGATCAATGCGGAATTCGACTTCTCTTACTGGAGGAAGTCCTGAAAGGTCGTCAGGAAAAACTTGCGGGAAATCTTTTACTACAGGAATGTCTTCAAGTTTCTTCTCCATGGTTCCCTTTTTGATGACATGAGCTAAAAACCCGACATAATTCTTGCGAAGATATTTTTGAGCTTGAAGACAGGACATTAATCTGAGCCCTTTCGACGAGGTTTCTCCAAAGATTCGTAGAGTCTGACCGTTTGGAAGAGGAATGCGTATAAACTTTTCGCGGCATACAACTTCTGCCTGATGTTGACTGAGCCAATCCATACCAATTATAACATCGAAACTTCCTAACTTCATAGGAATAAGGTCAACTGGAAAGTCAGGTGAGTGTACAATTGCGTACGATAGAATTTAATGAGACTGGTTTCCCATCAGCAACTTCTACTGTTATGGATTCCATGAGCTTATCACGATTTTGGTTTAGGATGGGTTCAAACTCTAAGGACACAAAACTTTTATCCGCGCCAGTATCAAACAACATGGATGCATAACTACCATTGATAAGGAACGTACCGTTAACCACATTCCCGTCAGCTCTAGCCTGATTAGCGTTGATGTTGAAAGCTCTTCCTCTTGCAGGTGGAGGAGCTTGGTTAGCCTGATTCACTGGGTTGGGTTGGCTTGGGCTTGAGCGTGAATAATGTTCACCAACCTTGGACAAGTGTTTCTATAGTGGCTTGGGTCTCCACAATTGTAGCAAGCCCGCATAGGTTGTACCATGGGATAGTTGGGTTGGTAGTATGATTGGGCTAAATGTTGGGTAGGTGGTAATAGTAGGGGTTGTTGGGCTTGGCCCATTATTTGTTGGTGGGTTTGGGTTGAAGGCTGGTGGCGGTTCGTTCGCTGAGGCATGCGACAGGTTTGAACAGTATGACCTGCGCGACCACAGTCGGTGCAATGTTGGAAGGGATGATCGGGAAAGTGGTGGTATTGGCAACGGTTGCATTTTGGTAACGGGCCAGAGTATGGCCTTTTGTATGGTGCAGGTGAAGGGGCAACTTGGGTAATGGGTGCAGCAGGAATAGGGAAATTGGTTTGTGTAACAGCGAAGTTTCTAGGGGTTACGCTTCCTCTTGTTAGCAAACTTAGAGGAGGAGGTGGAATGGTTTGATGTTTGGCCCTCAATGGGGGCTTTCTTCTTCTCCTCTTTAAACTTACCGTTGCGAATTCGATTCTCGGTCAGTTCAGTCGCTAGTTCCATAGCAGCTTCAAGTGTTGCTGGCGAAGTGCTGAGAACTGAATCTTGAATTTTCGAGGGAAGACCTCGAATATAATGCTCGATTAAGCGATAAACTGGGGTAAACAAGTTAGGGACCATTTGGTTCAACTCTAAGAACCTCTTGTTGTAGGAAGTATGATCTCCCTCCTTTTGCTTCAAAGAATGAAATTCGTCTTCCAACTTTTTAATCTCACTCCTAGGACAGAACTGCCTCGTCATGATTTCCCTTAACTCCTCCCACGTTAAGGCCATTGCATCATCAATTCTCCTCTTCCCCTTCTCAGTATTCCACCAGGTGAGAGCTACCCCAAATAGTCTCCCGGTTGCGTATCGTACCTTGCGATCCTCAGGACAATCACAGTTGAGGAAGGTGTTTTCCATTTCTCAAACCAGTGGAGGAGAGCAGTGACACCTTCGGTCCCTTCAAATTTAGGAGGATCGCAAGACTTGAAATGTTTATATGAGCACTTGCTGGTAGGAGGGTTGCCGATGTTCTGGTCATCTTGCTGGGGAGGATTAGTGGGATTTGTGGCGAGAGCCTGTTGTACTTGAACCACAATGTCAGGAAGCACCGCGGCCATTTGTTTCGCGATTTGTGCGGCCAAGCGTTCGTGAGACCTTCCTGATCTTTTACCCCCTCGTTGTTGTCTAGCCGACATCTACAGGAATATACATAAGAAGATTGTGAGTTTATGGAGTCTTTTTAGGTGTCATGTGTCTTAAAGAAAATGAAAATAACATAAATATCAATAATGCAACTACATCCATAGGATGTCTTGGGTTTGCTCATGTTGGGCCTCAAATGTCCCCCATACCTTCACCTGTATAGTCATGTGGGCCCCCATGACTATTGGTTTGGTAGGATTTACATTAGTATTGGCGATTTAACACTCGCATCACCCGAATGCAAACCACAAAATACGTTTACGAGATGTATGGTCGGAATGTGTCCAGGTGTAGACACAGTGACAACTCAAAGTGGGGTTAGTTCACACGACGTTTGGTATAGCATGCTTTGGCCTAATAGGTACTTCGTACTCTCATCGTTAGTCCCCAGGTAGGCAAATTGGTCCTTTATTTTGGATTTATACGAATGCCAGCCTAGACAGGACGTTCCGACTACCGGTACTTGTACCCTTCCAGTTACTACATGCCCGTCATGAGAACTCACTTTGATGAGATTTGAAAATACAAAAATCATTGTAAAAACAATCATGGAAATGATGTGATGTGTGCTTTCATGGATATGATATGTTATGAGAATATGATTCATGATAGGCATTATATGATAACATATACTTATAAACATGCTTGCATAACATTGAATGTAACATTTAACATAAAACATATAAACATCATGAAATTTGGCATGTAACACACAAAAATCTTAAAAATTTCTAATAACTATAGTATAGGCTCTAGGGGTCTAATAACCTATCCTATATCCCTATAGTCATGGCTCTGGTACCAATCTGTCACACCCCGACCCGCAGCGGAATAAGAGTCGGGGCATAATTGGGTTATCACCAAAGCTCATGATATTTACTAATATGTTTCATATTTATTAAAGTCAAAATTACATTCTCAAAAATCCAAACATGTCCATACAAATACAAAGAAAAATAACCAACTAAACAATCCAAACTCTAAACCAGTTTATTCTTCTATGCCAATCCTATGTGTTTCTTGCTGCAGCTGGTTCACCTGTATCATGTGTAAAAATGGGGGTTTTTGGGTCAACATAAGTTGGCGAGTGAACCTTGTTAGATAAACATTTATTATTGATTTTCTTGTTATTTTATCAAGGAAAAATTGTGCATAAACATAAGTGAGCAAATGTAAATAATCAATCAGTAACAATGACAACCACAAACTATAAGATACAATAACATACAATGACATACAATAACATACAATAACAAAAATGGGGAACGAACGGCATATGATAAATGTATGTACTGAAAATGATAAATGTCTGTGCGATCAAGGCTCAATCAAACGGAGCCGATCGTATTGCATGTACTGAAAATGATTAATGTCTGTGCGATCAAGGCTCAATCAAACGGAGCCGATCGTATGTTGGCACGCCAGGTTCACGCTCATAATGTAATGGGGAACATGCTCAACGCTCATAATGTAATGGGGAGCGGCGGCCATGAAATTGCATGTACTGAAAATAATAAATTAAATCTAAACAATAACCACACAACAGTTGAAACAAGCTGAATACACATTTGTTCATGATATGATGTATGCACAATGATTTAATTATAATAAATGGCAAGAGACATGATACACCCCAAAAACGTGATTAAAACGGGGAATTTGTAAAGATTCACTCACATTGGGTGCGTTTGGTTGGAGATGGTGAGATGCGCACGAGTTGGAAGAATTGAACAACGAGAATTAACTAACCTAAATAATAAAGGAAAATATAGTAAATGAGTGGATTTTATTGATAATTTTAATTAGGATTTTTAGATATATTTTTGTGAGTTCAAGGCTATTTCCTATCTTTAAAAACATTATTTTTAAGTATTTTTAATTGATTTTTAAATTAAATTAAATAAATAAAAATATAAAAATATGTTGACTTTTTGGGTTGACCGTTGACTTTTTGACTTTGACTTGTTGACCGGTTTTATTGTGTAACTGTATGCGCTGGTGAGGCTCGAACCCGAGACCTCCCGTTCGCGTGCACGCAGCTCTACCAACTGAGCTACGTGTCTAACCTGAAATAATTCTGTTTTTAATTATATTTATATACTAACTCAGTTTATTCAAAATTCTTTTATTTTCAAAAATGTTTTAAATCGCCGAACTGGTGTCATCAACAGGTCTCGAACCCGGGACCTGTGACTTAATGTTACACACAGTCCACCGCTGGACTGTGTGTCTAATTTGGTTAATATATAGATTTTTATTATACTTAACATCTACGGCGACAAGGATCCGGTTCAGTTAGAAAAACAAAACATTTTTATTACATAGCATACGTGTGTCAAGGATCGAACTCGCGGCGTGTGATATGTATGTGCACACAGTCCACCGCTGGACTGTGTGTCTAACCCGAGATAATATCCAGATTTTATTAAATTTATAATCAAACTATCATCGTCTTCTTTGTTACAAAATTACAGTCTGCGATTACACTATTGTATCTTGTTTAATTCGATTGACAAACATTCAACTGTGATATCCCGGGTTTTTCAGATAACTTAAACGTAATACGTGTCAATCTAATTACGTGCTATGTGTACGAACGTGTACGAATTAAATGAATACGTGTTGTGTGTTGTGTGATTGTTTTAGTGATTGAATATTTAGGTTTGATATGTGCACGAACTTAACCGAACCGCGACACGTTCCAAACCTTGGTTCATTGCGACTCTAGGAGTAACAAGTTTTTGAAACTCTAGCTAAGGTCAAGTTCTCGGCCATAAGATCAAAACCGAACCACTCAAGCTCCCTTGCGGCTGCATTCAAATCCAAACCAAACTACTTTAGTCTTTGGCCGCGAGATCACATCTAAATCAAACAAACTCACCCTATACCTCGGCCGAAAGATAAAACCCAAACAAACCCAACCCAAGTTCCTTGCGGCCGAGTGCTAAACCAAACCGTGACTCTCATCCTTCTTGCGCCTATATATACTAGCACTCATGGAGGTTCTATACACAACACAAAACCCTAGTTTCATTGCCGTCGGCTGCCTTACTTTCTTCATCTTCTCGGTCGCAACAAGCAGCAAGCAACAGCTTTCTGCATCACCTCGGTCGCGAAACAGCCGCTCCCCATTCTTCTTCACGGTCGTAAACCAGCCTCCTTCTCGGTCACGGATCTTCTCGGCTGCAAGCAGTTTTTGATCACCGGATTTCTCTAGCTTAATCACGGTTCGTTTACCTTATCATATGATACAAGACCATAATCGGATACGTGTGTGTGACTTTGTTGTGTTCAGATCGTGTGATTGTATTGTCTCGGATAAATATGCATGCTTGAATGATTCATTGTCTCGGATTACATATATGCTTGAATGATTCACTGTCTCGGATTATATGTATGCTTGGATGCTTAGTTGTTGCGGATATATGTGTTTGATTGTATTGTTTTCAGAATATGTGAGTGTTAAGTAATCGGCTGAATTGATCATTGTTCATACGCAGAATTGTACTCGGAAATCATAAGTTAGCAAGTGTGTTTTGGTTGTAATAACTAGAAATAAGAACTAGGGTTTGCATGGATAGGTTACTAGTCTCAATCTATGAGTAGAAATCGGATTATAATCACCTAGGTTAACCGTATGAACGAATTGTGCGAATAAATTGTAACAATAATGCTGAAACAGTTTGCTGAGTGAAAATTTCAGCCGACTTCATCAGGCTGTAACTTGGTCGTTAGTTGTCGAAAAACGGATTTTCTGATGTCTAGAACGTAGAGATTTGAATAAGGAATCTAATGGCGCTGGATTCATAATTTTCTGAAATCGTTTGATATTTTTAAAGGGCTAAATAAGTTCAGTAGGTAAAGCTGTTAAAATTCAGGAATTTTGTTGGTTGTTTATCAAACTAGATTTTAAAATCAGTAGAGAATTGAGTCATGATTTTTGTACAGCAACTAGGTATAGAAATTTCCGGGCAACTCCAACTGGAATTTTGTTAATCGGACGATCAGTGATTTTTAAATAAATTCTTCCGTGGACTGCAGTCAGAAAGCGGTAAATCTGACTGCAGCTTAGTGAATTAATATTTATGGTTAATTGGTAAAGATTTAGGACTTGGAAAAATTATATAAATTTCTATGGTATAGATGTCACCTACTGTAAAAATAAGGGAATTTTTAGAATGCTGGAACTATTTTATAAAAATCCTAGAAAACAGCTGAATAACTGAGTGTTGAGCAGAAAGTTGTTAACTTGTGATTTTATGCATTAAAGTGTTGCATGGATTTGGAATGTGTTCATGATAAGTTGTGTGATCACTATGATTATATGAGAATACTTGCATGCATGTTTGAGCGTTAGATATGTTGTTTGTGTGTATCACTTTGTGAGTAAATTGCGTGTGGAATTTGTATTGGTGTGATTACACACTGACTTGGAATTAATTGGTTTGTTAGGACGCAACTAGCGGTCCCATCTCTTATAACATCTTTGCCACACTAACCGAGCTAATAAAGGTGAGTTCACGGCCCCTAACTTTATACGGTTTGTAAACAACAGGGGGAGAAACATGTATACACTCTCAAACTCAAACTCTTTACGTTATACGAATGTAACGTCACATAACTATACGGTAACTAAGTTAATGTTAATGTAATGTTATGGTCACTATGCAGCTTTATCACTTAAGTCCTCGACAATCTCCTCGGATCGTTAGTATTTGGGTTAAGTAGCGGGGGAATTATAAGTAGTACTACTGGGTCTGACGAGCCCCATCCGAGCTAGTCGCGCTAGCCGACCGGGTATGGTCAACGGGTGTATGATTGGCCTAACATCGCCATGGTCATGTGATAGACCTGGCAAAACGGAGGCACAACTGTCAGCTTCGATCGCGAACACTTAGTGACATGACTTTAGGCTAGCTACCTATATACATTAATATTGAACTTAATTACGGAACAACTTAATATTCCGGGTTTGGAATAGTGGAACATCAACATATTATCCCGGGTTGGGGATAATGGAAACAACAACTTAATATTCCGGTTTGGGAATATTGGAAGTAACAACTTATTATTCCGGGTTGGAATAATGGAACTGATATGTTATCCCGGGATGGGGATAACGGAATAACAAACTATAACCGAACAAACGAATTTATGAAAACCTGTGAACTCACTCATCTTTAATGTTGACACTTGTTTCTTTACATGTTTCTCAGGACGCTAGGAGCTCTAGGTGCACGCACACGCATTGACACAAGACATCATTATAGAGTCTCATTTATTAATATTGTTTTGGGATTTTTCATTTGTTTTGGCGTTTGTGTTGGCGCCCGCATCATTACTTATTTATGCTTCCGCTCAAACTTTAAAAACTGATACTTATGCTAAATATTGGTAATCTAAAATTTACAACCAATGATTTTGGAAAACGTATTATCAAATCATATAGAGTCGTTCGACGTACTAGTGTCTTAGATTCTGGTTTGTTCACACGTCTCGCGGTAGAACTCCGCAAGTGGAAATTGAGGGTGTGACAGACTAATATGAAATGGAAGAGACGATATTTAGAAGTAAACATAGCGGAGAACGATTTATCTCAGAATTCCGGTAAGTCGTCGGCTCTGTTTTACGGATTTCTACTGAATGAATAAATTAACAGTTTTGATTAGCTACAAGAGGAATTGAAGTATTAAACAAGAGTTTTCAGAAGGTTTGAATGTCTATACCGTTTCACAGCTGAAGATAAGGATTTTCAGAAGTTTTCCGGTGAACTGGAATTATCCGATATTAACGTCTGAAATTGATTCCGATTGAAGGGTCTGAGTTAGTAATAGCTTAACAATTGATAGACCACGAAGGAATTGAAAGACTTACTGTTTTGATGGAGAATACGGTTTTCCGGCGGAAGTCCGGCGAGTCCAATTAGATTCTCCGGCGAACTTAAAATTGTGCGAAAATGTAATTGAGAGCTTTCCGAGTGTGTTTGAGTCGTGAGAGAGAACAAAGACGAAGTAATTCTGGAATTGAAAGTTTTCGGTTATTAAAACCAATTCACTTCTAGAATTCAAGTTCATTCAAAGCAACTTGATTGAAAACGTCGGTGCATCGGTTAAACTCAGTAAACCGCGATCAATCAAACGTCTTTAGACGTTTGATGACTGATTTCGGTTACAGTTGGCGTAACCGGATTAATTTGTGATAGATAATAAAATTTAATTGTTTCCTAATGTTTACAGAAAACAACAAGTGGCGGAGTGGTGATATGTGTGTGTGATAAAGCTTTGAGTTCTTTTCCGGCTGACCCGGGTTCGAGTCCCGGCAGCCTCATTTTCTTTTTAATTATTTTATTTTTACTTTTTATCAATTATAACTTTTATAGTTTAGTTTGTTTATTAATTATGCATCATAAAAAAATTAAAATGGACATAAATACGCAACGTGACATTTATAACTTGATATTCGATTACAAAACGGAGCGGGTTTGGAAAACCCGTTTTTGACAAATGTTACAGGTTGTTCTTTGATCTTATCTAGCGTTGTACTTTTGTAAGGCGGTAATAAGGATATTTGATTATGAATAAATCAGAAGTTAAATAGGTGTTGCATGTTGCCAAAGGAAGTCTGCTCTCCTTTGAGAAAAGAAGTTGAACATTCTAACGACCTCGTTGATGCGAACTGTTGTAAAACGCATGGCTACGCACAAACTAGGAGTAGTTTGTTAGACCCTTTTTAAATCAGAGAACGAGTACAAGAATGTTAAAAAAATATATGAGAATGAATGTAAGTTATTCAATGATCATGTTTAATGGATGTTCTTTACAGAAAGGATAACGGATAAGGTTACCATAGCTTTAGTATTTGGTTAATAAAGAGTTATTTGAACACCAGGAACTAGTTGAATATGATACGTTGTAATGGCAGTGAGATGCAACTAGGCGGCCACCACTGTCTACGTTAAGTCAGTCGATCAATGAATCATCTAAGTGAGAGAATGTTGGATATGAGATGTCCGACTCACGATTAATTAACACTACTAATAAGGTACGATCCAAAGAGTTACATTTTGGATGATGAACATAAATAATATATAAGACTTAAATACTATAGTTCACAAATAGCGGTATTTTATGGGAATTAATGATCTACAAAATGATTACTTGTTATTTAGTTGTTTATTAATTAAAAGGTAATTAAATAGTAACTAAATATTAGTAGATGGTTAACATCATTTATGAGATAAATGAATCATAAATGATATTATGTATTTTATTTACGAGACAAACAAAAGGTAGGTGATAAATACTATTTGTTGGATAAATAATATATATGTTTATTATATAAATATGGTGTATGCATTTGCATTGAAATACACTTGGTACTTCAAGTATAGATACATGGTCTTCATAACTCAAACGCTTTTCGATAAAGCCTAAGTCAACGGGTTTAGAACTGCTCCACTGTGAAAGGAGTGTTCTCGGTTCGAAGTTTCGGGTTTCAAGGTTTGGGTTTGACGTTCGAGAGTTAATTAAGGATCTAAATTTTTTGTGAATGTGTGTCAAGTAGCATGACGGTCGTTGCTTCCATCTTGTGGATCTTAGGTTTTTGTAAAAAAGACATGGTGAAAGGAGGGTTCGAAGTTCGAAGTTTCAAGTATTAAGCTTCGGGTTTTGATTTCAAGGAGTTAATTCAGGATCTCAGTTTTTTTGTGAACGTGTGTCAACTAGCGTGACCTTCGTTGCTTCCATCGTGTGGATTAATAGTAAAAAATAGAGTTTTCACGAACACCGTATGGTTGGATTAATTGTTACTACGAAACGCAATTGGATCACTGACGATATTTTGATTGGTTTAAAATAATGTACGCACCTCCACCACTAATTAATATCATATATTAATTAATAAATAAAATTAGAATTTATCTAAAATAAAAAATCGTACACAGTGATTGCAAACATGTTTTATTAATAAAAGATTATGAGATGTTAATAACATGCTTAATCATTAAAATTAAAATATGATCAAATATTTGATGATTAGGGTTTTTATTATATTATATTCATATTAAACTGGAACTACAAAGAACAATAAACAAGTAAAAGAATCATATCACAAACGATTGTTCTAGGATGAGAAAGATGATGATTCTTCACCTAAAAGATGCTTATTTGATGATGGATTCAAGTTTTTTATATCATAAGATAGGTTAGAATGAGGAACTGATAGCGGTTTAAAGAGATATATTTCCGTTCTCAACTAGCGTTCTTGGTTCTTGTAGTTGGTTTTAAATTTGAGAGAGAATAAGAGATGGAGAGAGGATGTAGGCCGAACTTATGAGAGGTATAAGGAGAGGGAAATGGTTTGGTGGTGTAGAGATAAGGATTTTTTTAGGATCTGAGTTTGATTGTTGTGAAAGTTAAGATGTAAATAATGAAAAAAGATAAAACAGAGATAACTATGTAGCAGAATAATTAACTTCTGAATCACAAAAATGAAGATATTGCTTTCATAAATATGTAAACACAGATTTTTGTGTGCATGAAGATTACAACTCTCCCTCAGCCTGATCATTCCAATTTGTTCGTACAAAAATGTCCAGGTGAAAGTGATGAATAGAACAGTATAGGCACTGCTCTATTTATAGTACAAACAAAACATCTGAAGAATCTAAGCTGACGTCACCTAGACAACGACATCAAACAACCTAACAAACTCCTAACTTCTGCTAGACCTAAGTATTGTTACATTAAAATACAATATAAACTCTATTGCATATCATCTATTGAGAAATCTCTGTTGAGTCTTATCATCTGTTAAGCCCAGCAGACCTTAGCTTCAACAGTCTTTATTCTTTATTAGCCGAGGTTCTCTTTAGCGGACCTTTGGCTCACAACAGTGTTTGTCTTCAACAGATCTTATAAACAGACTTTGGTCTTGGCAGACTTTTAGAGTAGCAAATGTTGAGTCTTTGCCATTTGGAAGGAGCAGATCTTAAAAGCACTGTTATTTGTAATCAAATGTTATAGAACATTTTGGCTTTACAATCATCTGTTCTAATCTCCCCCTAGAACAGATGATGCCAAAACTCTTCTTTATTTCTGACCTTTGTTTCTCATCAGCATTTCCCTGATTTGACCTTTGAATTGTAGTTCAAAGTTTATGGAAAGCATATCTTCAAAATCCCTTTCAAGTTCAAGGCTCAACAGATCTTGGAAATCACCTGCATCCAGACCATATGCATCCTCCGTTCTTATCCTTTGAACTTAACCATCTAACCTGAGCAAAGTCAATTCGTGGGTGTCTATGGATGACTTCCACTTTATAACTTTTGAATCAGGTGATTTTCTTGGGTGAAGAGTTATTTTTTGATGAGTTTGGTGATTGTGGCCTACCCATCAGACTTGTAATCCTTTCTTGTAGTTTGTCACTAGCAGGATCTGAGTGGTATAACATTAGTTTTTCAGTCCCTCTATCCTCTAATCTTCAAACAACTGTTCATGTTGGTGCAAAATGTCTATTACCTACGTCTTAGGGTTGTGTTTGAATCATTCTAATAGCGATACGAATGTTAGATTTACAGTTTTGATGTTTTAGAACAATCTTCGCACAAAGTGGCAAGACCAGCTCGTACGAAGTGACAATGTCTATAAATAGGTGAGTAGGGTCTTGAGTCTGAAAAAGTTTTGGAGAGTGGTACGGTGAAGCCCTACCCAGATTGTTTCAGGATTGTACACGTTTTGAATATTAATGAAACAGTAAACTTTAAACAGTAATCATGTTATTGTCACTTGTTATAAAATGGATTCCGCACATCTATGACTAGTTAATCAGATTAGGTCCTTTGCTTTTATGGATAAGACGATCCTACAATTGGTATCAGAGCTACGGATGGCCTTATTTGAAAACTTGATCAACATTCTACACTTTTATTCTACTCCTACTTATCTTTTTTTTTTCATTATTTTCAACAAATTCATGGACGAATGGACTGATTTTTCAGTATAATACGTAAAATTATAGTAAAATCCTTTAAAAGATTAGGAGCTTAAAACAATCCAAATCATGTCGAAAATTACAAAAACATGAAAGTGTGAACACACCTCACACGAGTTGACCATACACTTCGCATGAAGTGACATTTTGTAAAAGATTGTTTTACCACTTCGCAAGAAGTGATATCCAGATCGTACGAAGTGGTCAACACCTATTTTTTTGGAAAATTCCAGTCTAGCTCGCACAAGTGTCACTCCACACAATGAACTGATTTTTGTTCAAATTTTTTCATAGAAATGGAGAACGAATTCTTCAACGCGTTCGCTTCCTCAGCTGTTACAACCGCAGCCGCACAAAATCTGAATCTTGAAAATGAAATGGGGACGATGACGAAACCCTCAAAGCTAATGAACTTAGAAGAATATGACGGTTGGAATGAGCGTTTTATCAATTGGGTACAAGCAAACCACTTCAATTGGTGGTACGCTATCAAATAAAAATACGTACCACCAACTGGTGAAAGTGGACCAGAGAAAACATTGACCCTGTTCACAACAACAGAAAAAGACAAGTTTGTTAATGAAAAGAAAATGTCAAACATATTACAGCAAGCTGTTAAAGAGGATATTTTGCCTCTTCTACAACATGAAGATGATGCTCAATCTCTGCCGGAACACTTTGAAAATTAAGTTTCAAGGAAGCTCCCAAATGAGAAAGAGTAAAAAGGCGCTGCTTAAGAAAGAATTTGATATCTTCAATCTGCTGAAAGGAGAAAGCATGAAACAGCTGGTCGAAAGATACTGTCATCTTGTGGTTCATATTAAAAGGATGGGGATTCAGAAATCCAACGAAGAACTAGTAGACAAAGTGGCCGATGCCTTTCCATAAGGAGAATGGACTACTTATTTGACAATTCTGAAAAATGGTTCAGATTACAGTTCTCTCAACTTGTCAAGATTTATTGAAAAGCTAGAAGGGCATGAGTTAGAGATGTAGAAAATGGCAAAAACTAAAGGTACTCATATACAGCAAGACGTAAACTTGTATTACAAAGGCAGTTTTGTGGCTACTCAGAGTCCAAAAGTACAAACTGCTTTTAGTGCTGATAGTTCTGCAAGTCCATCTTCAAACTAATCTGGTGGTTCTTTTAGTCGTTTCCCATCTATGAACTGAAATCACCTCAAACACTACAATCTTCACATAACTCAAACAACTTTCACAGTAGCCAAAGTAGTTAACCCAAAAACTAGAGGATACTCCAATGCAACATTGCTGTCAATTTGGAAAACGCACAAGACTTCAACGAAAACACTGCCAAGCAGCACATGGCAGTGCTTGCATCAGTACTTGAATCAGATGAAAGTCTGGTAGCCGGGAAGATCGGATATCCAAATATGAAGAAAGAAGACTACGATCAGATCGATCTGGAAGAATTGAAATTAATCAATATTAAACGGTGCATGGCTTCAATAGTTCGAAGAGCCCAGAGGTTCATGGAGATAACAGGCAGAAACAATTTGGGTGGACCTCATGGTAAACTTGGTTTTGATCAATCAAAGGTCACTTGCTTCAAATGCAGAGAGAAAAGGGCATTTTAAACGGGCATGTACTAACCGAGAAGTCAATAGCAATCAAAATCCTTTCGGAGATGATTATTACAAGAAAGCTATATATCATCGACCAGCAGTTTGACAACCCGCAATTCAGGTTAATAGTTTAACCTAACTGTAACACCCAGACCGCGTAAAACAATGAACCGCGGCGGAAACGTCGGGGAGTCATGTCACAGAACTATTGTTTCACAACTCATGGAATTTAAAATTTTGTTTGATTAAGTTAAATGTTTACATTGTCTTGGGATAAACAGAAACAACACATAAATAAATTGTCTTTCATGTTTTAAGTCACTAAGGCCCGCGTCCATTCCTACGTGAAGCATGCATCATATTATCAAGTATTGATTCCTGAAACATATGTGAAAAGAGAGTCATCATAAAAAATGCCGGCGAGTACATAGGTTTTGTGAGTGTGTCAAATTCATGGCCTTGTATACATATTGCAACACCTCGTCCGACTACAAGAGTCGTTAAGTGAAAACCTCGTATCAAAATGTTTAATATTGCAATACAATTAACCAACTAAAACAAGTTGGTTAGAGTTGTGAAAACCTTGTAGCCATGAATCTTGACGAAAATATTTCTTTTGTAAAAACCTTGTAATAGATTGATTCAAAAGAAAACTTCGTATGGTTTATATCTTTAAGTAAAACTCATTGCGTGACGTTGTTCAAAACAATTTTTCCGTGTTATAAACCATTTTTCCGTGTTATAGATCATTCGTACGTGTCATAAACCAATTGTCCATGTCATAAACAAATCGTCCGTGTTTTTAATTGTGAAAACTTTTGATCGTTCTTTAATGAACACATTCAAACTTGTGTTGACTATACCACCAAAGGGTATCTTTAATAGACCACCAAAGAGTCTCTTTAACTAGACTAACGAATCATCAAATGAGTCACCCCAAAACATTTGCAAAACGTAAAAGAGGGGAACTATGTACTCACTTTGAAAATCATTTTGTATATATAAACCGTGTATATTGTTTTGAAATCTTGAAAATAATTATAGGCACATATGAATCACCCCAAAACATTTAAAAAATGTAAAAGAGGGGGGTAGGGCTATGTACTCATTTGGGATTGCGAAAGTGTTCTTAACCAACGAAATAAACAAAGCTCAAACGTATCCTAATGTGTCAGATAACTATGTTAGCGTGTCTAGACTACAAACAGGAGATCGGATAGAATGAATTCTTATAACCCAAACGAGTTTGGAACTCATGTGATATGGTTTAACAAACTTAACATTATGATTTGGAAAGGATCCTAAGTGCTTTTGACCCATTATGACTCGTTAAGGTAGTTTACACTAGTTTAACGGGTCATGAGTGTAAACGTGTGATCGGAGGTTAAATATGTCCTATAATAAGTCTTAAATGCCCAAGCATGTTTGAAAATGTTAAAACATCAGTTTATATGTCAAAAATTTGGTTACATGTGTTTAAAATGGATTTATGCGCAAAATGGCATTTTGGTCATCATTTTTTTAAGAACACAGTAACACTAACCAAACGATGTGACCATAAGGTATAACCTTAGTAGGTTTTTCCCTATATAACTATGGTCACAAATATGTGTTTGGTAGGATCCTAAGATCGACCAAACGGGTCGGATTCGAAAGTCAAAGCGGTGGTCAAGACCGCTCGACTTACGACCCTAAATAAGCACTAAACTAGAAGTGACGAGTTAGACAAGTCAAAATATGTCTAATTAAGTTTATAAAACTGATTTGGTATCAAAACTTGGTGTTTTGATACCTGAAAATAGTTTCGTTGTAAAATGCACATCATGCGCATTTTTGACCGAAACTTTGACTCGTCACTTCGACTAGTAAACGAGGTAATCAGAAGGTGAAATCGTTAGGGACTATAACCTTCGTGATTACGATCATGTTTCAAAGTTCAATTGAACTTTGACTTGGCCAAATTTGGTCAGAACCAAAAGGCAATCAGGAAGCCAAACTTTTTGACTTTTAGCTCAAAATAGCTAAAAAAAAATTAAAGAACTAGGAAGAGTACTTACTCGTGTTGAAGAACACTTTTGGAACTCAGGATAGGAGGCTTCCAAAGGTTGGAAACAAGCTCCAAGAAGGATAGAAGGAAGAACTTCACACTTTTCTTTAAAGTGTTTTGAAGTGGTATGAAAAAAATGGAAGAATCATGGGGTATTTATAGTATTTTAGGATTAAGGAGGTGATGACAAGTGTCCTCAAGTGTGGATTAGTGTCCTAACATGTGTCAACACCATATTAAGTGTGGCAAAGTGGGTGCTAGGTGTAAAAAATTAGAGATAGGTGGCAAACTTGGTGAAGAAGCAAAAATATTTATTATTTTTTTTTACATTTTTGGCCCTTGGACTTATATTTTCACTTGTTACCATTTTTAACCCCTTTAACCTAATATTTAGATTATATAAAGGTGTTAAGACATGTGTAACTTGGATTATGCCCAAAAATGTCGTGGATGTCAGTTCATTCGGTTGTACGGTTATGCGTTTCGCAAAAATGCGTAAAACGCTTTAACGAACACGAAAATGATCGAAATTGTGCAACGATTGACATTTTTGCATTCTCATCAATAAAATACAAGATTTTATTGAATACAAAAATATTTGGAAATAAAACACATGGTTTCACTGTTTACGAAATTTTTTGTAATTGTGCAATGATTGAAAAGGCACAAATGTCACACTAATTAAAGTATGTGTTTATGCTATATGTTGTGAGTATTGTTCTTTTGATTCCATGCAAAACCCTAGACATCCAAACAATCTGTGCTTTGTTTCTTGACTGACGAATGTGTGATAATTGCTAGATTGATTGAATTGCATTATTGCTGCTAGTCATTAGAGGTGCTATTGATGTGATATGAATGCTAAACTGTTGCTTGATTCATAACATGATTGACTATTGAGATTTGGGTTTTGATCGTAACTATTGTTGTTAATCTGAGTTGTGCGTATGATCATATCCGAGTTTACTGAATGAATGTTTATGTCCAAGTTTACTGAATGAAAGTATTATGTCTGGATTTATCTTGTAATCCGAGTTCACATGGTAGATGGAAGTCCGGGTTTAAGTTAAGGGTATCTGAATTTGTATGCACATGTAGGAATCCGGAGTTAATAATAGATGGAGGTGTGTTACGAGTTTATTTGTGTGGAAGGTGTGTTCCTAATTTATCAGGTGTATAAATTTGGATTTGTCTAATATATTTAAAGAGTCCGAGTTTGTATGCTTAACTAATGTCCGAGTTTGTATGCTTAAATGAGTCCGAGTTTATATGTACACCACATATCTAGTCCGAATTTATGTGTATACTATGCTTTTTAGAGTTTAACATGAGTGTGCTTTTCAGAGTTTAATTTGGGTATTGTTGGTCCTAGATGGAAAAATGCTCTTTTAACTTAATATGGCAATTGATTTCAACATATATGAAAATAGTGTGTGGAAATAGTAATCAAACTTGCAAGAAACAACAACTACATAATTTTCAATTATATCATTTTGAAACAAAATGGTTTACAAGGTGATTGTGAGATTATTGACTAGTACAAATAAATACTTGTATAATTCTGTGGTGAAAGGGTAATGGAGTTTTTGTAGTGTGTATTAAGTGCTTGGCTTGACTCCTTCCCTTTCAGTGGTTTTAACTCTCAATATATAGAGAGTTCCTAGCATGAATAAAAAAAATTGTTTATTCATGCACTTGCTCTGCATAAAGTGGCTTATTGGCATATTTGTTGAATCCACTAAGGTCAACTTACTACTTTAGGAAATAGTAGAGCCTTATTTTTCAGACAAGTTGGTGTCTCAAAAGTCTTGAGATCCATCTCATCAGAAATTCTAATGACTAGACTTTACAAGAAACTAATGATATTCATCAGAAATATCATCAGATCCATCAGAATGGTCTCTTATTGTGTTTACTTGTTCTTGATCGATATCTGATAAATGTAGAAGATGTGTTGTCCTTTTTATTCTATCCAGCCTCGTCTCTTCGGTTCTGTTTGACCTTCATGACTTTATCTTCATTAGTTGACCAGATAGATCACTTTTTTTTTCAATACTTACATAAAAGTTTCCTAACAATTTCCCCCTAAGTATTGTAAGAAAAACAACAACTCATATCAAGGAACATTGCAAAAAGAACTTTCAAAACATCAAAATCCAAACAATAGACAAAAACATTGCTAAGAACTAAACAAATTAATAGAAATGTTCTCTATTATTCTCCAGTCCACTCTTGTAGAAATCTCCTTTCTTCAGTTGCTTCTTGTATTTGATTAGCTTGTGACAGACCTTGTACATATCCTTGTACCAACCCCTGGTTGTGATCCATTTGTTTATGATGTCTTCAATTTCTTTCCTCAGCTTTTCCTTATTCTTTCCTTTAACCTTGAGTTATTCATGTTTCTTATTCATGCAGTCTTTGATGTAAGTAAGTGTTTGGTTTGAGTACCTACATATTTCAGTTACTCTTAACAGAGCCTTTTTGTCTTCAAAATCCACGAACACAATAGACAATTCAGGTTTTTCAAATATGACTCCTGTTCTGGCTTCAGGTTTAAGTTCAGCTGGAATTGATGTGTCAGATGGAGGTGTTTGCACTTTCTTGCTGGGGTTAAAAGAAATGCAAAGGTCAGAATCAGCTTGAGCCATCCTTGAGTACATTTTTTGTCCTGCTTCTGTTAAGCTGTAGATAACACTTCTGTTGACTTTTGTATCTCCCTATTCCTTATCAACAAGCTGCTTAACTTTTTTAAGTCTATGGGATGAAGTTCTTCTCCAAGATTTGCATCTAAAATTGTTGTTACACTACCATCTTTTCTGATCAGACTGTACTTGCTTTGCTCATGAGTTCCCATTATCTTCCCTTCAAAGGACTGAGTATTCACCTTGTGTACACTCACCACTGGATTTATGAGAGTAGGATGAAAACTGTTCTTTCCTCTTTTCAGCTTCTCTTCTTTTATCCTTGTGCTTATTGGACTCAGAGACCCGTAAAGCTTATCTTCTTTACTATTCCAGTAGTAATTTCTCAAATGATATTTAGGGAACATCATATTGTCTTGATCAATTTGTTGTCTAGAATTTCTTTATCTTTTCCTTGTGCATCTTTTCTGAATTCAACTCTTGGTCTCTTTGAAGAAGTAGCTGAATCTTCCCATTTCCCTTTCTCTGCCTGATTTAGTTGTTCACTAAATGTTGTTTCCCCAGATGAGGTTATTTTTGGATGATCTTGTTGTGTACCTCTTGAAGAAACACTGCTTGGCTTAGGAATTATCACAGGAGTAGCTTCTAATCTCTTCAGCAGCTCTGAATTTGACACAACAGGTGGAGGCCCCATTGGTGCAGGCCTAGATGGACTGAGTGTGTGTTTGCTTTGTTTGAGTGTGTTGGGTAGCTTCTAGCTCTTTCTTGATTGATGTCTCTTTAGGAATAGGGGTTCTAAGTTCATGAACATCAAGGTTTGCCAATCTGGCAACATTTAACGGTAGTCTTTTTGTAAGTGATTGCACATCACCTAATAGTTGAGCATTTCTTCTTTCTTCATCATGTATCTTCTTGAACTCCTCCATATTTTGATTTTGATGTGTGGCCCATTCTCTCACCAATTTGTCAAGAGCATCAATCAGACTATTGTTACTGGCTCTTAGACTATGAATTTCTTCCAGAATTTTTCCACAGCTTCAGTCACCTTTGTTTTTATGTCCTTCATTTGTTTAAATATTTTCTCAAAGTCTGCTACAAATTTGCTGTTGTCTGATGTCTTTTGAATCTACTGTAAGTTCTTCAGAGCTTTAGTATTTTCTTCTAATTGCTTTCTGATGGTTTCTACGGATTTTGACAGAACTTTCATGTCAGACTTCTGACTTCTGATTTCTTCTATTTGCACACCTAGCTTTGTTTCAACAGAGGATTTTTCTAAACAGACTTTAACAACACTTTCTAACATATGTTCAAGTTGTTATGATGATATGATTAGTTCAGTGGGTAAAGTTGGAGGAACAACAGATGTTCCTTTTCTCATACTAGCAGAAGACACACTTGCTGTTGTTGTAAAGGGATTAGGTTGGTCAAAAGGCCAATCCTGCACCCCTTTACCAGAACTGTGAAACTTATTCACATCCTCGATTTCTTCACTTCTTGGAACCATTCCTGAGAATGATTCTCTATGAATTGTTGAAAAACTCTTATCTTTCTCACCCAGGTTTCCTTGATCAGCATGCTGATCTCTACGTGTTGTCGTTTCAATCTCCTCATTATTAACTGATTTAGAGACTGGACCCAATTAACTACTAACCTCTTGGTTTACTAGCATTGGTTTCCTAAGTTGTATAACATAATTTCCTCTAACGGATTCATCTAAATCAGAATATGTTGAGTTTGCAACAGTAAATTCATTAAGGTTAGTTTGTGCACCTGTTTCTATTATATGAGATGCCTTAGCATGATTTTGTCTAGTTCTTAGATTCTGTTGTATCTGCTCATCAACCTCCATTGGTTCTGGTGATATTCTGATGTCTTGATGTTGAAATTGCTCTGTTTAATAAGTTTGTGAAGCCATTGATTCTTGATCAACATGATTTGGTGAAGAGTTGCTGTCATACACCTCAGTATTCTTTGGTCCTCTGTTCAGAATTTCCAAATACTGTACCCTGTAGGGTGAGTCTTCTGCTATCAGATTCATCATACTTTCTAGTAGGTTAGGAACATCTTTGTTTGACTTCCATGCTGATGCTGCATTCCAGGGCTTCATATGTTTTCTGCTATAGGAAGTTCAACATTCCTTTCAACAAATGTTTCAGCTATGAGGATTGACTAGAATCTAGGAAATGGTAAATGAGAGTCAATTCTTCCAGACTTGGTCAATACAGATCCTTTCATCAGATTAAAAATCTCCGTTCCGTAATCAATGTTGGTCCTAGTGATGTGTCCATACGTGATTGTCAGAACAGTTATGTTAATCTAATCAGTGCCCCCAATTTATGAAGTTAGACACTTGGTTAGGATTTCCATCATCATATGCCAGAAGGCAGGTAACTCATTCCTTTTGAATTCCCCAATTAAAGAAATCTCCCTTCAATATCCCTTCAGAACATCAAGCTGTCCCAACAATTCCTCCTTCCCAGGTGCTTCAACATAGTGATCATTGGTTGGAAGTTCCAAACATTCCCTGATTCATTGTGGTGTAATGGTAACAGAGATGTTACCCCATAAATGGGTTGTGACTTCGTTCACACTGGTTTTGCTATGTGTGTTGACGAGCTGCTGCATAATATTCACCAGTACTTCTTTGGTTTTGGTCAGGGCTTGAGCAATAGGGCATCTTAGCAGAAATTCGATCAATATGTTGTAGGCTTCATGGTTGGTGTTCATCAACAAGTTGTTCTTCTTCAGTGGCAAGAAGTCATCATATCTGATGAACGGAATGGAGTGTTCTACGGCCAGAATGTTGAGATGATGAGGTTTGGTGCGGCCATGGTGAGTAGAATTTTCCTTTTTTAAAAAACAAATTGTAAGACCCTATCTTATTATATTGAATTTCCAACAAAAATTTCGCATTTAAATGAGTAAATGCGAATATGCATCATTACAATTTTTTTTACTTTATTAAAACTTTATTCTATATATAACCTTTTGACAAGTCATTACTGATTACTTCATAGTCTTGAAACCAAATGCGAAAGCTTGGTCTTTGATCGTGTTCGGTTCTTCTTATAGCTTGATCTTCCTCCGGTGCTCCAAATATATCCTATATTTCATATTTTATAAAATACGTTAGTTATAATAAATTATAACATGATCGAATAAACCCGAAGGCTTAAAGCAATAAAAACAAAACTTTGGTTTTAGGCTCCACCGTAAGCAATGGTGACCACCGTAGCTTACGGTCAAGCCTTACGGTCCTAGCTCACTGTATTACGGTTAAGACTTCATTTTTAACACAGCAGCTGCGCCACCGTAAGCTACGGTAGGCCACCGTAGCCTACATTGGCTTGCTGCAGATTTTCTCTTGTTTGCAATTTAGTTACGAAACTTCCATAATTCATTCGATATAAATCCGTTTTACTTGAAACTTGTTTCTAATCGTCCGCAAATTGTTTTCTTACATAATTAACCCAAGATCCTTGACCCGAATACTCATTTTCAGTGACTTATGCATTTATTTCCGATTTATACTCATACTTTCTGATTTTTGCCCATTTTGCCCTTTAATCCCTTTTTGGACCAACTATGCATTTATACGCCCCATTTGGAATGCTTTAGCATTCCCTTAATATCCGCATAGTTGCCTTAGCAAATACATTGCCCTATTCAACTAGACCTTTATTTATTTATTTATTATTTTGACCCGTTTGGTTGTTTTAGCGTAATTCAACGCTTATTTCAACCAAACCTTATCTATCTGTTTATATCCACCTAGGATATGTATCTATTTCCCACACAACTTTATTTGTGGTGAATTTATTATTGTAAGTTCATTTTGTCCAATTTCCGCCCTTTTGATTCGATCGATTACGAAAAAGACCATTTAAAGGCATCAAACCAAAAAGGTTAATGCTTTTCGCTTTTACGTTACCGAAAGGGGTCTATTATATTATAGAACTCATTTTTTAAACTAATATTAGAGTCGTTTACTTATTTTATCATTCGAGTGCATTTTGGTCAACTTAGACCCTTCTTTACGACGAAGGACATACAATATCGTGTTTTGACCAAAATGAACGTTGGACCATAATCTATGTAAAATCATTATGTTCTTAAGAACATAATGTTTACAAATTAGATTATTGGATTTACCTTACCTTAGGTAATCCATTATTCATTTATGACTCATTTAACTCTCACCAGGCCTTTAAGTCCTTGTTGAGAGTTTGACCCGCTACACGTACCTGGCTCGGCTCATAGCACTGATTAAATTTAATACCTTGCTCTATTAGTTGCTATTTAATAACAATGCAATTCATCCTCATTCTTCCCGTGAGCACAAAACTCAACAAGTATCCATTAGTCATCGTCGCCAAATGGTGACAATATCACCATTTGACCCGTTTGGTCTAAATAACCTTTATCTTTATGAGATGATATTATTTGTCATCTCACCCATCTTGTCCATTTCGGTTTACGACTTATGATCATATTACTTTAGGCCATTTCTTAATCTGTTTGATCCATTATGGCATACACCATAAGGTGTCTATTTCAAGATTAAATATTTATTTGTCAATCCATGACTAAATTACCATTTTACTCTTTATATTACTTATGACTTACACTATAAGGTATCTTTTTCCAAAATCCTTGGTTACTTGTCATTACACGACTAAATTATTGTTTTACCCTTTTCACCATCAAATATGTTTATTTCCATCTTCGCTTGTTCCAACCCATACCCATCCGTGTCGGAACTTCATATTTCGGAATCTTGTTCTGAATACCCAAAACGCTTATTCATATTCAAAACATAAGTAAAATTTACTATTTTAAGAATGTAAGCTTAACTTACCTTGAATTCCGATTATGCCTTCTTCCGCGTACTTGTTTCGTTTGACCCGCTTCTTCCCAAGCCTCCATCTAGCTTGTCAAGCGTCAAACTATCATTTATCATTCGCAAGATGGTTAGGTTAGTCACCATCTAACACGACTATTCCACCTTACGGATTTTATATCAAATTTATCATTCGATCTTAGTATAGGTCAGTTTGACACTTAAAAGTCAACTGCCTATTTACTCACACTAACCCACAAACAAGTTTAACAACTCATTTACGCATTTCGTTAATTACCCGAAAAGCACTATTCTTAGGCGACCATTTAAGTTATGTTTCTCAAACCAAGTTCACATGATTGCTAATATCAAATTAACATAGTTTCTACAATCATATGCTAATCTATCAGTCTTATGCAAGAACTTGGGATTGTTTCATCACTATGAAACAACCCATTGCATCATATATATGGAATTTACCCAAACATTAAACTTAGCCAAATACATTAAACATTCATATTCACATGATGATTTTAAACATCCATTAGCATGTGTTTAAGATCAATCTAATCTTATAATCAAAACCCATTTCAAGTCATGTATGAACATTTATTCGAATCTCTAATTTGTTCAAATATCTTACACATACATACAAGTATGATGATCATGAACACTTATACATCATCAATTCATCATATAATCAAAACCTACTTCATAATCTACTTGTTAATCACTAACAAGTAATCTTACACCAAATTGTGCATAATTTCTTCAAGTTTAACAGAATCAAGCATACACCTACACTTAATATCATCTTTGGATCATAATCCATCTATCTAATGACAAGTATTCAACTTGTCTCATCTTATGATTTTCACCAATCTAAGTTTTGAGACATACCTTATGATCCCCTAATCAAGGTGATCAATAATTCATGTTCATGCACCAATTTGGGTCTCGAATTGATCTTCAATTTTGGTGGATTAGGCTTGAACAAGGGTTTCCCCTTGTTCTTTCTCCTGATGGTCGACCAACACACACACACACTAAGTGTGTGTTGTGTTTAAACTTTTTTTTTAAACTCAAGTATCCTTTTTATGCAGCTTTGGTCCCTCAAGTTTAGTTTCGATTAAATATCAAGTTACAACTCATCGTGTTGTCACTTATACACATGTTATTAACTAGGCTAATTTATTCCTAGTTACGTTGTTTACGGGTTCACTTTTACCACTAACGGTCTTTTACCCGCTCTTTAATATTAACGTGGTTTGATTACCAAACCCGTTTTTGGGGTGTTGCAAAATGTAGAATTTTTAGGGCTTCTAAGTTTGGAAGTTGCAGGTGTGTTTCTCTATGTGTTCTCGTCCTTTGAATATTGTATATTTAGGGTTTGTGGGACAGTGATCGTGGGGGTTGAATCGTGGGTGGTTAGCATTTAAGTTGGTTACTGACAAGTTAATGATGTTTTAACTTTATCATTGTTGAAAAAATTTATTTTTGATACATCCCCAATTTTTTATGTATCTCCAAATTTTGATAAATCTTTAAAATAAATTGGAGACAGACTTTTGATTGGTGAATACTAAGGACCAAGTTGTACCTTTTTCTTCCTGTGAGACCCTTTGTTAGAGAAAAGGTCCAATGATATCCTTTTCTAGAGTTTGGCATTTCTTTCCCTTTTTAAAAGCAAAATTTAATTTTATGACATCATCAGAAAATTTGTCTTATTTTCTAGTACATGAAATCGGAAAACTTAAATGAGTGGTTTTATCAGAAAGTAAGCAGAAATAAGAGTTTCCCTTTGAGATAGCATTTTTTATGATGAGAGGGAATGACTAGAGCGATAGAGGTGTACTTACAGTGTTAGCTCATGTGGTCCTTCTTTGTCTTTTGTTTAAAAAAACTGCCTTTAACGCTTCTTTTAAAATAAAGATTTAATGGGGAGAAAGAATTTTTGTCTAATCTTACCAGATTTGAAATTTTCATCAAATTATGGTCTGTTTTATTAGAGAATTTGACTTAGTTTTATAAGATTTCGATATTCACCCTTGGTTTTAAAAGATCTGATCACCTTTCTAATTCATTCTTTAAACTTTTAGGACTCGTTTCCCCTTCTCTGTCACATCCTGACCCGCAGCGGATATGGTAGTTAGGGCATGATTGGGTTTTCATCAAAGCTCATGACATTTACTATTATTAAAGTTTCATATTTATTATTTCAAATTGAAGACATAAGATTTCAAACAACACATGATTCATACAACCACAAAATATTCAAACAAAGCTTGCTAGTAACATTTTATTTTCTTCCAAGGCCCGAGTCCTAAGTTATCCACGCTTCACACCTGTTCACTTGTATCATGTGTAAAATATAGTTTTGGGTCAACATAAGTTGGCGAGTGAATACCATTTAATCATTAAAAAAATAATATGTTTATTACCTTTAATAAAAATGTGCGTTAACCAAATATGAGAAACGTATATGTAATATAATTCACAAACCATATAATCAACTAGCAATGTACATGTGAGCACGATAAGCGATGTGCTGTGAGATCAAGTCTCAATCAAACGGAGCCGATCTAATATATTAGGCAACACGACGCTCCACCCGTAAGTAACGGGGAACAAATGGGCCTAATGTGAGAGCTTGACTATAATGAGAAATATAAACACAAATAACAATAACAACAATATCACATAGCACGTTAGATCACATAATGGTAATAGCACGAGATTTGAATTAGTGAGATAAACAGAAAAGACACATGATACACCCGAAAACATGAATAAAAAGGGGAGTTGTAAGAATTCATTCACAGTGGGTGCGATTACGATTTGATGAAGATTGCGCACGATTTAACGTTTGAGATTCCAAACGACGAGAAAGACTAACCTAAATATTCACGTAATAAATTCGGTAAGTATATATTTCTTTTTGGGTTAAAATTAGTATTTTTACTTGGTTAATTAATTGCACAACCTTATTAGATATCTAAAATAATTTTTATTGTATTTATTACTATATTTATGTGCTTAAAAAAAGAGATTATTTGATTATATATATTTTTTTATAATTTTTATGAAAGAAATAATGAAAAGCTTAATTAAAAAAATATGTTTCTTTTTGGATCAAACCGACCGAATAATACGCTGCATGTGAGGATCGAACTTGAGACATCTCGTTTACGTGCACGCAGCTATACCAACTGAGCTACGTGTCTAACCCGAATTATATTGTGTTTTAATTATACATATACACATACTACAGCTAACATATTTTATTTAATTTAAAAGGTTTGAATAATTTCAGGACCGTGTAGTTAACCGGATTCGAACTCGTGACCTCGGCTTCATGTTGCACACAGCCCGACCAATTTGGTTGTGTGTCTAACCCGAAGAATATAAGATTTATACTAATCTTCTATACTAACTGTCACAGTTCATATTTGTCAGGTTTGAATATGAAAGCGATTCGTAACATGTGTGGACTCAAACCCGGGACCTTATGTTTCAAGTGCACACATTCCACCACTGTACTGTGTGTCTAACCCTTCTTATATGTGGTTTTTAAATCGTTTTATACATCGGTTCAGTTCATCTTCTTTGTTCAAGAAGACATTAAACTGAGAATTTAACTGAACTTGATTACTTCCTACTATAGTTAGATAGTTGCTCAGTATACAGAATTTATAAGAATTAAAATGGATAGAGTAAAGGATTATACCGAAACGTTAACAATTTAAAGTTCCGGCGGAATTCCGATGAGAGTCAACTTCCGGCAAGGTGTTTTAGAGGAACAGAAACTTGAAGAAAGTTAGAGTGTGAGTAGGTATTGAGTTTGGAAGTCCCTATTTGTAGAGTAAAGCAATAGTTTGATGGATTCGGTTTCATCGGTTTCGGTCAAACTTGAATGACGCAATGATTGAGTAATTGATCGAACGTTATTGACTCAATGATTGGGTCTAATTACACGATTGAAAAACGGTTTCATAGGCTTACATTATAAAAGGAAACTGTATTTGATGATTTGTTTTGAAGGTTTCAGCCGTTACTTGAGCGGGTTTTGATTTTATATTTCAAAAGTTGTTTTGATATAAATGATTTTTGGTTCGGAAATATAACAGATTTGGGTGAGTGTGTAGTGGTGTGTTGCGTGTATGGTTTGGGTGGAGACCCGGGTTCGATCCCGCGGTCCACCCTTTTATTGTTTTTTAAGCTTTATATTTTATATTATATTTTTTATTTGTTATTATTACTTTTTATCTTTATTATTATTCATGTTATTAATATTACAAAAACTATTAGCAACTAACGAAAATTTGAAACAGGAGATTATTACATTTATTTGATTACAAAATTGGAGCAGGTTTTTGGACCTGTTTTTCGTTAGATGTTACATTCTCACACTTTTTGACAGAAGACATACTTATATAGATTAGTATTTACAAGAAAATTAGCAAAAAGGAAAAGAAAGGAAACTTACGGAAAAGAAGAAAAATATAAACAACTACAACAAAAAAATATAAACTAATTTTCTGTGACAACCGGCAAAATAATTGTAAATTCCGTACAACTTAACAACTTGATTATAAAATTTATTATGTTCGTTACGACTAATAGTGCATGATTAGGTCATGTAAAGTCTAGCAATCATATGACATGGTTAATTATGTCAAACAAAATCGTTACATTCTTTACGTTGCGAGAAAATAACAAACTATGTCCAAATATGTTCTGAAAACTGTCAGAACGAGCAACGAATGGCGCGAAAGTATTTATGGTTGAAATACAAATAAAAATCCCGAATTAGGGACATTAAATACAAAAACACTTTAACTTTTCGGAAAAATACTATGGTCACAATTCGCCTGAATCGCGTTAAAATATAGCAAAGTAAACGATCCGAAACGACAAAACTCAACACTTTAAGGGTCATAGGACTCGTATATAATGTTATACACCCTAAATAAGCTTGGGGTCCTAAACATAAGTTTCCGATGATACGCCATAGCGGGCACAACTTGTCCGATTCCGATCCGACGAACTAGTAGGAAGCATCCTTACCATCCTAACACCCAAACGGATCATCCAGTGAACTAGTTAACAGTATTTCATGTCCGAAATAACATTGGTGGTGTCATATAATAAGCCAAGACGACGTTTTCGGTACCAAAGCACACTTTCCATATATTGCCTAAAAGTGACCCGACGATCGATCGAATAATATATTTACCACCCAAAACTATCACCAACTAGTCAAGGGAATTAATTTATACTAATTAACATCTAAAACATCTAATTACTCCATAATGATGCAAGACCAATCACTAAACAATATACTTAACTTAATTACCTAAATATCTAATATATATACACATGTTAAAAAGTTACACTTAGCCCCCTCAAGAAATCGGTCAACAAGTGGGTCCCACCCCCTTGTTTCTTTGTTGAAAAATGAAGCATGTAAGGCATGGTGCAAGATTTACATGATGGTGAACTTGATTCTATATAACCTAATATCATCATCAATTTTTCTATCACATTCAAGACTTTAAAAAAATCAATCAAGAATCACACTTCTTATCCCTTCCATTTTTGGCAGCCCCAAGTCCCCATAAACCCTCATTTTTTATCCATAAAACCCACCAAAATAAGCTTATAAAACATACCTTAAGACACCTCAAGAAAGAGGCAAGCATGGAGGACTTTTAGAGCTTCATTTAAAGCTTAATCTCTTCTTAGTCTTCATCATAATCTTGCAAAAGTTGTAAGACTTTATTTCACTAAATCTAAGCTTGTTATAATACGTAGATTAGTAAAGTACATGTCGATCATCTTGAATCTCAAGGAAAATAAAAGCTTAAAACCCTAATCATAACATAAAAAGTCTACTAATGTGATATATTTTGTGTTGATCATGTTGCTTAGTGCTAGTTAGCTTAAATATTCTTGATGATTATGTTAAAGTAGGTTGTTTAAGTATATAATCTTGTATGGTTAAGAACAAAAATGATGATTCAAACATATTAATGTTTGAACCAAGACAAGATCATCCATTCCATGATCCATGAACTTTATTACAAAAATAAAAGTGATTTCTAACATTTTATAACTTTCATGTAAATTAAAAGTCATGATTTACACTAAGATGGTTTTAAAGTGTTATTCAAAGTTTTTTAAATATAAGAACAAGATTAGTATGCTAAATATGATGGTTTAAATGATCTTGCTAAATGATATAAAAGTGTCATCATATATATCTTAAAAATGTGACTAGAAAAATATATAAAGTTCATGGAGCATGAGCATATGCATGTGCAAACTATACATGCAAAGTTGATGGTTAGAAACTTGATTGGAAATTGATTGAGATTAAGGAATTTAAACATGCTTAAAATATGATTTAAAAACGTGGAAACGCCATAGTTTAGGGGAAACTATGGCGAAATTTTTCTAAAATCTAATCCTGATTTAAGTACGGTTAATGGGGTGATTAATGGGACTAAACGCGATTAGTGACCTTAATCAGTAATTAAGGAAGTTTAATAAAAAGGGTTAAGCCTTAATCTTACAAGAACTTGTATAAAAACTTATACATAATTATAAGTTAAAAAGAGTTATAAAAAGGTGAAATGGATATTTTAAGTATAAATATATTCTTAAATAAAAATATATACATGTTTAAATATACCAACTTATTTGTATAAATACTTGTACAATTATGTGTATGTATTAGAAGTTAGGAAGAATACTAACTAAAATACAAATACACTACACAAAAATCTCCAAATACGGTATACCAACACGTATAATAAATACAGTATAAATACCAAATAATCCGGTATACAAATACATATGAATACAGTATGAATACCAAATAATACCGTATAAAAATACGTATAAATACTTATACCAAAACACTTAGTAACACACAAGAATTACAAGTGATGTACATGCACAACATACACATGCAAATGGATACAATAAAACAATTTGCATATACAATGCAATATTTGCATATACCATGGAACAAATGCATACAACAAAATAATTTGCATATACAAAGTAACAATTGCATATATAATGATGCTGCATATACAATGCAATATTTGCATACACCACGGAACAAATGCATACAACAAAAAATTTTCATATACAAAGTAACATTTGCATATACCATAGGACAAATGCATACAACAAAATAATTTGCATATACAAAGTAACATTTGTATATACCATGGAACAAATGCTCGTGCGAGGCACGGAGACTCACGAAGGGCAAGGCCCGTTCGTACACTTGATGGATACGAAATATATATATAAAAGATGTGTATATATATATTAAAACCAAAATACAAAACAAATGCCAACATATATACAATACGCAAAGGGATCCAAAGACTTAACTTAAACAATAACGTTCAAGATGAAAAACGTGTACACATTTAACATTAACTCAAGTGTCTAATGAATTAGAGCACTTGTAGGTTGATACGCGCTTTGGGATACCCGAATTTCTAGCATATAATTACGGACGCAAATCAGTGAGTTCATGTCCCCCTTTTCTCTTCAATGTTTTCGTTTTATAACTCTCGGGGGGGATACATGTTTTTCGATGGTATGGTTTAGCTATGGAATGAAATATTAGATCATGTCGAATAGGGTCTCTCTTAAGTGCATTAATCTTTTATAAGACCGAGGAACAAGAGTGGTAGATCTATCGGGTGTAGCGAGCCCCACTAATGGTCCTTGTGTGGCTACATGTAGTGCTTTTGTTGTCCCATCCGGGTGGAACGGAATAAATCGTCTAGGGTTGAGTACTTCCTATGTCGGCACACGTATTAATGTCCTTGCAAAACATTAATGATCATCAAGTTCATTGACGCTTTACATACCACATATTTTCATATATGAACTCTCAAATGCTTTTAAGATTCATTTGGTGCGCACACAAAACGCATGAACTCACCAACTTTTGTTGATGTTTTAAACTTACATGTATTTCAGGAAATTGAAGTGGATCTTAACGCAGTCGTTTACGAAGTTTTCAAGGTTACTAGTAGTCGATGTCATCCGTATTTTAGAGGGTTGGTCTATATATTCCGTGTTCGAACGGAATATAGGAAGCAAGCCTTAATGTTTTAAAAGTTATTTTGAACAAGCCTTTTTGTAAACTGTAAATCACTTATGACGTCTTTAATTTCCAAACAACTTGTGGCTTGTAATGTTTATATATGGTGAATGGATGAACATCGTACATCTTTTATTTCATATAGTTGTTTACTTATATCGTATCCAATGAAAACTAATCAAGTTCACACCGCGCACTTCCGCCTATGTACGGGTGTGACATTTTCATCATACATAACTTCAGGAAAAACCCACAAGTAGGTCACCACTCTGGAATGGTTGGCAGTTAGTATTAGGCTAGCAATATGCATGTCTCCTTGAAGGATAGCCTGTCTCTTGGATACCAGTTTGGTACTCCTACGAAGTCCAGTTGTTGAGTGATCACCATCATTAAAAAACGAGGGTAAGAAATGGTTTATGACAATTCAAGTTCCCCTCAAATTCTCTCATAAGATATTTAAAGAAATTATAGGGGACTTCTTGCGCTGCAGCATGCACCACCTCCATCAACCTGTATGAGATCTTATGAAAGTTTACGTACTTTCTAGAGAAACATACACCAAGTTGTGCGACCAAGAACTGACATGGTTGGATGAATCCGGACATGCCGATCCCCGTTGCACGATTTGCCGTTGAGTACCCCATCTCCTTCAGGGTTTGATCTAGAGTCTCGCGAGTGAAGAATGTGTCACCGTGGTTGTCATCGAGGTGTAATGCCTCTCTGATCATCTCCTCGCTCAGGATGATGTCTTTCCCCATCACCTGACTTTGAATCCAGACCTTCGTTCCTTGGTAAATGGTTCAGGCATTCCACCAAAACTCTTGTAGAAGACTCGGATGGAGTCAGATATATGCTGACAGAGCATATGCTAGAGGACTTTGAATTAGCATGTTGAGGATTATGCCACAGCCTTCCCATGCTTGATCATTAGGATTTCTCTGTATCTTCATGTTTTGAGTTGTGTAGTATGGAAGCGGAAAGAGTGCAACACTTATTTCTACCATTGTTAGGGTTTGTGGAGAAGTTCGTTAGAGTTTCTGAACGAGAAGAAAGAAGTTGAGAGTGACAAATGAGATGAAGTTGATCTTCAGGTGATGGTTGTATATATAAGTGAAAGTGATAGTTCCACCATAAATGGTATTTACCAACTTAAGATTTTCTTTCTTTGTATCCCCATTTTCCTTTAATGCACATGATCCTTAGTCAGAGGCAAAGAGAACTGTGTGAGGTAAGATTTTCTGCATTAAATGTTTTAGGCCGCTTTTTCTGGAAGATTACAATGATTATCCTACCTATGTGTCTCCCTTTTTCTCTCCAATCTTGATGACTAAGGTTTTAACAATTAGACGAGAGTGTGTGTGAGCAATGAATTTTTTTTTCAGAAATTTTGCTTTGTGACGTAATGTACCCTAATACCCAGAGATTTTTGGTGGATTTTTTTATTTTGAAAGAGAAAGAGAAATATGAACACAAATAGACGAAAACAAGAACAAATATTATATGCAACTGTTGAGCTATTAATGTATATGTATGAAGCAACTTTGTAAAAGAAAGCATAAATTATGAGCCATGTCAGATTTTCTGATGATTTTGACAGATCTGATAGTTTATCAAATTTTCTGATGAATTTATATGGTTTCTGATGGATTATTAGAATTCTGTTAATTCTGATCATTTTCTAATGATTCATAATTTTGATTATCCTTTTGTGACAATGTATTTTCTGAATTTTTTTCATATTTTATATTGACCATTCCCAATTTGCAGATTAGAAAATTGTGTCTCTTTTCATCAAGAGGTTTTGTAAAACTGTCAGCAATTTGGTTTTCTATTGGAACAAAATACATTTCAATGTTACCTTTTTCCACGTGATCTTTTATGAAGTGATATCTGACATCCATGTGTTTGGTTCTTAAATGATGCACCAGATTTTCTGTTATGGCACTCTTGGAATTACACAAGATAGGAATTTTGGTCAGATTTATTCTACAGTCTCTTAGCTGAGTTTGCATCCACAACACTTGTGAACAACAATTTGCTACTGCCACATATTCTGATTCAGCTGTTGATGTGGAAACACAGTTTTGTTTCTTGCTTGCCCAACAGACTAGCTTTTCTCCCAACATTTGATAGGCACCAGATGTGCTTTTTCTGTCTATTTTGCATCCTACATGATCTGCATCTGTGTATGCTATTAGTTCCAAATTTGTATCTTTAGGATACCATGGACCCAGATCTAATGTGCCCTTCAGATATTTAGAAACTCTTTTTACAACTTTCAAATGGGAATCTTTAGGATTACATTGGTATCTAGCCAGGAAACATGTGGAAAATATTATACTTGGTCTCCCATAGGTTTTAATATCAACACTTTTGCCATCTGGATCAGAATCAAGTTTATTTCCAGTTGCTAAAGGAGTTTTTGAGATACAACAATTTTCAAGTGAATACTTTTTCAAGATTGTTCTAACATACTTTGATTGGCTCAAAGATATGCCATCACTTCTTTGTATGGCAACTGGTACCTTTCGGGCTACAATTACGCGAATAACAAATGTTAAGACAATTAAAAGTAGTGTTTAAGATGCAAATTAACTTAATCAGGCCTTTGGAATGCCTAGGAACATCTTGTTGGCTTTAAAGTACGCGAATGTTGATTTGCGGGAAGACTGCTAAACGATAAGCGGTTAACGAACTCACACAGGACAAAATACTTACAACGCCAAAAAATACAAATTTTACATGTATAATTTATAGTATATGAATTAGTTTTGATTAATTATCATGCTTTCGCACATCACAAAACGCATACGTGAACGAACAACGCGACTGCAGAAACGCACCCACAACAAAACGGAAGCATCAAACCCGTATATCACCTTCAAAGCTGAAATATTATGATAATTTAGCTTCATAATTAAATTTTATTATTCGTAGCCGAAATCAGATCGAAAAACACACAAGAAACGACAACCGAAGCATTTTATGCAATTTTAACACAATCGACGAACGTGCGCGTCAAACGCAAACTTCCGACATCATTTTACATGTATTAAACCTAACACAGTATTATACAACGTTTCATGAAGTTCGGGTTTGAAAACGGGCCTCGTAGATGCGATCGGGCCGCTCAAAACACTAGAAACGGGCTAATAGGCCTTGGGCCCAACTCACCCAAAACCCTAGCTATAAAGAGTTAACACATACATACACTACACCATTTCACACACTCCACTCTCTCTCATCCTCACACTCTCTCTCAGCTCTTTCCCTCTAGAACTCCAGTCGGCGGAGCACGGCGGTGATGACGGCAGAACACGGTGGCGATGATGGTTTTTCGCGGCGGAATCGGGGTGTACCCCCCCAAATCAGACCTCCCGAGTCCACTTCCGACCTGCATTTTCTGTTTCAAGCAACATTAAGTGTGGTTTTGATTAAAGGCAACCGCGATTCAAGTTTTCTTCTCCGGTAAGCCCCAACCCCTTTCTTTTCTTTTAAATTTGGCTCGATCCACGTTTTTCCGACCTGCTGGTTGTTGTTTCAGGGGCGGTTCAAGTGGTTGTTTTGGTGGTTGACAATGGTGGTTGGTGGCGTGACGGGGTGGTGCAGGGGTGTTAATGGCAGCAAACACGCTGCAGCCAGCGGCTCTAGGCTGACCGGCGGCGGCGGTGATGGTGGCGGTTGGTTAGGTTTGGGTTAGGGTGTTGTGGTTAAACTCGGTTCATGCTCAATTTGGTCCAAAGTTAACTCAGTCAGATTCAGGTTTGGTCAAAGCGATCAACGGCTCGGTCAAGTTGTGGATTCGGGTCAACAATTCAAAATCCGTCAACACCGGGTCGACTCAGTCAACACGGGTTAACTCAGTCAAACACGAGTCAACCCAGGTCGAAGATGGTCAAATGGTCAACAGTTAGTTTCGAGTCAACTTCGTAAGTTTTGGATGTCTCGGTTAAACCAGGTCAACTCAGTCCACTCGGGTCAAACCCGGTCGACACGCGACTTGGTAAAGTTTAGCAACACGAAAATAGAATAATAACGTTTACATAATTAATATTTCATCGCAAAACCGAGCTTGATCCGACCCGCTAATAATTATATATCGTAAAATTTTAAAAATAATTATATCAATTATTTCGTAGCTCGACCAATTATATGAAGATTTTCCGTATATAATATATAACATACGTATTTCAAACTTGACACGTTGGCGTTATTATTATCTAAACATCGGATATAGAGTAAGACATGGTTGTATGGTGTTTGTATTGAAATATATGGAAGTTGAAAATTGTTGCGTTTTGAAAAAATTGTCCACAACTTGTATTGTCGGGATTGTTCTAAAAAACAGAGGAAACTCTGCTCGTTTTTTTTCGTAAAAATCCGTAATACAAAACACCTTTTATTATCTAAAAATGACATCTAAAGAGATTCAAGTATTTTTCTATAAAATAAATATAAAAGTATATTTATTTTGGCGACACTTTACGACCTACAAAACAAATATGTAACATTCGACAACGAGAGTTACTAGTGGACGAAACCGAGAACTTATATAAAATAAATATGATTATTTATATTTATTTGAAAAATGCTTAGAACACGAAACTTTTATGAGATAAATATTATTTGTATTCATTTCGAACAAGTAACACTCGGAAATTTGTATAAAATAAATATAGGTATGAATACTTATTTCAAACGTTTAAAAATTTACAATTATATAAATAAAAAATAATCACATGTGTTTACTTCAAACATCCACAACTTGAAACGTTTATAAAATAAATATAACTACTTATATTTATTTTAAACGTCTAAACAAGATAAAATACGGGATAGTATTCAGCTACACCACAACGTTTACATATACATACATATAGGTAACTGCCCATACATATACACTTACGTTTACATATATGTGTGTGGGTGTCTATATATATAATATATATATATATATATATATATATATATTACGAAAAACTATGACGAGTCGTATTGTTATCCGCCAATGTATATGACGACTATCCGGAAAAATGAATAAATCCATTATACGAGTTTACAACGTATTGTTTCCATATAAATACTTGTTACGTATACGTATTCTATTCACTACAACTAAAATGACTCCGTAAATATATTAATAATTATATATAAATATATATATTATAAGTCACTCAGAAATTAAGTCGTTTCCACTACTTAGTGTTATCCCGACTAAATGGAATCAAACAACCATAGATTGGTTAATTCAAACCAAGATATCTACACCTTCATAGAATCGCATGGTTAATGATTCGGTAGAGCTCGGTGATACGTAGTTTAGCTACATTATATTTAGAAACTTATAAGTTATTCCGTTTTAGGAATGTCTTAGATTACATGCTAGCAAGTCACGTTGTGGAAATGACATTCTGGAATCACATTAAGCTAGCTTTGCACAAGGATATCAAGGTGAGTTCATAACCCCCCTTTTTACCATTTACATTTTTATAAGTGTTTTCGGGGGTGGAAAGACATGCAAGTTGTTCAAAAGTACACAAAATTTCGATGAAGAAAATTTGTATTTCTAAACCATGTTACGAATGGATTTCAATAAACTCAAACAGTTTACGAAAGGTTTATGCTCAACATACCGATTTTACAAAATACACGAATATTTTCAAAACATGCATGGATTTCATGACTAGGGACGGGATTGTCCTAGCTACAACGGGATAGGGTTGTCCTGCATACAAATAAGAGGACTCGTTGGTCCTACTTTTAGTCTCAAACGGGCTAGGCCCATTCTCACTTGTGCGAGGCACAAAGACTCCGTGATTTTAAGCCCCCTTTCATCTAAACATTTTTGGTTTTACAACTCATGGGGGGAATACATATTTTAATGGTATGGTTTAGTTATGGAATGAAATATTAGATCATGTGCGAATAGGGTATCTCTTAAGCACCATTAATCTCTTATAAGACCCTGGAACAAGAGTGATAGATCTATCGGGTACGGGCGAGCCCCAACATTAGGTCCTTGTGTGGCTGCATGTAGTGCTTTTGTTGTCGTAGCTAATCGCGGATCGGTACTAAATCATCTAGGGTTGAGTGCTTCCTATGTCGTCACTCATATTAATGTCCTTGCAAAACATTAATGTTCATTAAGTTCATTGACTCATTATATACCACATTATTATATACAAACTCTTAAATGTTAACGCGACGCGGACGTTGACAGTTATACAAGTTTTACAAATACAAAGTTTTCAAATAAACATGCAAATGAAAATGGTTTTATTACATTTTCTCAGCAATATTCAAACCGGTTACCAAAAAGATTTATTTTAAATCTTTCTCAAATAAACCGTGAACTCGCCAACTTTATGTTGATTTTTCGCATGTTCTTTCTCAGGTTACAATTTCAAATTATAGCATGGTTGGAATCGGAGAACCCATGGGGATTCGAGTACTTACCTGGCGTTCACTTTCTAGAAGTCTTAGCATCTACACTTCCGCTGTGCGATGAAGATACCAATCAGATCACACCAACTCTGATTTTAGCAGGTGTGACAGATTGGTATCAAAGCTATAGGTTTCAGCGAATTAGGTTTCTGTGGCGATACCTAGACTTTAACCTCACTTTCCTTTGGGGATATTAGATCATTAAGATTTGAATACATACCGAATGCCTAGGACTCGAATATGGGTTCCAACCGTGGCCGAAACAATGAGTCAACAGTTTGATTTTAAACATACACTAGTGTGGTGTTTGATACACGGTACATGAAACAGTTACATTAAGTAAGCAAAAGTTTGACAGTTTTGGAAACATGCATTTAAGACCTTTGGAAAACTTATGTCAATATCCATTAAAGGTCATTACGTAGGTACTGCGACTAATTACTCGGGCAAACACCATTATATATAACGTCCATTTTGTTTTATTTACCCGAGCAGGTAGCCTACGCAAAACCACACACTGGTGCGCAAACATACATGAAACTCAATCTATACATCAACGGATGTTGAATTATATCACATACGACTTTCGAGGCATAACCTTGAGAAAGCACGGCATTACGACAACGATGCTAATCCCGTTAGTGGGAGAACTACTGACTAGAATGCGGCAATTTGTCACATGATCCTGTAAGTAACACGAATCACGCTGAGGTATATCCAAACGAGATTTCACAACAATCGGTACTTATTATAATGGTAATCATAATTATTGACGTTGCAAAAGAAGTCACATGCTTCATATTCCCCTACTTCATTAATGGCGATTACGCCATGTTCGACATTCCGTGATAATGTCACGCAACAATAAGTCATCACAAGAAATTCTAGGTAAAGTCCTCGGTTTCATTTATTGCAATTCAAACTTTTGCATATAATGAGTAGATTCTCACACCTCTACTCCTCCTAATAGTTATCGTATTATGAGAATTCCTTTCATAATTAGCGAACATTTATTTGCACCTTTTCTTGACAAATTCCTATGTTTCGCATGCATTGTTTGTTACGCATGTGGTTAACTTGATTCGTGGAGACCATCAGGGCCTTCACTTCGAATGGTTGTTTCATCAAAAATTCAAGTATTGTTTCGCTATACTCTTATGATCTAGATGACCTGCGTTAGTGTAAGTGTTGATTCCTTGATATCGAGTCAACGAATTTCTTGAAACTTCTTTTCTTTTCAAGTTATATACATGGGGTTTTGTTGTAACCATGTCAAAAATTTCCTTGCCGATGCATGTGATTATTGTTGGATTTTGCCAAACCAAGTTCAATTGTTTGAACTTGCTAACTGTATACATATTCAATTCAAGGATTCCATATGATGGATTGAGGCAATCATATTCAAGGTAATATCAACAACCATTTCATTTATTTCAAACCATAGTAGACTTGTTTGATCTTCAACTCCACTAAATCGTCTGTTAGTTACGACACCTTGTGGTGGCGTTTTCACTAACTTGAAGCTTGCGCTAATTTCGCCTTCACAACTCATGCACGGATTTATTTATTTAATTATTTATTTATTTGATTTTAAATCCACATTGTTGGTTTATTATATTAAAAAAGTCTTAATACAATTGTGTGTTAAGATAATGGTACACAAATTCATGTCATGTTCCGGTGTACCTCTTAACGGTTCTTTCATCATAGGTCGAAAGTTTTGCGATATTTATTATTCTTTCACTATTGACCAAAATTTTAATTATTTGTTCATTGGCTTTGATTGAAAATCCTATGAGATTTATTTGGAACAAATATTCAAATTTACTTCTTGAACCTTTCATCTGATTACAAACACGTTGAATTTGTTCGGTCACAGTTACCATTGAATTATTTCGATCACTACGACACCTTGTAGTGTCGGTATAAACATGTAGCGTGGACTAATCATGATAAATAGTTCTAATGCAACTATGTGCTAAGAAAACGATACACTAATTTATGTTGTATATCGGTGTATCCTTGCAATTTAGTGATGTCAACACATTGATTTTTATTCATGTTATGGTTGATAGTTGACAAATCATTTTCGTGCTCCTATTTCATTTGAGCTTGTTGATTCTAAGTTTCACCTATTCAACAACCAAGACAAGTTTCCGATGGTAGTAAATTCTATCATTTCTAAAATTCATTTGTAGATTGTGAACATTCATTTGGTTCCGCAATCAGAATCACATTCTTCCTCTTCAGTCACAATAACCGATATATAGCTATCTCTGAGAGACAGGCGCAACTTAATCAGCAAAAATCGTCATTCAACGACGGCTAGTCCAAGAAGAGCATTTCATCTACTTGAAGACTAAAAATAATGGCACCTAAGGCTATCATTGGTTATTCTTGTATGCAATATAGCTTGAATGACCTTAGATCTCCTCGATAATTTTTGAAACCACGAGTTAATTCTGCTAACACCAAAGACTATCACTAAACTTCGTGTATGCAATATAACTTGAACATCCTCAGATCCTCTGCTGGTATCTACAAAACTGCTAATCCTGCTAACTCGCCCTACATCAAAGATTAGGACTCTAACCCTTAAGCATCTCACGATCTGAAAATTCTGAACCTCATATGATCATGAACTTATGAATCTAGATCTTTTGCATTCCCAAATAATTTGAAGTCAGAACCACCCGAATACTGTTGCATAGTCACGAATTTCAAAAATGCCGGAATCTTCATATATACGTGAAATTTTTGTTCCCCCTCATTTTTGTAAACTCTGACCGTACCAAAATTTTTACTCAAATTCCCCCTCAAATCTGGAAAATTCAGTTTTCAACAAATGCGGATTTTATGTTATGGCCCATTAATAGTCACTATACCAGATGATAATAATTCTGTACAGGTATCAATGACTACCCCAATATCTTCAACATTTTGCAATCGTATCATCAAATCTATTTTATGAAGCTCCAAACAGTGTCCCCGAACAGTCCGTATTTGTCAATAAAATCTCGAAAAATTTCTATCACCAGTTTTTTTTAGGCATTCAATTCACTTTGCACGAGAGTAACTTCACTTAGTGCGAAGTGGATTCTCACTTCGGGCGAAGTGGCTTTTCACTTCGTGCAAAGTGCCTCTTCGTACGAACGAATCTGATCGACTTTTTCGAGCCAAAACCTTTATTTCGGCACATTTAAAGATGATTCTTCCACAGATCTTGTTGAAATTCATTTTCTAACAATCCTATGGTTTCAATTTTAATATTTTTCTGTGGATTGTCCATTTATTTGATGTTTTACGTCTAAAACCCTCCTAAGTCTACCAATGTCCATAATTCATGAGCGTAGGTGATTCAATCGATGGTTAGGTCGATTAAATCGGTACCGTAGCTCTCATACCAATTGAAAGTCTAGGATCCAGTGGTTCTAGACAGAAGTTTGGGTATGATATGACTAATTCGGTAGAATGTTATTAAGAAAGGAGTAGAAACAGAATATGCGGAAGCTTCATTCATTCATACCGAAAGAGTATACATCTTGTCAAGCTGTTTTGCCAGCGTTTCCCCACTGGGAACTCCAAAATTTACAAAATTCTGAACAAACGACGCTATATATAGACACAGACTCACCTCGTGCGAACTGAGACATTGACTTCATGCGAAGTGGCTTCACTTCATACAAAGTGAGTTACCTTCGTGCGAAGTGACACTTTAAACTCCATTCTCGTTTGCACTTAAGTCGTGTGTTTGTATCTAATCTATATAATATTCAACACACTATCTATCTAGCGTATTCGTACAGTGACAGACATAGAATGCACCAATACATCAAAATGTTTTCTCTCTTTTTTGACATGAGCACATAACTATACCTAACCTAGAGGTTGTCCAAACCAGAGTCACCATCTCTAGTAATGACAAGATGAGCTTCGACATTTTTTTTTTAATTTAACCTAGAGGGATTCTCAATCAGAGTCGCAATCCCCAAAGGAGAATCCATAGGCCTCGTTATTTCTATCTAGCTTATTTTTCAATTTAACGCAATTTTTTCTGATAAAGAATTCTGACAGTTTTAATTTATAACGACATTTCTTATAATATTTTTCGCGATTTCGATTTCCCTATTTTCCTAGATAAGTCCCCATAAGTATCCTAACTTTATTAAGTATATTTAAGCTCAAAGGGAAACCTATCAATTGGCTGGGCCTACCCACATCCCAAGTCAGACACATTTTCAACTTATTAATAATCTCATATTTAGTATTTGAATACCGGACACCTAATTTTATATATCATTTTCCATATTTTTAAATAAATGCAAACTTCAAAATCTGGGACATTTTTTTCAATTTTACAATTTTTTTTGGATTTTTAAATATTTAAAATTTTTGTGTTTTCAAAAAATTTCTTACTCAAAAAACTCTATATACAGACTCAAACAACAGTTTTTCATCTCCACAATTAAACTCTACATTGCGCTCAATGTAGGAATAGAAACGAATTCAAAAGACTAAAAAACACAAGGGCAAATTGGAAAGGAGTTAGCTAGTTTTAATAATGCATAAGCTCCAAAACTCTCGTCCAATCCAGCTTGATCGTATAACATTCCATTCACGATCGCATCTCATAAACTATACTCAGTAAATGCGTTGAAATCTGATGAACAACTCTGAAATCACCAAAATGGCGATTGAGTACAGTTGGTACAATCGAAACTTGCACAAATAAAAACAAGCAAAAACCAATGCTATACTGACTCGACACTAAAAACCGATTGAGGAAATACGTACCGTAAATATGCATTAGAATTATTTTGTAAGTACAATTTTTTCTTTTGACAAATAATCTTGTTATAATCATAAAAGGAATGATAAGAGAATTTGTTCTATTAAAATAGAATTCCGGACATCTCTCTCTGTCTCTCACTCTCACTCCTATCCACTCTTCTACTCTTTCTCTCTCTCTTTAGAAATCCACACCGTTACCACTACACACAGCGGCCAGCCAGCCGAAACCATCCGAACAGCAACCTCAACCTAAATCTAAACTCTCTTCTGCATTATCCTATGTGTCGCTATAGAAACCTGGTCCTAAACATAAATTCTCACCCCAGACCACAAACCAATCACCCCTCTAAGCGCCATCCAAATCTCCTCACCCATATACGTAGTGCTGTTTCTACTATGTGTTTATTGCAAGGTAAACGAATTTGCCAGACAATTGGGTGGAGACAACTTAGACCAGACAAAAATATTTTCGGCAGAATCGTATTCAACTGAATGGGCGACCCGGTATTCACAACGACTTAATATGTAATCAACATTTGAAAGCAGCAAGGACCTCCCTTGTCGCATCTCCTAAACAGATTTCCGCTATTTTTCTTCCAATCCAGGTGCACTTTATCCTTGTTTAATTCTGTCACACCCCGGATTTCACACCTAATCCTGGTGGGCCCGGTGGGGAGTATCATGACGTAAGATTGGTATCGTCATAGTCATATAATCACAGATAGCACAACGGAAGTCTTGGATTTAAACTATTACAATATGAATGTCCGAATGTTTAAATTAATATACAAACGGATAGCATATGAAAAGATCCACAGGCGGATCGAAAAGTTACAAAATGAAATAACAGACTATAGGCTTCTATGCAATGGAGTTGCAAATTCCACTTAAGCATTTACCGGGCAGCTTCCAGCCTATTTACATTCTTTGCAACTTGTCACTTAGTCTTTTGAAGATACGTCTGTTTTAACTGGTAAATACAAATAACCGATACATTTTGAAAGTATTTTCAAAATTTATTAAAGTGCACAAGGCACATGTAATTCATAAATCACTTGAGCAATTATAATAACCTTGTATATAGTTTTACATGCCTGTCAATACATATGGGGTCCGGTGAAGAAACCCAATAACATGATTAACCGACACACCACATTAACCCCCAAAGGAGTATCCCCAATATGGGTAAGAAAATATTTTAAATAACATTTGCATCTGTCAGGTGTATGCCTACACCCCATGCTTAGTCATGGCCATTAGCAACTTAAATGAGCCGAGGATATCCAAGACACGGTCGTGTTAACCCCCAATGTTTAAGTTATCAGACAAAATAGATTAAAACGGGTTATGCGGATTTTCTAGTCACAATCTGACATATGATCCCATGCCCGACCAGGCGGTAATAATTTACCGTATCCCAATCCCGTATAGGGAAAATAGGTTAAGAGTATTTACCTGGGCTAAAACTTTGCAAGAATTATAAATAGCTCAGCCGTAATCAATTAACTAAGGTTGGTTGTAATTTACAGAAGTCCTTAGTCTGGAATGAATGGTTTAAATAACCAATTAGAATGTCAACGGGTCCTTTTCAAGTCATAGACTTGAACCAGTTAACTTAAATTAATGAAAATGGTACGACACGCTTGATTAAGCAATGATCGGAATGGAATATAGTTTAAACCCAACAAGTACTAGGACTTGTATAATATTGGTAAGCAATATACATTATGGATTTGAAGTAAAAAATGATAAGATTTGACCAGTTTCGGTAGTCTTACGTAAATTAGTTACATAAGCTTAACCGTACGCATATAAGCTATAATGGGTAGTCGGATGAGTTATAAACAAATTCTATATGCTGTTTTATTTTAAACAAGTTGTACCATTAGTAGGTTATCAACTTATATGATCATTAAGGTTTTAAAATCAAAATATGTGCCACGAGGGCATTTTAGTCATTAAGTGACATATTACGATCTTATATGAAAACTCAATTTATGATCAGTTTAATAACATCAAAATATGTTAATTATAATAATATATCTGTATATATGTCATTTGCAAGTTCGTTATTGATTAAAACCTTATTTCTTGCAAAAAGGGCATTTCGGTCAAACTATGGCATAATATTGATACTTGTACAAAAACTCAGAATATGATTATGATCACGTATTATAACCTCAGAGGGTTATTATACATTAAATTACAATCATAATGCAAACTTAAATCAGTAGCAAACTAATTTCAATCGGGTCTAACTCGAAGTCAAAGAAATTATCGAAATTGTTTGACTTTTGTCTCTAAAAGCCTAATAAACGAAATGTAACTCAAAGGAGCACTTACAAGTGATCCTTAGATGAAAATGAAGTTGAATCAGAAGCTTTTAAAAAACCAGGAACCTCAAGGAGTAATAAGAGGGGTATTTTAAGAATATGCAAGTTTAAAGTGTTACAAACACTTCTATTTATAGTGTTGGAGATTGAAGGAGGTGGTTCCAAGTGTTATTAGATGTTAGAATATGAGAACAAGTGTCCTAGAATGTGGCATAGAAGTTTTGAAGCCCCTGGTTTTGTGTTAGTGGTTTCTGACAGCTTTGTGTGGGCAACAAGCCAAAATACGTCAGAACCTCTGATCTAATATTAATGCAACATCTGCTACTACTAAGCTCTGTTGAAGACAAGCTCTGTTGAAGACAAGCTCTGCTGAAGACAAAGCTCTACAGAAAAAAAGCTCTACCGAGGGCAAAGCTCTGCTGAGTGCAAAGCTCTGTTGAAGACAATGTTCTGCTACAACTAGCTCTGTTGAAGATCAACAGAGGATGGTTATCGTTAGTGTTTTCTATCAGCAGTCTTTAGCTTAGCAGCTGTGTTTTCTGTAGAGCTTAAATGTCCAAGGTTTGCTAAGCTTTGTTGAATACAAAAAGTGGTTATCATTGGTGCTTTTTTTCAACAGTGGTTAGCTCAGCAATGGTTGGCTTATCCGTGGTTATTATCAGTGTTTTTCTATCAGCAGAGTCTAAAAGTTCAAAGTCTGCTATATCTAAGTTTTGTTGAAGATAAAGCTCTGTTGAAGCTACAGAGGATGTATCATCAGACCTTGTAATGTTTAATGTATAGCAATGATTAGCTCAGTAGTGGTTATTATCAGTGCTTCAGCAGAGTTTAATTTTCAAAGTCAGCTAAGCTCAGCTCTGCGAAAGTCTATCAGAAGAAGTAAAGTTTATCTTATATTTAAATTCACAAATGGTCCCTCTCGTCCAATAAGTGGCTCATTTTAAGAGTATGGACACTGTAAAGGGTCACTCAGAGGCATAATTTCAGCATGTTGACACCTTTAGTCCCTCTACATTCATCTTTTAAAAAATAGCCCCTCTCGTTCAATACAATTGAGAGTATGGACACGTGTCTGTATATTACTTGACACAAACTTACGAGGTGTTACAAATTCCTTTTTCGTGGCAGAATTATTATAAAGAGTTTTGGGAATGCCTAACTTAGTATTAAGGATCATACAAAGGGAGGAAAGAAATAGTAAAGGAGGTGATTTTAATGGCCACGTAGGTAAGTATAGCAATTGTTTTTAGTTATGCATGGGGGTTATGTTTTTAGGAATAGAAATAATGCTGGTACAGAGCTTTTGGAGTTTGCGGTGGCCACGACCTAGGTATTTTAAACTCGTTCTTTTAGTAAGAGAGAATCACACTTGATCACTTTTAGTAGTGGGGGACGTAACACAAAAATCGACTATCTCTTGATGAGGCATGGAGATCGACAATTATGGAGGGACTGTAAGGTTATACCAGAAGAGGAACAATGACTCAAAACCGGTTACTAGTAGTAGATATTTTTATGAAGCAAGAGATAGTTAAGTGGGAAAGGAAATATTAATCTAGGATTCAATGGGGAAATTTAAAGGGTGAAAAAATCTCATTGGTTAGAGATAAGGTCATGTTTACTAACCAGACGACAAGGTAGAGACACAAACCAGTTGTGGAGGCTATGACAACCACCATTACTTGTGTGGTGAAGGAAATTCTTGGGGTCACAACGGGAAATTCAATGGGGTATAAGGAATCATGGTGGTGGAGTGACGATGTGCAACGAAAAATAAAGGATAAGCAAGGCTTTTTAGGGAGCTTTTTGGGTGCACAGATGATGAGGAACGAGAGAGAGAGAGTGAGAGAAAGAGATACAAAAATTAAAAGAAGGAGGCAAAGAAGGCAGTCAAAAAAGCAAAGATCACGGGCTATAAACGGATGTATGAATGACTAGACACAAAAGAGGGGGAGAATGATATGCTTAAGATTGCCAAAGCTAAGAGGCATAGGAGGCAAGATCTAGGAGTTGTGAAGTTTATAAAGGGAGAGGACAGGTGTGTGCTAGTCAAAGATCAGGACATCAGGTTGAGATGGTAAACCTACTTTCTCAATCTTTTCAACAGTGGGATAGTTGATCATGAGAAAAGCGACAATCCAATGCGACAAAGGAATAACAGCTACTATAGGCGGATCACAAGGGGAAGTGACAATGGTACTTAGGAAGATGGGAAGAGCTAAGGTCGTCGGTCTAGATAAAATACCCATTGAGGCATGGAGGTGTCTAGGAGAGGAAGGTATTCAGTGGCTAACTATTCTGTTTAATCTTATTATTAAGACAGGAGGTGTCAGATCAGTGGAGGAATAATGTTATAGTCCTGCTTTATAAGAACAAAGGAGATGCTCAGTATTGTGGGAATTATAGGGGTATTAAGCTGCTAAGCCATACTATGAAGTTATGGGAGAGAGTAATTGAAATTAGGATTAGGAAAGTCATTCAAGTTAAAGTTAACCAATTTGGTTTCATGCTAGGACGATCAACTACGAAAAAGTATAGGGAGAAGAAGATACACACATTCTTAGGAGATTATTGGAAAAGTATAGGGAGAAGAAGAAAGATTTGCATCTGGTCTTTATTGACCTAGAAAAGGTGTACGCTAGTGTGCCACGTAGACTGATTTGGGATAACATGGAGGGTAGAGGGGTCCCAAGGGAAGTATATAGATATAATTAAGGATATGTATGCTAGGACGGAAACAAGTGTACGTGCACCCATGGTGGATACCGACTTTTCCCTGTGGAGGGAGGCCTCCATCAAGGGTCCGCGTTGAGCCCTTTTCTTTTCGTGGTTGTCCTAGATGAGTTGTCAAAATCGATCAAGAAGGCAGTTCCGTGGTGCATGTTGTTCACTGACGATATCGTGTTAGTCGCCAAAAGTAAATGTAGCCAAAATGTGAGACTAGAGGAGTGGCAAGCTGCCCTAGAATGTAAAGGATTAAGGATTAGTCATTCTAAGACTGAATATCTTCAATGTGACTTCAACAACCATGTTGTGGATGATGGCACCTAGGTCAACATCGAAGGCCACGTGGTTTCGAAGGCAACCAAGTTCAAGTATTTATGTTTGTTAAACAGATAGTGATGTGGCACACAGAATATAAGCATGGTGGTGTAGGTGGAGGGTAGAGGGTATTATGTGACAAAAACTCCCAATTGAATTAAAGATGAAATTATATAAGGTTGCAGTTCGACAGACAATGCTATATGGAACAGATTGTTGGGCTATTAAGAAGACATAGGTGTGCAAGATGAATGTTGCTGAGATGAGGATGTTAAGATGGATGTGTAGCCACACAAGGTTAGATCGGGTGAGAAATAACATTTTCGGGAAAGGTTAGGAGTGGCTAGTATATCAGATATGATAACGGAAGGGAGATTGAGGTTGTTTGGCCACGTGTAGAGGAGACAAACAACGGATCCAATTAGGGCAACAAAAGTCATCACAGTGGAGGGGAGGAAGGGTAGAGGGAAGCCCAAATTAACTTGGGAAGATCAAATTAGGCACGATTTGATAGGATTGCATCTCTATGAGGACATGGTCCAAGATAGGAGTTTGTGGAGGCATAAGATTAAAGTTAGAGACTTTTAGAGGTGTAGGGTGTCCCACACTTTAGATAGACTTTGCATGGTACTTTATATCTAGGTTTGTGGTGGAATATATGTTGCTACATGGATATATGTTTTTCATTTTTACTTTTTCATCATCAGCTTGGGTGGTGGTTTTCTACTTTCATTTAATATTGTTTGTTCTGTCTATTGTTGGTTTTGGAGCTTTGGGTCTCTCTGGAAGCAGCTTCTCTATTCCCAGAAACAACACTCTCTCCAAACCCTGTCAATAGCTTTGCTATTGGTGGGATTTAGTGGGTTTGGTTATTGTTATTGTAAATTAGAATTCCGGAATATTAGATACATGAATTTGATTCAACCTTTTAATCGTAAGTAAATAAATAAATAAATGGAGTTATTATTTTCTTATTTTTTTACAGATTATCATGGAGAAATTATTATAAAACTTAACAAGTATCTTTATTTAGGAATAAATTTATTTAAACCATAAAATGGGTATAAAGTTGATCATATAAAAATATTTTTTAACAAATATTTAATTAACTTATATTATGCCAATAAAACCTAATTAATGTGTAGGCAAATTTTACAACCTATTTGTTTCACGTAGTTTGTTATTTTACATATAATATATTTTACACTCTTCCAATGATATATTTTACACTCTTTCAATGATTATTTCCCTACTTAAATAAACGAGTCGTATTTATATTAATTACACAAGGCTTATTTCATAATCTAAAACCACACCGTGTGGGCGTTTATAAGCCGCGTGAAAGCTTGTCAACGTCATGCACACAATACTAGCCATGGCGTGGGTTATTCGGCAGTGGAAATCCCACAGGTGTTGAGACCAAATTCGCTTTGACGTGATAAGTTTCAATTGGCGGCGTGTTAGCGGTTTGAAAACAATGGTTATGTTTAAAAATTCTAAAAACTTGAATTTTGTAAAAAACAAAATTTTACCCTATATAAACCACCCTATTCTTCCATGTTTTCACAAACTCTCACATTTCACTCAAATTTTTATAACCTCGCTCCCATTTCCACTTCACAAAACCGTAAATCTCAATAATTCTTTGGACCGAAGAAGAGGATATCGCATTGTGCGAGTCGTGGGTCGAAGCCTTGAGCCACTACACGCCGCGTAACCTCTCGAGCGATCCGTTTTGGGAGAGAATTTTACAACACTTTTGCGTCCATAGGTGTGAGACCACCCGAACCATGGACTCGCTTTCTTCTTATTTTAAGGTTATCCGTTTGGATTGCGAAAGATTGGAGACGGTGAACACCATGGTGGTAGCGGGTGGTGACCTTGGAGAGGACGACATCATACAAATCGCTCTCATCAACTTCAAGCACGAACACAACCGTGAATTACGCCACATTTCGGCTTGGCAGATTAATAGACTTTTTATGTAGTAATTTATAATTTTTAGGATTTATTTTATTTATGTAATGGTTTTTATTTTTAAATATGTAATGTTTAATTATTAATGTTATTTGTTTAATTACTATTATTGTATTCTTATAAATTAAATGGATGTTATAGAATTTTTAAATATAATTTAATAATAAAAAAAGTGTATCACATGTCGAATAACGCCACTCTTCCCAGCCCCTTCCCACATCCCCTGTTTTTGCTCCACGCCACCTTTATGACGCAAGCTGACGTATCTTCCACATGTGGGATAATACCCATTTTCCAGGCTCCTTCACACCGTATGGTCTAATAGTGAGTTACATAAACAAATAGTGAGTTCCTTATCATTAATTTAAGAAATAATATAAAAAATTATGTCTTGTTAGTTGTGTTAACAATCAATTAATAAAATTTTTTATCATAAATTCATTGTTTTAGATAAAAAATTAATAACATTTTGTACAAATTTTATTTTAATTCATCGATTAATGTTTTTACAAACCAAAACCCTCGTATTCCAAATTAGTTGTAGAAGTCCCTAATTTCCTATAGTCCTAGCATGCTTTAAACATCTAGGTTCGTTAGCAACTAAACTTTATCTAATTGATATGGTAACGCTTTGGGATTTCTCCTAACACCTTCAATTACCTATTGCTTTGTGTGAGCTCTTTTGTATTTAAGGTGAGTACATATTTTCCCTTTTTATTACATTTTTTATGGAATATGTATGTAACCTATTCAACTTGTACAATCTATACAATCTAGACAATTCAGTACATGTCCTTGCCTGATTATCCTTATGCTTTATGATTTGGACTTAGATGTCAATTGCCACCATTATTTATATGTATTTGTTCTCACATATTAGCTCTTGATATGCTTTAACATGTGAATTGTACAAAAATCATTTTATTTTATATTATGGAAACTTATATGTGCACTCACCAACTATTTATAGTTGACACTTTCTTTTTACACATGTTTAATGTTATAATGTTGATTGAAGTTAAAGCTTGATGTCACATAGGCTTGGGACTTAGTTTAATTTAAAGTATTGTTATATGTTGCCTTTATTTGAATAACGTATTTTATTTGTACAAACTTAATTCTGATGGAATAAATATTCACATTAAGTTAGTGTCATGTGCTATTGAACAATCTAGAATACGTGATGCTCCGACGTTTTGACCATCGGTTAGAGTGTTTACAATATGATGCATGGGTACATTATGTCACTAATATTGGCTAAGCTCCAAGATCTTGTAGGACCATGAATAATTTCCCACCTAGCTTGAAGAACAATAAAGGCTCTCTCGACATCCTTCCTTTCAGACTCTTGACATTTGGCGAAAAACTTAAATTTATCTATATGTGGATATGAAAAAGTCTTGACAAGTGTCGACCATTATGGATAAATCCGTCCGTGAGATAATAGCCATGTGTGTATTGCGTCCTATTCATTATATAGGTGCATTGTGACGGATTTCCCTCTAAAAATTCGTTGAAAAGTGGCGATTGATTAATCATATTAATGTCGTTGTTTGAACCTGCTAGTCTAAAATATGCATGCCAAATCCATAGGTCAACCACTTCAAGCATAATGGTCGGTCAACTATGGTCACCACGTGCATACATACCTTTCCATGCAATTAGACAATTTTCCAAGTCCAATGCATACAATCAATGCTTCCGAGCATTCTCGGGAAGCCATGCACGTTTAAATGTTTCTCAACTAACCGTTGGACATCAGTTTTATTTGGTCTCCTAAGGTAATCTTAACCAAATATTTTGATAATTGAATTGCATATCTTTTGTGAACAAAGGATAACGGTAGACTCTGGAATGCATACATATTCATCAACTTCGTCAGCTGCTACGCCATATGCCAATTGACGAATTACTGTAGTGCATTTTTGTTGAGCTAAAAGACCCTTTCTACCTATTGCGTCAAATCTTTGTGAAAACTAGTTATCATAATTTCTTAACCTTTTAACAATTTGGGGTGAAAGATAGTGATGAAATTTGGTTCACAACTAGACAACAAAAGAATGAAGTATCTGGTGTTTGAATGGTTCGTATAACCAACAGATGATTTGTTTTATAAAATGAGGTTTAAAAGTTAGATGAATATTTTGTTTGTAGATGAAATGAATGCATTAGAAGAAGTTAGTAAATTAATTTACTCTTCTATCAAGAAAAGTGCCGTTAGAAAAATGAATTTCATCAACAATAATAAAGAAAGTTGGTGTGGCAAATATATGCATAAATAGAAGTTGGTGGATAAAATTTTAAAGCTTGTTGCAGAAGGCTTTGATTTTATTGTTTGGAAGGATTTGTTATATTAACTACATTTAATTTATTGTACAATAAAAGTTGGTGAATAATTGATGTAAAAAAGAATACTAAATTACATATTATGCACAATAACCCATGCAAACATTATCCCTTGCAGAAGGATTTAGTTTGGATATCCTCAATAACCTCCAATGCATATGAAATGTGGACAAAATCCACCTAATCACGTAAGGGAGCAGCTTTCAAGGGGGGAGGCGTGTGACCCCAACTTTTCGTTCAATAGTGTTATGTATGTATGTTTCGTATAGAATTTTTTAGGTATATACGTTTTCGACCCCTGGTTTTATAAAAAAGAATTACTTATTAGATCCGATGACTTCCGAACCCCGGGTGAAAATTTTCAAGCTTCGCCACTGTAATCATGGGCTTCTTTTCGAATCTACCGTTGGAGTTAGTCTAAGATTTGTGTTTTGTATGTGTTCATCTTACACATTAAATCTATAAAGCTTCAGATGATTATTCTTGCAACATAGTTTTTCCCCAAGTTTTGACAATGTAAGCCACATCACATTTCATATTGTATTAGGCACAAGTTAGAGGTGATATTATATAAACACAATTAATGGGTATTATGAAAATGTGTTTAGCATATCACCCCTTCTCATTGTAACCCTATTATAATTAATACAAACAATTCACAATTACACACACAAGGTTGTTTTGGTTTATTTCATTTGTTTCTTTTTCATGTTAAAACATATTACTAGATCTCAGTTAAAATGTATGGAATATGGATCTTATAATATACTAATAAAAGCTCCTTTTGGTGTGATACATTTTATTCCTCTTTTATGATTATGTGGGCACCTGCATTGTCATTACATGCATTTCTTACAGATTTAAGTATCTGAAGGCATCAATTCCCGGACCCGGATCGAAAATGTAGATTCGATGTGCAGTGTGTTGTGAGCTTATGGTTGGGAGCAAACATAAAGCTAGAGTACTCATGTGAGGAAGTGAGTATTTGGTTGCCTGATGTTTCTCAGTTAGCTTTCTGTTAGTAGTAAATTCTATCATTTCTAAAATCCATTTGCAGATTGTGAACATTCATTAGCACATCTATTGGTTAATTCCTCTTTTGTTTGACCCATGTAAACTCAGTCACATTGGTGATTGTATCACTACCCTTGTCACACCCCCAACCGATGGCGGAAACATCGGAGTGAGACGACAACGAGATTGCTCATTGCTCAAAACGCTAATAATGACAATATTTAATAAAATAAAATTTCATTTCAATAATAATTGTCAAGTACAACATCAAAGCAAATACAATACAACAATTTAGCTTAACGTCTAATTGTGTGTATCTAAGTCCTTGCTATTTGTTTTCATAGCATCCTCTTCATCAACTTGTAACATGTTTTAAAATACAATTCAATGCAAAAGCAAAGGTGAGTACACAAGTTTAAGCATAGCATACGTATACGATTAAAGTTCAAACGAATCCTCATGGCAACTATGATTTTACGAGAGCATATACAAGGCATGCGATACTACTAGCCAAACCCTTAACGCAAACACGCTATTTTAACATGGCCTCAAGTTTATGCCATGGAGGGGGATGCGTGACTTCCTATAGCGCTATACATGTCAAACGAAGGCTTTAAACAAGTTAATGACTAAAGTATCACATAAAGAATGTCCAAGGTATAAGCATCACGTAAGCGTATCAAGTGTTCATGTGTATAGGATTGTTTTTGCGTTTCATAAAGTTTGAGTGTTGTGGTTTTGATATAAGTAAACATGTTACACCCAAAAGTGGGTCGAGTGTACTCACAAATTTTGCTAAGTCTTCAAACTTGGTGAGTTCGTGAAGGTGGTTGGTGGATGGGTTGAGCGTCGAGTTAACTTTTGGGAGCCTTGATCTTTGAGAGGAGAAGAGCTCTTAGAGCTTTTAGAGAAGAGAAGAGAAGATTGAGGTGTGAAATGAGAGTGGGAGGAGGATTCTATTTATAAAGGGGAATTAGGGTTTAGGTAATTAATGAAGTTGGTGGTGGTTGGGGGGTTGTTAGTTGAGTATTAAATGCAGGAAGCACAATCCAACAAACACACTTTTGACCAATCCATGAGCTAGAAACAAGAATCTGCGGATTATGCTATTTTTAGTCCTTGAACTTAGTTTATCTTTCATTTCATGGTAAAACTTGATATTTTTGCATGTTTTCAAGTGTATAATGTATATGTAAGTATAATTTAGGTATCAAGTATGAATGTATGAGTATTTGCATGTATAACAAGTATCAGTTTGTATGTAAACACGTATTTAACAATTAAATGCATGTAAGACAAGTATGTATCAGGTATGAATTTTATTACGATCAAAGTCTCGGATTATAAGATTGGGAAATGAAATACTAATGCGATACGAATACAAGTTTCCATAAATAGAAATATGGTTACACTTTCTAATTAAGGAAAGTACGAAAAAGCGAGGTGTTACAGTCTCGCCTCCTTTAGGAAATTTCGTCCCGAAATTTATTCAAGAGGAAGACTTTGGAAAATATGTCATTTTGGTGAAACTGTGTGGCCAAAATCAAGATTTTGAAGTTTAAAGTTTTTGCGAAGTTCATGTATAAGTGTGTCAATATGTATCGAAATCTTGAAGGATAAAAATGGTAGGTTCGCGAAAGGAATTTGTTTGACTAAGGGGTTTTTGTGATACCAATCGTAAACGTGTATAAGGATAAGTAAAAACGTGTATATGTGTGTGTAAGCAAGTGAGTTTGACTGGGTCTGGACAACTCATTGGAATGAATATTTTAAAAGTGTGCGACCTAAGAGGAAGGTTTTAGTATGACTAAGGATGTATTCTGATAAAAATGAGTGGTTCGCACTGTAAGTTGTAAGAAAAGTTCTGTCAGTTCTAGGACGTATTAGTAAAATCACTTGTTGGAGAAAAAAAATGTTTATTGGAGAGAGTTAGGATGGTAAATATTTATGGTTTCTAAAAGGTTTTGGCGAAAATAGACCGAATGGCTGAAGTTTGCGCATAGATGAGAGTGAAAGATAGTTTTAAAAGAAAAGGAACATTTTTGACCAAATTGGGTCGATGGAGACGTTTATAAAAATGGATTGAACGTTTTAAGCTTATTTGTTGTAAATATAGTTTGGATGAAAGGTTAAGGGAAGAATTGGGAAAATCGTGTTATGGTAGTGAATGATTCGGTAGGTGTATGCGAGGGTAAAATGGTATGAATATCGGATAAAATGTGATATGGATTGTTGAGAGATGCTAGTTATAGTTGTGGCGGTTAAAGCTAATGATTTTGAGAATGAAGCTTTGTCATGGGTAATCGAGTACTAATCATTTCGAAGTGGGGTCACCAAAATTTGTTATGAATAAAATGTATTTAACAAGGTCCGGGAAAAACACCGAATTTCTCATGGCACGTTTTACGAAAGTTTGGTAATATGGTAGGGACACTTATATATAGGAAGTACCAGCAGAGTATCCACCATGTTCACACCATGTTACGTCGTTTCGCTATTCGGTGTAATGTTACGTTCCGTGTTGCGATACACAGTAGAACTCACTATGGTTTTCATGCGCCTACCAATATAATCCCGTGTGCACCCGTGATTATTTTGGTTTGTGCATGATCCGCATAGTTTGTACTAGTAGTGTACGGGTCAGGTTACATTTAGTATTACAAGCAAAAGATGTGTAAGATAGCGTATAAGAATCAAGTATGTAAGCATGATTGTATGTATGTATAAGTGTGTCGAACATAGGCGAAACCACTCGGGTCATGCCTACTTATAGATTTCAAGTATGACTACCAAGTAGTTCGAATGTATAAATTTTGAGCATGATTTAAGACAAATACGCATAACATTAGCATGTAGCATCGAGCGTATAAGTGAAATAAAATGGAATTTAACATAAATAGAAACGTTGTAAGACGATATGCATGTGTATGGGTGCTTGAGTCAAAACATTAAGTCGGTTGAAACAAAATAAGTCGGGTTTGTCGGGAATGAAGGGCCAAAATTGTGAATGTCGGGTGAATATTGAGAAAAATATTATTTTTTATGTAAGATGTGGTTTGTAAAAAGAAATGTTATTTTGTTTTAAAATTTGTATTCGCATATGAAATTTTCTTGCCCATGTGTTCAGACTTAGATTTGTGTATTAGCAATTTTTGAAAAGGTTTTAAAATAGTGAGCTTGCTTTATTTTATTTTATTGATGCAAGAAAAGTAGTGTTTTGAAAATTTTCATGTAAAACTTGAATTTTGAAAAGTATTTTAGCAAAGTACTTATACGTATGTGAGAGAAAGTTTTCGTTGGTTTCTTGTTGGAAATAAAATGTCTTTAGAATAATAGTATAAAGTGAGTGTGTTTTGGACGAGTTATGAAAATCGAGGGCAAGAGGTTCGTTTGACCGACTAAGTTGATAGGTAGCATTTCATAAAGTTTTTTAAAAATTGTGAAAGAAACGTTTAAAGTGTCATTAGGGGTTTCGTTTATGTAATTTACGTAAATATGTTGTAGGGTGAGAAATCGTTTGGATAAAATAGTAAGGATCGAGGTTTATGCATAAATGAGAAAAATTGAAACAATGATAAAAGGTTTCGGTATAAGTTTTGATATAGTGATTGTTATGAAAATAGGCGAGCTAGAGTTGGACTTCGACTCATTTCTCCAACTTGAGTTTTGCAAAAGAAGACATCTAGGTGATCGACAATAAAAATCATGTTTGAGCATGTAAGTATTGTATAATATGTATGAGTTCACATAGGTGACATAAGCATAACAAGTATTCAATAGTATAAACACGTATGATTGCATAATGAGTATGAATTTAGTTGGTTTGCAAGAATTATTATTGTTTTGATTGCGAAAGATGTGCGAATTGTGCATCGGGTTTGAAATGAACGAGGTGATGTATTAAAACACATAGAAATTGAGATAGCATAAAAGATAAGCTTAGTAAAATATTGAAGTGTTTTGGGTTGAGAAGTGTCGACTATTCCAAAGTGAATTGAAGATGCTTTCAAATTAGAGGAACGTGCTTTGGCTTATAGGTAAAATGCTCTCATCGAGAAGCGATTAACGGCATTTTACCCTTCAGTTCTACATGTCTCTCATTGATCGAAATATTGAAACCTTGGCGAGATCCAAAAATCGAGGAGTGGAACTAGTTGACAAGGTGCGGGTTTCACCCCTAACTTGACAACATCGTACCCTAAGCGTGGTTGGTGCTTACCAAACGAGGAGCGAATTCCGACTCGTTGGTAAGGGTCCACTAGAGTATGAAATGGAAATTTTCCATCAAGGTATGGATATCACTCCTAACTTGATGGTGTAATTTCGTAAAAATAAGAATACGCGGATTGAGAGTGATCACCAAAGTGCGGGTTTCACCCCTATTTTGGTGAGATCATCTCGTTTGTATGAGTGTCTTCAAGTCTTCAAGTGTGTATATTGTGTAAATGTCTTAGGAAAGACATATTGTATACATTAAGACCAAAAGAAACAAGAAGAAGCAAGGTAGGAAGAATTAATATTTTAAGCAAGAAACAAGAATGGTCAAGTTTGGTCACTTAAACTATAGACTAGGTCGAACATGGCAATTCTACCTAATTCCTTATAGTTATGGCTCTGATACCAATCTGTCACACACCAACCGATGGCGGAAACATCGGAGTGAGACGACAACGAGATTGCTCATTGCTCACAACGCTAATACTGACAATATTTAATAAAATCAAATTTCATTTCAATAATAATTGTTAAGTACAACATCAAAGCAAATGCAATACAACAAAATTGATACAACAAATTTAGCCTAATGTCTAATTTTGTGTATCTAAGTCCTTGCTATTTGTTTTCATAGCATTCTCTTCATCAACCTGTAACATGTTTTAAAATACCATTCAATGCAAAAGCAAAGGCGAGTACACAAGTTTAAGCATAGCGTACGTATACGATTAAAGTTTAAACTAATCCTCATGGCAACTATGATTTTACGAGAGCCTATACAAGGCATGCAATACTACTAGCCAAACCCTTAACGCAAACACGTTGTTTTAACATGGCCTCAAGTTTATGCGATGGAGGGGGATGCATGACTTCCTATAGCGCTATACATGTCAAACGAAGGCTTTAAACAAGTTAATGACTAAAGTATCACATAAAGAATGTCCAAGATATAAGCGTTACGTAAGCGTATCAAGTTTTCATGTGTGTAGGATTGTTTGTGCGTTTCATAAAGTTTGAGTGTTGTGGTTTTGATATAAGTAAACATTTTACACCCAAAAGTGTTTTAAACGAAAAGTGGGTCGAGTGTACTCACGGTTTTGCTAAGTCTTCAAACTTGGCGAGTAGGTGGTTGGTGGATGGGTTGAGCGTCGAGTTAACTTTTGGGAGCCTTGATCTTTGAGAGGAGAAGAGAGCTCTTAGAGCTTTTAGAGAAGAAAAGAGAAGATTGAGCTGTGAAATGAGAGTGGGAGGAGGATTATATTTGTAACGGGGAATTAGGGTTTAGGTAATTAATGAAGTTGGTGGTGGTTGGGGGGGTTGTTAGTTGAGTATTAAATGCAAGAAGCGCAATCCAACAAACACACTTTTGACAAATCCATGAGCTAGAAACAAGAATCTGCGAATCATGCTATTTTTAGTCCTTGAACTTAGTTTATCTTTCATTTCATGGTAAAACTTGATATTGTCGCATGTTTTCAAGTGTATAATGTATGTATAAGTATATTTTAGGTATCAAGTATGAATGTATGAGTATTTGCACGTATAACAAGTATCGGTTTGTGTGTAAACACGTATTTAACAATTAAATGCATGTAAGACAAGTATGTATCAGGTATGAATTTTATTACGATCAAAGTCTCGGATTATAAGATTGGGAAATGAAATACGAATGCGATAGGAATGCAAGTTTCCATAAATAGAAATACGATTACACTTTATAATTAAGGAAAGTACGAAAAAGCGAGGCGTTACACCTTCATTCATTTGGAATCGATTTCCGAAACAAATTCAGCCGAACCATTGGGTTCTTATTGTTGTAGTACGTCCTTGTATTCACGTGGCGTGAACAAGTCTTGATGCAATTACATGGTCATTTACCTTGGTATTATTAATGCCTACATACGCATGTCAAGACTCTAAGGAGATAACATAGTCTAAATTTCGAGGACGAAATTTCTGTAACAAGGGGAGAATGTGACAACCGGTACCTTTCGGGTTACAATTACGCGAATAACAAATGTTAAGATAATTAAAAGTAGTGTATAAGACGCAAATTAACTTAATCAGGCCTTTGGAATGCCTAGGAACATCTTGTTGGCTTTATAGTACGCAAATGTTGATTTGCGGGAAGACTATTAACGATAAGCGGTAACGAACTGACACCGGACAAAATACTGACAACGCCGATAAATAAGAATTTTACACGTATAATTTATACATATGAATTGGTTTTGATGAATTATCATGCTTTCGCACGTCACAAAACGCGACTGTAGAAACACACTGACAACAAAACGGAAGCATTGGACTCGTATATCACCTTCAAAACTGGAATATTAAGATAATTTTAGCTTCATAATCAAATTTTATTATTCGTAGCCAAAACCGGATCAAAAACGGACAAGAAACGACAACCAAAGCATTTTACGCAATATTAACGCATCCGACGAACGTGCGCGTCAAACACAAACTTCCAACATCATTTTACAAGTTTTGAACCTAACACAGTATTATACGACGTTTCATGAAGTTCGGTTCGAAAACGGGCCTCGTAGACGTGATCGTGCCACTCAAAACACTAGAAACGGGCTAATGGGCCTTGGGCCCATCTCACCCAAAAACCCTAGCCATAAATAGCTAACACATACACACACTACACCATTTCACACACTCCACTCTCTCTCATCCTCACACTCTCTCTCAACTCTCTCTCTAGAACTCCAGCCGGCGGAGCACGGCGGTGACGACGGCAGAACACGGCGGAGCCTCGTCAGCGGCACGGTGGCGGCGGCGCCGCCCACGGCGGCGATAATGTTTTTTTAGCGGCGAAACCGAGGTGTAACCCCTAAATCGGACCTCCCGACTCCATTTCCGACCTCCATTTTCCGTTTCGAGCAACGTTAAGTGTGGATTCGAAGTAAGGCAACCGCGGGTCAAGTTTTCTTCTCCGATAAGCCCCAGCCCCTTTCTTTTCTTTTCTTTTAGATTTGGTTCGATCCACATTTTTCCGTCCTGCTGGTTGTTGTTTCATGGGTGGTTAAAGTGGTTGTTGTGGTGGTTGACAATGGTGGTTGGTGGCATGACGAGGTGGTGCGAGGGTGTTAATGGCAGCAAACACGCCGCATCTAGCGGCTCTAGGCCGACTGTCGGCGGCGGTGATGGTGATGGTTAGTTAGGTTTGGGTTAGGGTGTTGTGGTTAAACTCAGTTCATGCTCGGTTCGATCCTGAGTCAACTCGGTCAGATTCAGGTTCGGTCAAAGCGGTCAATGGCTCGGGTCAAGTTGCGGGTTTGATTCAACAATTCAAACTTGGTCAACACCGGGTCAACTCAGTCAACACGGGTTAACTCTGTCAAACCCGGGTCAAAGATGGTCAAACGGTCAACAGATAGCTTCAGTTCAAATTTGGTGTTTCGAGTCAGACTTGGCTTGGTTCGGGTCAACTTGGTCAGTTTTGGATGTCTCGGTCAAACCTGGTCAACTCAGTCAACCCAGGTCAAACCCGGTCGACACGCGACTTGGTAAAGTTTAGCGATACGAACATAGAATAACAACGTTTACATAATTAATATTTCATCGCGAAATCGAGCTCCATCCGACCCGCTAACAATTATATATTGTTAAATTTTAAAAATAATTATATCAATTATTTCGTAGCTCGACCAATTATATAAAGATTTTCCGTATATAATATATAACATAAATATTTCAAACTTGACACGTTGGCGTTATTGTTATCTAAACATCGGATATAGAGTAAGATTTGGTTGTATAGTGTTTGTATTGAAATATTTGGACATTGAAAATTGTTGCGTTTGAAAAATTATCGACAACTTTTATTGTCGGGATTGTTCTAAAAGAAGAGGAAACTATGCCCGTTTTTTCGTAAAAATCCAGAATACGAAACGTGTTTTATTATTTAAAAACCACATCTAAAGAGATTCAAGTATTTTTTATAAAATAAACATAAATTATGTTTTTTGGCAACAGTTTACGACCTACAAAACGAATTTATAACATTCGACAACGCGAGTTACAACTGGAGGAAACCGAGAGCTTATATAAAATAAATAAGATTATTTATATTTATTTCAAAACGCTTAGAACTCGAAAACTTTTATGAGATAAATATTATCTGTATTCATTTCGAACAACTAACACTCGGAAATTTGTATAAAATAAATATAGGTATGAATACTTATTTTAAACGTTTAAAATTTTACGATTATATAAATCAAATATAATCACATATATTTATTTCAAAAGTTCACAACTTGAAAAGTTTATAAAATAAATATAACTACTTATATTTATTTTAAATGTCTAAACAAGATGTGATGCGGGATAGTATTCGGCTACACAACGGTTACATATACATACATATAGGTAACTACCTTTACATATACACTTACGTTTACATTATATTGTATAAATATATTATATATATATATATATATATATATTATATATGTCCACATCTTAAGAAACACTATGACGAGTCGTATTGTTATCCGCTTACGTATATGACGACTATCTCTAAAAATGCGTAAATCCATCATACGAGTTTACAACGTATTGTTTTCATATAAATACTTGTGGCGTATACGTATTCTATTCACGAAAACTAACATGACTTCGTAAATATATTTATAAATTATATGTAATATATATTCTAAATCTCTCGGAAACTAAGTCGTTTCCACTTAGTGTTTATCCCGATTAAATGGAATCAAACAAGCATAGATTGGTTAATTCAAACAAAGATATCAACATTTCCGTAGAATCGTATGGTTAACGATTCGGTAGAGCTCGGTGACACGTAGTTTAGCTACGTTATATTTAGAAACTTATAAGTTACTCTGTTTTAGGAATGTCTTAGATTGCATGCTAGCAAGTCACGTTGTGGAAATGACATCATGGAATCACATTAAGCTAGCTTTGCACAAGGATATCAAGGTTAGTTCATAACCCTCACTTTTTACACTTTTACATTTTTATAAATGTTTTAGGGGGTTGAAAGACATGCAAGTTTTGCAAAAGTACACAAACTTTCGATGACGAAAATTCGTATTTCTAAACCATGTTGCGAATGGATTTCAATAAACTCAAATAGTTAAGAAAGGTTTATGCTCAATATATCGGTTTTACAAAACACACTATATTTTTGAAACGTGCATGGGTTTCATGACAAGGAACGGGACAATCCTAGTTACAACGGGACTGGGTTGTCCTACATACAAATAAGAGGACTGGTTGGTCCTGCTTTTAGTCTCAAACGGGCTAGGCCTATTCTCACTTGTGCGGGGCACAAAGACTCCGTGATTTTAGGCCCCCTTTCTTCTAAAACGTTTTCGGTTTTACAACTCACGGGGGATACATGTTTTAATGGTATGGTTTAGCTATGGAATGAAATATTTTTTCATGTGCGAATAGGGTCTTTCTTAAGCGCCATTAATCTTTTATAAGACCACGGAACAAGAGTGGTAGGGTTGACTGCTTCATATGTCGTCACTCATATTAATGTCCTTGCAAAACATTAATGATCATTAAGTTCATTGACTCGTTACATACCACATTATTATATACAAACTCTTAAATGTTAACGCGACGCGGACGTTGACAGTTATACAAGTTTTACAAATACAAAGTTTTCAGTTAAGCATGCCAATGAAAATTGTTTTATTATGTTTTCTCAACAATATTTAAACCGGTTACCAAAAAGATTTATTTTAAATCTTTCTCAAATAAACTGTGAACTCGCCAACTTTATGTTGATTTTTTGCATGTTCTTTCTCAGGTTACAATTTCAAATTATGGCATGGTCAAAATAGGAGAACCCATGGGGATTCGAGTACTTAGCTGGCGTTCACTTTCTAGAAGTCTTAGCATTTTACACTTCCGCTGTGCAATGAAGTTACCAGTCAGATCACACCAACTCTGATTTTAGCAAGTGTGACACTTTTGTTTGACTTGTTAAGCCTAAGAAAAAATTTAATTCACCCATCATGCTCATTTGAATTTTGTTGGTCATTAGTTTCTCAAAAATTTTGCATAATTTTTTATTGGTTGAACAAAAAATAATGTCAGCAACATATATTTGAACCAACAAAGTGTGACCCTTATGTGTTTTGAGAAAAGAGTTGTGTCAAATGTACCTTTTGTGAAGCCTGAATTGATTAAGAAGTTTGAGTGAGTTTCATACCATGCTCTAGGAGCTTGCTTCAACCCATACAAGGCTTTGTTTAGTTTGTAAACATGTTTTGGAAATTTAGGGTCAACAAAGCCTTCTTGTTGTTGCACAAATACTTCTTCCTCAATCTTACCATTTAGAAATGCTAATTTCACATCCATATGATAATCTTTGAAGTCTTTTGATGCAACATAGGCAAGGAATATTCTTATAGCTTCCAATCTAGCAACTGGTGCAAAGGTCTCATCATAATCTATGCCTTCTTGTTGATAATAACCTTTTACTACCAGTCTTGCCTTGTTCCTTATTATTATATCTTGCTCATCAGATTTATTCCTAAATACCCATTTTGTTCCAATGAAAGTTTTTTCAGTTGGTTTTTATACCATATCCCATACTTGACTCTTTTCAAATTGGTCAATCTCTTCTTGCATTGCTTACACCCAATCTGAGTCATTGAGTGCGTCTTTGACAGTGTTGGGTTCTATCATGCTTAGAAAGCAAGCATATAGACATTCATGAGCTGTAACTGATCTAGTATTGACACCTTCTTTAGGATTCCCACTAATGTTTAACTGAGAGTGACCTTTGACCCATCTACAATTGTTGTGTGAACTTGATGATTCTAATAGTTTTGAAGCTTCCTCCTAATTGGTTACCACTGTTGCATTGAGAGGATCAGATTTCTGATGATTAGTTTAATTTTCTTATGAGTTCTCAGAATTCTGGTCTACTTCTGAATTTTCCTATATTGGATTTCCTGCAGGGTTAGAATGTGATGTATGTTCAGATGATTCTTTGTTTCTATAGTCACATTCAAGAAGTTCTTCAGTTAGTATGGTAAGAAGATGATTAGGATTTTCTTGCTCAACAGAAAAGTTTATTTCTTTCACAGTTTCACCAGAAACTTTTGTTTCTGATGAATCATCAAATAATACATACAAACTTTCTCTTATTGTCTTAAGAAAAAAATTATGTAAGATTTTGATTTCAAAGAGTAACCAAGAAAAATACCTTTTTCATCTTTCCTGTCAAAATTTTCAAGACTTTCAAAATCATTGAATACAAAGCATCTACAACCATATGTGTGCAAAAATTTGATATTTGGTATTCTTCCATTTAAGATGTTGGATGGTGTTTTATGAAGTCTCTTGTTTAATATGGATCTGTTCTGTGTAAAACATGCATTTGCAACGACTTCTGCCCAAAAGTAAGTGGGAAATTTGGCATAAGCTAGGATGGTTCTTACTGCTTCTACCAAGGTTCTATTTCTTCGTTCAACAACTCCATTTTGTTGTGGAGTTCTAGGAGCAGAAAAATCATGAGAGATTCCTTTCTTATAAGGAAGGTCTCAACTTTCGAGTTTTTAAACTTTGTTCCACTGTCAGATCTGATCCTTCTGACTGGCAATTTTAACAGATTTTCTATTTTCTGATGAAGTTTATTATCAGATTTGGGGTTCACTTTTCTTTCTCAAGAATTCAACCTAAGTGTACGTGGAGTAGTCATCTACAATGACCAAAATGTATCTCTTACTAGAAAAACTTGTTGTTATGCAAAAGTTCTAAATTTTGAGTTATTGATGATTCAGAAACTTTTTACGTGACCCTCTTTTGGATTTACCCAGTTCACATGCTTCACATATTTTATCCTTCTTGGAGGATATGAATGGTAAGCCTTTTACCAAACCCTTGCTTGCTAGTTGATTTAGATTCTTGAAATTTAAGTAGGCCAATCTTTTATGCCACAACCAGCTATACCTTTATTGTTTATTGAAAACAAGCACAATTGAGGGTGCTCTATTTCTTCTTTGAAATCAAAGTAATATATGGATTTTCTTATTCTTTTTCCGCTTAAATAGATTTTATTATCATCTAAACCAAGTAATAAGCATTTTTCTGGTAAAAAGGTTACCTAAAAACCCCTGTCACAAAATTGACCACAGCTTAGTATATTATACTTCAAACCTTCAACATAAGCTACTTTCTTCTATGGTTAAAGATCCATACTTAGTATATCCATAGCCCAATGTTCTTCCCTTTACTCCATTTCCAAAATTAACTAATTTACCCAACTTAGAAACAAAATTGCTAAGTAAGCTCCTTCCCCAGTCATGTGCTTGGAGCTTCCTGAATCGCAGTACCAGATCTGCTGCACATGATGGTATAGAAATGGATGAGTTAGAGAACTTTGGTACCCATACTTGCTTGGGTACTTTTTCTGATTTAAATCTGATTAATTTTTCTTCTTCGTATGAGGAATTAACCAGAAATTCTATTACATGTTGAGCCATTAATAGATTGTTTGGTTTTTGTTTGGAGTTTGTGTTGAACTAGCTTTAGTATGTCAACACACATACAGTTTTCTTTATTAGGATTTTTGGATTCCTTTGTCTGTTATGGAAGATTTGCAGATTTTTGGAATTTTTGATGAATCCTTTTTGAATTTTCTGAAAATGTTTGTTTTGATTCATGCCTTTTTCCTTTGTTGTTAGTTTTTGATGACTGAAAAGAGTTGCCAGACCTCATTGATTTGCAAGATTTAGTGTCAGATTTAGATGTTATTTTATCAGAATTCTGATCTAATGCTTTAACAAAGGTGGGGGTATTTCTGATGTTTCTTTTTACATATCCTAGCTGAAGCATTTATTTTTTGGTGAGGTTTCAATATAGTTTATAAAATCTTTGGCTTGTTGAAAACCTTTTACATTGATTTCTTTGTCATGAATTCTTTTATACTGGTCTTTTCTTTCCTTTTCATAAAATTCAGTCTTTGCATTTTTGTTAAGCTTTCTTCAATTAGCAATTAATTTTCAAGTATAACTTTATTCAACGTTCTTTGCAAATGATCAGATTTTTTGTTCTCTAATTTGTGTTTTTCTTGCAAGTTTATAAAGTCTGACATAAGTTTTTCAAGTATAACTTTATTCAACGTCCTTTTCATAGTTTCAATGTCCTTTTCATAGTTTCTTCTCATAGTAAGCAACATCTTTAGTTTTTTGTTTTTGCATTCAGATGAATAACGACCCTTTTGCTTACATTTATAGCACACAACTTCTACTTTAGCCTTTCTCTTGACTTTCCTTCCATCCTCCCTTTGTCAGTTTTCCGGTACTTATGGCTTCCACCTTTCAATCTTTGCTCAAAAGTTTTAGTGAGCAGTGCAACTGCTTCAGCAAATGCAGAAAGTCTGATGAGGTATCAGATATTTCTATGTTTTGGCAATAAGATGTTTGAGGATCAGGATTGGATGTTCTTTGTGAGTTTGAGATGAGAGCAATGGATCCACCTCTTTGGTTTGAGTTCTTATATATCGCTTCCTCTCTATGGACACGAATGTTATAGAGGTCATGTAGACTCATGTTTCCTAGCTCTAAGGTGGAGGTTAAAGTCATTGTGAGACTTCTCCATTCTCTTAGTAGAGCATCTAGGAATTTTAAATTCTTTCATCATTTGACTTCTCAATACCAAATTTCTTTAGATCATTTAAAAGTTTTGCAAATCTGTTATAGGTTTCACGAAGATTTTTATTTGGTAAACTTTTAAACCTCTCATAAGAGGAGACACAGTTTGTTCTTTTGTTTCTCTTCATCCTTTCTCCTCCTTCATAAAAATTTTCTAACTGATCCCATATCTCTTTAGCAGAAGGACATGCATCTACTTGAGAGAATATGTCATTTGGAAGTGCCATAATCAAAAGTGATTTGGCCCTTTCATCGGTTTCCACCTTTTCCTTGTCTTCTTTGATCTAGAAGTTTTCAACTTTTGGAGCCTAGGAGACAGGTATTTCAGGTGTTTGATCAGTTGCTGGGGAATCTAGTATCTCAACCATGGGTATATGTGGGCCACACCAAACGGATTGAAACAGAGCTCGATCATGTCCATTAAGGAAATTGATCATCCTAGTTTTCCATTGGGGGTACTCTTCTTTGACCAAGATCGGATGCTTCGACATAGACCCATTGTTGAAAGCATTGTTCCAGGTTTGAAAGTTTGCCATATTTGGATAAAAGAAAAGACATGAGTAGTTGATCGTTTGAAAATAATTTATTCAACTTGCTCTAATACCAATTGTTGGTCCTAGATTGAAAAATGATATTTTTAACTTAATATGGCAATTGATTCAATAGATATGAAAATAGTGTGCAGAAATAGAAATCAAAGTTTCAAGAAACAACAACTACAGAATTTTCAAGTTTATATCACTTTGAAACAAAATGGTTTACAAGGTGATTGTGAGATTATTGACTAGTACAAATGAATACTTGTATAATTATGTGGTGAAAGGGTAATGGAGTTTTTGTAGTATGTATTAAGTGCTTGGCTTGATTCCTTCCATTTCGGTGGTTTTAGCTCTCAATTTATAGAGAGTTCTTAGCATGAATAAACAAATTGTTTATTCATGCACTTGCTCTGAATAAAATGGCTTCTTGGAATATTCATTGAATCCACTAAGGTAAACTTGTTACTTTAGGAAATAGCAGAGCCTTATTTTTCAGACAAGTTGTGTCTCAAAAGTCTTGAGATCCATCTCATCAGAAATGGTTGATGACCAGACTTTACAAGAAACTGATGATATTCATTAGAAATATCATCAGATCCATCAGAATGGTCTCTTCTGATTGTCTTTACTTGTTCTTGATCTAAATCTGATTAATGTAGAAGATGTGTTGTCCTTTTTCTTCTATCTAAACCTTGTCTCTTCATTATGTTTGACCTTCAGGACTTTATCTTTATCAGTTGATCAGATAGATAACCTTTTTCTTCAATACTTAACAGTTATGTTTTTCAGAGTTTAAGTTGGGTATGTTTTTCAGAGTTTAAGTTGGGTATGTTTTTCAAAGTTTAAGTTAGGTATGTTTTTCAGAGTTTAAGTTGGGTATGTTTTTCAAAGTTTAAGTTGGGTATGTTTTTCATGGTTTAATTGTATGAATGCTTGTCCGAACTTAACTTAAGAACCCGAGTTTAATTGTTATGATTGAATCCGAGTTTGGTGGGGTTTATTTTAGTCCATATTATGTATACGTAATGTAGATGTGTTGTCCATATTCTCCCAAAGTCACTTTGCATGTCACCAACTAGGGAGAATCCAATGTGTGATAAACATATTAACCTGATCAAATGAACACTGGTTGTTTGGACCATTAGGGTATTGCAAACCATAGATGTTCACATACGTCCGCTTATTATACATCATGTCGCGTGTAACAGACCTAACATTTACTTAACATGTAGAGGCACGTTAATACTTACCGAGCAAACTAAGGTGAGTTCACTACTCTTTCACAAGCATGCGTCCTAGGGGGACAAACTACTATTCCTTAGAGGAATACTCAAACTCTAACTCTATCATGAAAGTCCCTACTTACTACTAAAACTAGTTACCTTGGAGGCAACAGGGTATTAGTTGATAGCGCTATTAGGCTTGACAAGCCTCACACCATGCTAGGAGCTGGGCGTGAACTAAGGACCTTAAACACATAATCAATGCTGATAGATATTGATGAGGGCATAACAAACATAACAGTCACTTCGGTTTCGATTTTATTATTGGCATGTCTTGAAACTAAACACTTACCTGTTTTATGTTAAACAAAACTGTGAACTCGTCGGCTTTATCTCTGATACAGGTTTTCTGCATGCTTACAAGTCGTTAGATACAGATTGCATGGGAACTTGCAGTCTGAGCAGCTAGGAGTGTCATGGGGCGTGTTACGCGTTAAAACAATAAATATTTTGTGTTTTTAAAAACATATTAGTTTTGGTTGTTTGAAACACTTACATTTGCTTCCACTAAACATGTACTTTGATTGAAATGCTTAATTTGAAATACACTATTCATGTTGGACATGATGGCTTTGTTTTGTATTATCTACTATTAGTTCGACACGATTAGTGGCTAGATCCTGGTACGTCACACGCCTCGCGGTACAACTCCGCGGGTGGTAATTTGGGGGTGTGATAGTTTGGTATCAGAGCCACTGGTTATAGTGAACTAGAATTTAAAAAGTTTTGTAAGACTAGACTTAACCGAATCAGTTCCAAAAGCGACCATGACACTATGCTCCAGATTGCAAGGTTTGTCTTTTATTATCATATCGCACACACATCATTATAGTACGATTTCATTTGTTACCAATTTACCTTATGATGGATCATTAGTATCACATTATATCTGGACCTTTTTATGACCTTTGAAGTTTTGACAGCACCTACTTTTGACATTCAAATCTGAGAATCTTTTGACACAAGTTAGGAGGAATTGGGATAAACATGCAAATCAAATTATCATTACGGGTGCACACGTAATAATAATAATTGGGGTGCATGTGAGTCCTAGTGAGACCTAGCGTGTGTACAGAATTCTGACCCATTATCCGACATAATTGGAGACTCAGTTACTCATAGGCGCCATAGCGATGATGGACTCCTAGTCGTTCTTGATCCTTACTCTTTCTACTTTTCTTGTATACTTGTACTGAATATGGAGGTAGTATGCACGGCGGACGTGGCAAGACTATCATGACCCAGGTAGAGTTAATGGATCTCATTAATACAAGTGTGGCAGAGACTTTAGCTGCTCAGCAAGCTGGCACAACAAGATGATTGTTGTTATTTATTTGTGTATTCGAACTAACATTCGTGCGTCGTACATTCTTTTCTTTACCGCAACTTCAACCAGCCTTCTTCTACTAATAAGAATCAAGGCTCTAATCAGGACCAGGGCTCGTACGCTAGTGGACAATCGAAGTGTAACAAGTGTAACTACCATCATCATGGGCGGTGCACTAGAACATGTAAGAGATGTGAGAAGGTGGGCAATTTGGCGAAGCATTGTAGAGCTTAGTTCCCAAAGCAACAACAACAACAACAACAACACCAAGAATCACAACAACAATAATAACACCGGTGGAAATGGTGCTCGCAGGGGAACAATCACGATTGGCACGGGTGACGCCAGGAATGATAACAACGTAGTGACCGGTATGTTTTTTGTAAACAATCTTTTCACTTCTGTTTTATTCGATTATGGTGCCAATTGGAGTTATGTGTCCTTAGAGTTTAGTAGACTGTTAGGAACAATCCCAACCCATCTTCAAACCAAACACATTATGGAATTGGCTGATGGTCAGCCGATTGACGCATCCCATATTCGTGTTGGGTGCAAACTCGTTCTTCTAGGTCATGTTTTTTCCCATTGACCTCCTTGCTATTACTCTTGGTAGCTTTGATGTAGTCATTGGTATGGATAGGTTGTCCAAACACCGAGATGGAACTTTCTTTATCGAGAAAATTGTTCGTATCCCTCTCCCTGGTGGAGATTTCTTGTATGTTTAAGGTCATCAGAGTGGTGCTATGGTTGGCATCATTTCAGCTATGAAATCCCAGAAATGCTTACGGAAGAGGCATCCGGATATTCTAGCCCTAGTTACTAACAATCAACTTTAGGAGAAGAAGATTGAATACATTCTAGTCGTTCGTGACCTCCTAACCTCCTTCCCCATGTCTTTCCTGAGGAACTTCTAGGACTACCTCCACATCGAGAGGTAGAACTCCAACTCGAACTTACCCCTAGAGCAACTCGATTGCTCGTGCTCCTTATTGTCTTGCACTTGGAGAGTTGCAAGAACTGTCCAATCAACTTCAAGAACTGTTAGATAGAGGTTTTATCCAGCCTAGTTCTTCGCCGTGGGGAGCCCCAGTCCTATTCGTAAAGAAGAAAGACGGATCTTTTCGCATGTGTATCGACTATCGTGAATTCAACAAGGTAATGGTCAAGAATCATTTTCCTCTTCATCGTATTGACGATTTTGTTTGATCAGTTAAAAGGGTCAAGCTTCTACCAAAAAATTGATCTAAGATCGGGCTATCATTAGATGAGAGTCTGAGAGGGAGATGTTCCAAAAACAGTTTTCGGAACGCGGTTTTTTTGGTCATGCCATTTGGGTTAACTAACGCACCAGCGGTTTTCATGGACCTTATGAATCGTGTGTGCAAACCGTATCTTGATGATTTCATCATTGTGTTTACCAATGCTATCTTAATCTATCCTAAGAGCAAGGAGGAACATGAACAACACTTGCGTCTTATCTTGGAACTCCTGAGGAAGGAACAACTCTAAGCGAAATTCTCTAAGTGCGACTTCTGGATTCGAGAAGTACACTTCCTTGGTCATGTGGTCAACGGATTGGGAATACATGTTGACCCAGCAAAAATCGATTCTATCGGAAATTGGGCAGCACCTAAGACTCCCATGGAGGTGCGACAATTTCTTGGTCTCGCGGGATACTATCATAGATTTATTGAGGGATTTTCAAAAATTGCTCAATCTCTAACCACCTTAACTCAAAAAAGTGTACTTACTCGTGGGGAGCTACCTAAGAGAATGCCTTTCAGCTCTTGAAACAAAAACTTTGCAGTGCAGTGATATTGTCCTTACCCGATGGTACGGATAACTTGGTGGTGTACTGTGACGTTTCTATTCAAGATCTCAGTTATGTTTTAATGCAATGTGAGAAAGTAATAGCTTAATCTTCCAGACAGTTGAAAACTCATGAGAATAACTATATGAATCAGGATTTGGAATTGGGAGCTATAGTCTTCGACCTCAAAATCTGGAGGCATAACTTGTACAGTACTAAATGCACTATTTATACCGGCCATAAGAGCCTTCAACACATCTTCGATCAGAAAGAGTTAAACATGGCAGCAGTGTTGTTGGGTTGAACTCTTGAACGATTACGATTGCGCGATCAAGTATTATCCAGGTAAAGCTAATGTGGTAGCTGACGCCCTCAGTCGGAAGGAAACCAAACCTAAATGCGTTCGAGCTTTGCAAGTTACTATCCATTCTAACCTTCCTGGCCAGATTCATTCTACTCTAGATGAAGCATTGAGGGACGAGAACCTCCGAGCTGAATCCTTGCGGGGCATGGAGAAACAACTCGTAACCAAATCTGATGGTATTTGCTACTTCATAGAGCAAATATGGATTCCGTTGTATGAAAATTTGTGAGAGCTTGAGTTGGACGAAGCACACAAGTCTCGATACTCCATTCATCTGGGTTGTGATAAGTTGTATTAGGATCCGAAAGTCTTGTACTTGTGGCCAGGCATGAAAGCAAACATAGCGGCGTGTGTGAACAAATGCTTAACTTGCGCGAGAGTCAAGATAGAATATCGAAAACCGTCTTCAGCAACCAGAACTCCCTATGTGGGAAATGGGAACAGATTTCCATGGATTTCGTCACTAGTCGACCCAAATCTCCAAACGAAAATGATACCATTTGGGTAATCTTAGACCATTTAACCAAGTCTACTCATTTTCCTGCGATCAAGGAAGCCGACAAGTTTTCCAAACTCGCCTACATTTACTTAAAGGAAGTAGTTTCTAGGCACAGGGTGCTAACTTCCATGATCTCCGATCGAGACCCGCGTTTTGTATTCAATTTGTGGCAAGCCATGCACAAATCATTCAGCTCACGTGTAGACATGAGCACAGCCTTATCATCCTCAAACGAACGATCAACGTGAACAAACATCTAGACGCTTGAAGACATACTGCGAGCATGTGTGGTCGATTTCGGTAGCGATTGGGAAGACATTTTCCTTTGGTAGAGTTTTTCTATAATAATAATTACCACTCTAGCATTCACGCAGCTCCATTCGAAGCGTTGTACGAACCGAAATGCCGATCTCCTCTCTGTTGGGCTGAGGTTGGTGAAAATCAAATCATGGGCCCAGAACATATACTCGAAACTTCTAAGAAGATTGTTCAAATCAAGAAATCGTATGTCGGCAGCTCATGAGACAAGCGTAGGAAACCCTTGGCATTCATCGTGAGCGATCGTGTCCTATTGAAAGTCTAGCCATGGAAGGGTGTGGTTCATTTTGGGAAATGAGGCAAAGCTTAATCCATGTTATGTTGGGTCGTTCACAATTTTGGAAAGGATTGGTAAGGTGGCTTACAAACTTGATCTGCCATAAGAACTTGGTAGCGTCCACAACGTCTTTCACATCTCTAACTTAGAAAAGTGTTTGTTGTATGAAACACTTGTAGTTCCTTTTAAGGAACTAAAGATCGATGATAAGTTGCAATTCATCGAGGAACATGTCGAAATCACGGACCGGGAAGTCAAGGTCCGTAAACATAGTCGAATACCTATCGTGAGAGTTCATTGGAACTCAAAACATGGACCGGAGTTCACGTGGGAATGCGAGGATCAAATGATGCTCAAGTATCCACACTTATTCAAAACTACTAAACCTAACACTGATACGACTAGTGAATTTCGGGATGAAATTCCCTTTCAACTTGGGGATGATGTGGTACCCGAGGAAAACCCACAATCATCTTGACTCATCTTTCACTTTTCTGTGTCTACTTATCAAATTTCGGGACGAAATTTCTTTCAACTTGGGGATGATATGACAACCTGCAATTTCAGGTTAATACTTTAACCTAACCACAGTTAATTTAGACATGCATTCATAGTACTGCTTTTAACGAGGGTTAGTTAAATGAGTCTACATTGGTAATTCGGGAATTACCAGAACATACACACAAGTTAATCCTCGAACGTTGGTGACTAACATGAGTAATAATTATAAACGGACAGTTTACACGAAACTTTTATGTTGCATGACAGATACGTGAATTATATGCTTTAACTGTAAATTGCAAGATGTTATGTGCTTTGTGTGAAAATTAGTTAGTAATGGTATTTACATTTAATATTGAAACTGTAATAAAACTACTACACCCTAAACTCCCCGTAATCACCATACGGCAGTTTTTCTCTACATCTTTTCTCTGATCTTCTGGCTACACCAAGTTCTCACACAAATCATCAACCTCTGATCTTTCAATCTTCCTAGAACAATCTTTACATCAATCTAAAGTAAGTGTTTATGCTATATGTTGTGATTAGTGTTCTTTTAATTCCATGCAAAACCCTAGACATCCAAACAATATGTGCTTTGTTTCATGACTGATGAATGTGTGATAATTGCTAGATTGATTGAATTGCATGATTACTGCTAGTCATTAGAGATGCTATTGATGTGATATGAATGCTAAACTGTTGCTTGATTCATAACATGATTGACTATTGAGATTAGGGTTTTGTTCGTAACTATTGTTGTTAATATGAGTTGTGTGTATAATCATATCCGAGTTTACTGAATGGATGTTTATGTCCAAGTTTACTGAGTGAAAGTATTATGTCCGGATTTATCTTGTAATCCAAGTTTACATGGTAGATGTCTGGGTTTAAGTTAAGGGTGTCCGAATTTGTATGCACATGTAGGAATCCAGATTTAATAATAAATGGAGGTGTTTTACGAGTTTATGTGTGTGGAAGGTGTGTTCCGAATTTATCAGGTGTATAAATCCGGATTTGTCTAATATATTCGAAGAGTCCGAGTTTGTATGCTTAAGTAATGTCCAAGTTTGTATGCTTAAATGAGTCCGAGTTTATATATATACCACATATCTAGTCCGAATACTATGCTTTTTAGAGTTTAACATGAGTGTGCTTTTTAGAGTTTAACATGAGTGTGCTTTTCAGAGTTTAACTTGAGTATGTTTTTTAGAGTTTAAGTTGGGTATGTTTATTCAGAGTTTAAGTTAGAGTTTAAGATGGGTATGTTTTTCAGAGTTTAAGTTGGGTATGTTTTTTCAGCGTTTAAGTTAGAGTTTAAGTTGGGTATGTTTTTCAGTGTTTAAGTTGGGTATGTTTTTAAGAGTTTGGTTGTATGAATGCTTGTCCGAAGTTAACTTAAGAATCCAAGTATAATTGTTATGATTAATCCGAGTTTGGTGGGTTTGTTTATAGTCCGAATTATGTATATATAATGTAGATGTGTTGTCCGTATTCTCCCAAAGTCACTTTGCATGTCACCAACTAATATCACCAACTAGGGATAATCCAATGTGTGTTACTGTATGATAAACATGTTAACCTGATCAACATGAACACTGGGTTGTTTGGACCATTAGGGTATTGTAAACCCTACATGTACACATACTTATGCTTATTATACATCAGGTCACGTGTAACGGACCTAACATTTACTTAATGCGTAGAGGCACGTTAATACTTACCGAGCAAACTAAGGTGAGTTCACTATTCTTTCACAAGCATTCGTCCCGGGGGGAAGACTACTATTCCTTGGAGGAATACGTTTTTTTTATAAATGTTGTAGTTTAATTTCGATGGTAGTTAATAAACTCAAACTCTATCATGAAATTCCCTACTTACTACTGAAACTTGTTACCTTAAAGGCAACGGGGTATTAGTTGATAGCGCTATTATGCTTGAAAAACCTCACACCGTGCTAGGAGCCGGGTGTGAACTAAGGACCTTAAACACATGATCAATGCTGATAGACATTGATGAGGGCACAAGAAACATAACAGTCACTTCGGTATCGAGCTTATTATTGGCATGTCTTTAAACTAAACACTTACCTATTTTACGTTAAACAAAACTGTGAACTCGCCGGCTTTATCACTGATACACTTTTTCTGCATGCTTTCAGGTCGTTAAATACCAATTGCATGGGAACTTGTAGTCTGAGGAGCTAGGAGTGTCTTGGGGCGTGTTACACATTACAGACAAATGATATTTTGCGTTTTTTAAAAACATATTGGTTTTGGTTGTTTTAATATTTACATTTGCTTCCACTAAACATGTACTTTGATTGAAATACTTAATTTGAAATACACTATTCATGTTGGGCATGATGACTTTGTTTTGTATTATCTATCATTAGTTTGACATGATTAGTGGCTAGATCCTGGTACGTCACACGCCTCGCAGTATAACTCCGGGTGGTAATTTGGGGGTGGTTGCTCAAGAAGATGAGGGGTTCAACTAGAATAAGTATATCTCGAAGAATGAAAGTCTCGCGCTGCTGGCCGAGATAATTGATCAACCAGAATCAGTTGAAGAAGAAAATACCCAAGCATCTTGTCACACCCCGACCCGCAGCGGAAATAAAAGTCGGGGCATAATTGGGTTATCACCAAAGCACATGACATTTACTATTATGTTTCATAATTAAATGAAGTCAAAGTTACATTTCTCAAACATCCAAACATGTTCATTCAATACAAGGGAAAATAACCAAACATAATAATCCAAATACTAAATCGTTTTATTTCTTCTAATCCAGGTCCTATGTGTTCCTAGCTGCTACTGGTTCACCTGTATCATGTGTAAAATGGGAGGTTTTGGGTCAACATAAGTTGGCGAGTGAACCTCGTAGATAAACATTTGATAATGATTATATGGTTAGTTTATCAATAAAGTATTGTGCATAATCATAAAAGAGCACATGTAAGTAATCAAACATTGGCATTTAGCAGTTACAATTATAACATACATTATCATTTGATAGCATACATGAACATACCAATATCATATGATAACTAACATAAATGAACTGTGCGATCAAGGCTCAATCAAACGGAGCCGATCGTATTGCATGAACTGGAAATGTAAATTGAACTGTGCGCTCAAGGCTCAATCAAACGGAGCCGAACGTATTGCATGAACCGGAAAATATAAATTGAACTGTGCACTCAAGGCTCAATCAAACGGAGCCGAGCGTATTGCATGTATTGAAATGTAAAATGAAATGACCGATCAAGGCTCAATCAAACGGAGCCGATCGTGCGGGCACGCCAAGATCAACCACATAATTAAATGGGGATCAAGCTCAACCTCGATGGATGGGGAGCTGCGGCCTCGGCAATTGCATGTAATGAAAATAATAATTTGCATCCAATAATAACTACTTAACAGCAACAAACTAATACACATGTCATGATATGATATATGCACAATAATTTCGTTATAATATGTAAATAAACAAAGACACATGATACACCCCAAAAACGTGATTAAAACGGGGAATTTGAAAGGTTCACTCACCTTAGGTGCGTTGGATTGGAGATAGTGAGATGCGCACGATTTAGACGAGCGAGTCGACGAGGAATACTAACCTAAATAATAATGGAAAATATATTAAATGGATGGATTTTATTAAGGATTTTAATGGGATTTTTAGATATATTTTTGTGAGTTCATGGCTATTTTCTATCTTTAAAAAGGTTATTTTTAAGTATTTTAAGTTGATTTTTAATTAAAATAAACAAATAAAAATATATAAAAAAAAATATTATTTTTACTGTTGACCGTTGACCGGTTCGGTCAGCGGTAAATGCTACGCCAAGCGGGATTCGAACCGGTGACCTTCCGTTCACGCGCACGTAGCTCTACCAACTGAGCTACGTGACTAACCCGTTAGAAACTTAGTTTTAATTATATTTATATACTTATTTGAGTTAACTGAAAATACCTTTATTTACAAAAACGTTTTAATTCAATTGACCGGTGCTTGGGACAGGACTCGAACGCGCGACGTGGAGTTTATTTTGCACACAGTCCACCGCTGGACTGTGTGTCTAACCCGGTTATATTCTTGATTTATATTATACTTAACAACTACCCGCTCTAACCCGGTTAGTTCATGAATAAAAAGGAATGTTATTACGTAAAGCGTGTGTGTAGTAAGGATCGAACTCGCGACGTGATTATGAAATTTGCACACAGTCCACTGCTGGACTGTGTGTCTAACCCGTTTATAAACCGAATTTTAATTACTCTTATATTCTGAAATAGATTCATCTTCTTCGTCGGATTACACGGTCAGCGTAATTCAACTGGTTAAGGTTGATTTTGCGATTTACAAAGACCTTAGACACTATCAGTAATTCAAGAGTAAGGAATGGAGAGAGTTTAAAGAACAGAATTTACCGATTGGAGATAAACACAGAAATCCGGCGAAGGTTTTGTCGGTACAGGAAATGAACTCCGACTGTTGAAACAATTAACAGTGTGGATCGATTATTTATAGAATCAAATCACCTAAACAAGGTTTAAATGAATTGCAGGATATCTTACCAGTTCACAGTGGTTTTCCGGCAATTTCAGAAACTTTCCGGCGAAGGTGAGATTTCCGATAAACGTTGACTAAGATTGATTCTGATGATGGAATTATGTTAGAGATTGACTAATCACATGTTTTAAACAAAAAGAGTCGAAGGAATTACCGTGAGAATGCGAGTCCCGGTTTTCCGGTGAGTTGCAGAAAAATTCCGGCGATCGGATTCAGAGGATCTTACGGTTCAGAAACTTGACGAAAATGAAATTGAGTGCTGTTGTGATAGTTATGAGTCGCGCAAATGATCAGAACTTGAATTAAATCAGAGTTTGATAAGTTTTCGGTTTCAAATACCGGAAATGATGAAGTCTTTATGTTCATTCAATTCGGACTTAATTAGAAACCGAAATACATCGGTTATAAGCTGGCCAAAAGAAGTCGAAATGATTTAGCGATCGGTTTGCCGGTTTCCGTTATTCAGATGGCATCAATGGTTAATTCGAGTTTGCGTATAAGTTCCATTTGGTTGCCAATTGTTAACAGAAAACACATTGTGGCGGAGTGGTTTGGGAGATGGATGTTAAGTCTTGGAAGACCTCAGCTGACCCGGGTTCGAGTCCCGGCAGCTTCAGTTTTTTTTATTTATTTTATTTTAACTTTTTATCCAATTTAATTTTTATAGTTTTGTTTATTTATTAATTATGCAACGTTTAAACTCAAAATAATCATAAATAACTAATGTACTTTCATAACTTGGTATTTGATTACAAAGCGGAGCGGGTTTTGGAGACCCGATTTATACAAATGTTACACATCTTTTGATGAAGCTCCTGAAGATTATTATAACATTTTGTCTGAGGAAGCGGAACTTTTACATAGTGCATTTAGACATTTATTACCTCCTAACATGCTTAAAACGTTTGTAGGTTATTTTGATTCAAACTACATGTACTGTGCACAGGAGCCGAAGATTGAAGTAGTTGAGCTGATCAACGTAAACAAAGAAATGAATGTAGAGAATCTAACTGAGATAGCCAACAAAGTTATGATGGATAATCTAGAAGAGGTAGTCTCTGACGAAGTCAAGGAAGAGTCGGTGACCGAGTGTGTCAAAGATTCGGTAAAGGAAGTGATCAAAATTCAAATTGTTGAGGTTGAAAAACCTTGCAAGCAAGGAGTGTGTCGAGAAAGATAAAAAAATACTCATAGCTGAAAAAACTATCTGATCATTTGTCAAATGATTATAACGAAACAAAACAAGCTTATGACAAATTATCCAAAATGATTAAACAATATGAACAAGTAAATAGGGAAGATAGTGCCACTTTGTCAATGCTCAAAGCAACTATTATAGACAAATAAATTGGCCATAAATATTCATCTGAATACGATTCCAGAGCTTAAAAAAGAATTAGAGAAAATGAAAATTGGGATAGAATGAGTAAACAAATTGTTGATTAGTTATTCCAACGGTTAATACGTCATTGATCATATTATTCCGAAATTTGAAAAGTAAGAAGATGATAAGAAAGGTAAGAACAAAAGTGTAAGTTATAATCGTGTTCCACCACCCATGTGGGAAAGCTATACTAGAAAGAAACCATCTGGGTGGAAAAGGCGCTCAATCTTAAATTGAAAACTGATAAGAATAACGAGCTGCCGAGAACATTGATGTAACATACACTAAATCAGAAAATGACTGTGAATCTGATGTGGTAAAAACTATTGTTAAAAATGTTTTAGAAAGTGAAAGTGATAGCATAGAATTTGAGAGTGCTGAGTGAAACTTGGAGAAAACCAATTCAAGTTCACCTTCTGAAAATGAGGAAAGTTCTCATAAGAATTATTTTGAAAAATCATAATCTAGTTCGGATGATGATCCTAAGTTAGTTTCTTATACAATGAAGGATCGGACAAACTATATTCTGACCAAGAGTTTCCGATTCAGAATGTGAATCTTGAAAAGGTTGAACAAGTGTTTAAGTTGATAGAAGTAAATCTTCCAAAGTTTGAAATTTTGAATGAGTCTTACTACTCTAAAGCCAAACATTCTTACAATAATAATCACAAAGGTAAAAGCTAACCTGAGAACAAAAGGATAGGGTTGAGAGGTATGTAAAGAAGCAAAATGATAAGTTTAGAAAACTAAATTTTCAAAAGAATGTAAACTTTGTTTTCGGATCAAGCTCGAAAAGTGAAAAAGAGAGGTTGACAAAAGAACAATCAAATGACGAGTTCTATGCTGAAAAGAAGCATCGTGAACAGGTTCAAAAATCCTCTGTCACTAACAGCAGGACGTGCTTCAAGTGTAATGAAGTCGGTCATATTGCAAGACATTGTCCCAATTCTAAACCTGTTTACTATGCTAAAAAGTCATCAGAAGATGTGAAAAACAAATCCCCAAATTTTGTACCAACACAGATCTTGAAAAGAAAAACTAAATCTAACAACAATGAGAAACTAGTAACTACTAAAGATTTGAACAAAGACAATGGTGAATCATTGGTCAAAAAAGATCAATAGGATTCAAAATTTTATACTAAAAAGGCAGTTTCTAAACAAAAAAACTTGGGTGTTCAAAAGTAAACCATCTTCTGAGGTAGTCAAATCATTTGTTACAACCAAGTCAAAGGTTGAACATGTTGGAGAAGTAAAAGTTAAGAATGTTGTTGTTCCAAAGTTTGACATCCCAAACCCACCCAAGACCGAGAAGGCTTGGGTCTCTCTGTTTAAATAACTGCTTTATTACATGTGCAGAGGCTCCCGAGGTTAATAATTTCTAAGTGGATAATGGACAGTGGAGCTTCCCAGCACATGACGAGGATGTTAGCCTTACTTTACGATGTTAAATCAATACGTGGAGGCTACGTCGGGTTTGCGGGTAATCAAGGTGGAAGGATAATCGAAGAAGGACTACTTTTGAATGGTGTGGTTTCACCAAAGTCAACTATATTGCTAAGTTAGAGAATAACGTGCTAAGCATCTCACAGATTTGCAATAAGAAGTTTACAACTCACTTCAATGACAAAGAGTGCCTCATTCTGAAGTTGGGATTCAAAATTCCTAAGTAGTGGATCCTATATGCGCTCCACAAGAAAATGATCTCTATGTCCTTGACATGAGCGTTGCATCCACTACTACTAAATCAACACAATGTTTTGTATCAAAAGATACAGAAAAGGAATCAATCTTATGGCACCGAAAGATGGGACATATCCATTTATGGAAGATCAATTTTCTGGTGCACAACAATCTGGTGGAGGGTGTGAATCTTAAGAGTTTCCACTTGAATGATGATTGTATCAGCTGTAAGAAGGGCAAACAGCACAAAAATCTCATCCAAGAAAAATCCTGAACTCTATCAAGCTACCACTAGAGAGGTTACATATGGATCTGTTTGGGCCAGTTAACGTCAAAAGTATATCTTGTGGTCTATATTACCTTGTTGACTGACGAATACTTGAAATTCTCATGGGTTCTATTCTCATGATTCTTTTTAGAAAGTTGGAGAATTTGTATCATCTACCGATAAGAAGGATTTGCAACGAAAATGGTATTGAATTCAAAAACAAAAGAATGGAAGAATTTTGCAACGACCAAGGAATACTTCATGAATTCAGCGCCCCCTATACTCCGCAATAGAATGGAGTAGCTAAAAGAAAGAACTGAACACTTATTGAAACAGCATGCACAATGCTCGCAGATTCTAAATTGTCTGTCGGTTTTTGGAACGAAGCGGTTGCCTCTGCTTGTTACACCCTTAATCGAGTATTAATAGTCACGGCTCATAAGAAGACATGCTTTGAGTTGCTTAACTAGCGAAAGAAGAATTTAGAGTTTTTAGAACCATTTGGATCTTCGTGTACAGTTATTGACCCAGATGGTAAATTTGGAGCTAAGTCTCTAGAGGGGTTTTTTCGTGGGATATGCTTGTCACACCGACCCGCAGTGGAATGATACGGGGCATGATGATTGCCTATAGCTTATGACACTATTACAAGTTTAGATAGTTAAAGTCACCCAATTAAATTTTGCACACATAACATAGAATTCAAACATTAATACCAAGTTACAAATCAAATAAATAAAAGCACCATATTATGCCGGTTTATTATTATTACTAAGGCAATCCTACAAGTCTTCAACTCAAAATCCGCCCACCTTTGTGTACCAGAATCACGCGTAAAAGAGTCTTGGGTCAACAAACATGTTGGTGAATAGATTCGGTTTTTATTTAAAAATGTTTTTGTTTTATTATTTTAGAAAACCTTATTTTATTGCACTATCAAATGTGAAACTAGGTCTTTCGATATAATAAGAATTCAACATGTGACAACCGGCATTTTCCGGTTGTAATTAAGCGCAAAACAAACAATAAGACCATTATAATTAACGTAATTAGATGTAAATTAACTCGATCCGGCCTTTGGAAAGCCTAGGAACGTATACTTGCTTCACATTACGCGATATGGCGACAATAGAAGATACTAAACGCAAAATTGAACGATAAGCAAACTGATGCTGAACAAATACTGACAACGCCTAAAAATACGAATTTTATACTTGTATTTATCATACAGTTATGATTATGCGATAAATTTGGATCGCTGAACGTTGCAAAGCACAACACGGAAGTTACGCGGAAAACCGGAACGCACCGACAACAAAACGGAATCAACGGACTCGAGTTACGCCTCGATATTAATATACTATGATATATTTAGCTTCGTAGTCGAATTTTATTATTCGTAGCCGAAAATAATAAAACGACAAACCGGGCAACAACGTGATTTTTAACGCAGCTAACGGTTTACGCGTCAAAACCCGACCTCGATAAAGTTATAAGCACTCTCGGCTCCAATAAACATTACACGATGTTCGGGTTTCGATAACGGGCTACAGAAGACGTATTGGGCTTGAAACGTGTTAACGGGCTTTGGGCCCGACCCTCTTAACCAAACCCTAGACCTATATAAACAAACCTAACTCTAAAATTTCCTCATTTCTCAAAGATGAAACCCTAGCCCCCAAATATGCAAACCCTCTGCCTCTCTCCTTCTGAGCCGGTCGCCGGATTCCGGTGACACCGGCCGACGACTCCGGTCGTTTTCTTCCGGCAAACACACACACACCGACACCCCTGTTCTTCCGGCGACACCACCTGCAACCCACCTCTCCTCTTGAACATTCAACACATATCAGATTAGAGAGAGAGAGAGGGCAGATCGGAGAAGCGAGAGAGGTAGTGGCGGTTGGTCGGCGGCAGTTTTCGACGGTGGCAGTAGCCGCCGCGTCTCAACAAAACGCCGTAGGCGGCGGCGAGGGCGGTAGTGGTGGTCGGCTGTGGTATTCCGGTCGACGGCGGCGGTTGTAGTGGTTGTCCTCGGGGATGGGTTGTCGGGTTGGGGTTTCAACGGTGGTGGTCTCGGCGGCGTCAGGGCCAGCCAGCGGCAATAGCGGCGGAGGTGTTTTGGCTCCATCTCCGGATCGGTTCAGATCAGTTTTGGTCGTCGCGGTTCAATCCGGTTCAAGTTTGGGGATTTGTTTCGGGTTGGTTCGCGTCGAGTTTCAGTTCTGGTTCAGTCGGTTCAACATGGTTCATCTCCTGTTCAGGTTTCGGGTTCAACCCGGTTCAAGTTTGACACAGTTTCGCTATTTGTTTTGATTTGAGTTTACATCGTTTCGGTTCTAATGCATGTTTGTTTCAGGTTCAGTCTCGTTTCGAGTTCGGTTCAACTCGGTCAACGAGAGTCAACTGGTCAAATCCAGTCAACATGAGTCAAACCTGGTCAAACCTAGTCAACGGGTCAACCCGAGACTCGGTAAAAATTTAATTACGACGCGAAGTTAAATTATATAGTTTATAAATATAGTTAATAATTATCACGTAAACCGAGCTCAAACCGATCCGTTAACGAATATATATGGTCAAAACTATAATAATAACAACGAACCGACAATGTTATTTGCGTAAAACTAGTAGTACAATCGAACGACGTCGTTAATTATATAAATCGAAAATTAATTGACGAAACTTAATATTTGAAAACGACGAAAAATTATATATATTGTTTGTTTGCGTACAGTGCGGGTTGCGTTTTGATAACTAAATCGACAACTAGTATTGTCGGGATCGTCCAAAAACAGAGGAAACTCTGCCTGTTTTTCGTAAAAATCCGTAATACGAAACGTGTTATATTCTCAAAACTAAACCTATCGGGATTCAAAGTATTTTTATATAATAGATATAAATATATATTTACTTTCGACGACTCCTTAAAACTCGCCAAACAGGTTTACGACATCTCAACGAACAAGGTTTACAAGTCAACCAAACTCGAGGATTTTTGTAAAATAAATAAAATTAGTTATATTTGTTTCAAATGACCGAATTAGGAAACTGTATTTCCAACGTTTAGCATTCAAAAATCATATAAAATGAATATAATTAATTATATTCAAACGTCGAGATTTTTAATACATTTATTAAATAAAAATAAATTGATTCAAACGTCGTACACTTTTATAAAATGATATAATTGTTTATATCTACTTTAAACGTCTTGAATTCGAAGCTTTAATATTCAAACGTCGAGATTTTTAATACATTTATAAAATAAAAATAAATTGATTCAAACGTCGTACACTTTTATAAAATGATATAATTGTTTATATCTACTTTAAACGTCTTGAATTCGAAGCTTTATTTAGTTCAAACGCCTAGTATTCGGCAATTATATAAAATAAGTATAATATTTATATTTTTTTAAAACGTCTAGAATACGGATGTTATATAAAATACTTATAATGATTTATATTTATTTCGAACGTCTAAATGGGATACGACGCGTTACCCTACGATCTTGACAAATGATATTATCCGAATTATTTTGGTAACGAGCAAATAAAAGCATATTATAACGAGCGTACAACTAGGGGTGTTCTTCGGGTTATTTAATCGAGTTTCAGGTTCTTCGGGTTTTTCGGGTTTTCAAAGCTAAATATATAACCCGATAACCAATTTTCTAGGTCCGGGTTCTTCACTGTTCGAGTTAAATGGTTCGGGTTTTATCGGGTCGAGTTAGAAAATCGGCTAAAAAGGAGGTGTTATTCTATCTGTTTAGAAGGGTTTGTCGGGCTGTATTTGGGTTACAAAAGGGATATGTAGAATTGTGTCTATTGAATACTTGACATACACATAACACATCAAAACATGCCATTATATATTATATTTGCCTTTCTAATTGTCATTTGCAAATGCGATGTATAGTTGTTAAACAATCTTCTCCTAAATGTATGGAATTAAAAAGCGATCGATAGTAGTTGAAAATTTAATCATCAAATAAAAGAAAACCACAATCCAAAATCGTTTGAATCAATTGTTAAAGAAAAACGTATCAATAAAAAAGCCATAAAAATAAGTTTCGTATTCGTCTTCCCTCTTCACGGTTGATAACTTGGCATTACAAACTTATGTTCCTCCATATCTAGTGCTATATTGAACAAAAATCAATTAAAATAAGCATTAGCAAGGTTCCGTATTTTGAATAAAAAGTACGAAACCAATAAATAATAAAACATACATTTATCCATTTCTTGGATTGTGTCCCAATCTTCTTCAGTAAAGAGACATTGGATTAAAGTAGAACCATCTCGAATCCAATCTTAGGTGCAAACTAGACTCTCAACAATCCTAGAAGTCATAGAACTCCTATACGAGTCCAAAACCCTCCCGCTCGTGCTAAAAACAGATCAGACGCTACAGTTAACACTGGAATGGCGGATAAGTCCCTAGCCATTAAGGACAAAATCGGGAATCTTGGGCTATTAACTTTCCACCAATCTAACAAATTGAAGTTTTCTGAATCCTTTTTAAGACTTTCTTTTAAAAATTTGTCTAACTCACCAACAGGTTCAACTATTTGAACTTGCATTGTTCCCTTAGTTTATTTCTTAAATGTGTTTTTGGTGTGATATCTTCAGGTTGTTTACGTTTACCTAATACTGGTGAATCTGAAGACTCAGTAGTAGTACTAGAAGCTTGGGAATGAATTCTAATATACTCATCATATAATTCTACCAAGGTTGGGAAGTCATCAGTATTCTCACAAGAATATTTAACTGTTTCGTCGTCGGAATCATCCTCCACAACAACCATATCATAGCTACCAGCTTTAGCTACATATTTGTACACATAATCTTTCGGCTCTGAAGCGCTGATGTTATTCAATTCTTCTTCAAAATCAAACTCGAATTTATCTTCCTCAACCCCAAACATTTTACCAATCTCCTCCTTTGTGTAATTGTGCACAAACTCACCTTCTTTAACTCCATGCTCAATATAAAATACTTGGGGTTTTGGCAACTCAGGAATAGCCGATATAGGTGCAGCTATGAGGATTCCTAATTGCATTTCATCGTGTATTGGATCATTCTGCTCCCTTGTCTTTGAGACTCATTCTCTTCATTCACATTATCCATCAAATATACATCATAATCAAACAACTCGTTGATCTTTGCAGATTTAATCACCAATCCTATCCACCCTGTGTGTTGTCGTCGTTATCACCTTTATCATCATCATCCTTTTTATCATCATCATCCTTTTTATCATCACCTTTATCATCATCATCCTTTTTATCATCACCACCATTAGCATTTTCATTATCGTCCTCCTCATCTTCATCAATCTCTTCATCTATCTCCGCTTCCATCTTCATACGTTCAAAGTATTTTTTTTAAGACACCCCAGACACATCAATAGGCTCACCAACAAGCACATAGTTGACTAACTGTTTTCTTTCAACTTCAACTTCAACTTCAGTTCAATAGGAACTATCACTGGAACATCATCTACCTTGTTCTTTCCCTTTCCCAATGTTGCAGCCTCAGCTTCTACTTCCTTTGTTCGTTCAGTAGCTCTTTGTTGTGCTTCTTCAATATCTAGTAAATCAAACATAGCTTCAAAATCAATTCCCAACTTTTTCGACAACACCTTTTGAAACAAACCAAACTTTCTGTCTGTCCTCAAGCTCTCAACTTCATATTCTTCAACCAGTCTTCGTAACCTTTCATTCTCAGTTAGAAAACTTGCAAAAATAGCTTCCAAATTCTATCATCTTCAAGATATTTGATTCTGCTTTCTAATTCAACATTCTTTGTGTCGTTGAAGAAATCGCCTTCCAATCCTCCTTCAAAGTTAGAATACACAATTTCACCGAAATCATCACTAATTGGAAAAGATCATCGTCTATGAGAAGCTTGTGGAGTGGATTGTTGTCGTACTTGAGGTGTTGGTTGTTTTGGTGGTGATGTTGGTGGTTGTTGTAGTGGTGATTGTGGATGTGGTGGTGATGTAGGAGTAACATGTGGTGTAAATTTCTCAACATTTCTGACATTAACTTCAACCTCTAGAGTCTTCCTGCCTTTGAGATACTTGCGTCGGGCTTTCTTTGCTGCAAGTGACCCAGTTGTTTCTTGAGGATCAGTCGGAACATATGTATCATCATCGTCCCCAACTTCTTTTCATTTACACTGCTGTTTTCTCTGTCCTGTGATATCCGACATCGCTTGTGAAGGGGAAAAGGCTTCCTTTTAAGGAGTTGGATACCTTCATCATCATGACGTGTTTTAAAACCGTGTAGGGGCAGGCGTTGAGGGCGTGCTGGCGGCCAAAGCGGACAATATCATGGTGCGGTTATGTTGGGCTGTTACAGATTGGTATCAGAGCCATTGGTTGTAGTGAACTCGGTTTAAAAAGAAAAGTTTTATTTTTAGAAAAACCAGACTATAACCTGATTTTTATTAAACGGACCGAAACGACACTAAAATCCAAGTGCAAGGCTCAACAAACTAGAATCAATAGCTCGTGCATATGTTTACTTGTTAGTTACTTGGTACATATTTGATGAATCATATGTATGGCATGATTTAAATATGATCTAGTGATAGAAAACACGTTTGACAGTTGATGAAATATATGAAAGATGATTAGAATAATGCAACTATGCATTAAGATAATGATATACTAAACTCTATTATATTTCGGTGTATCCTTGTAATTCAATAATGTCAACACACTGATTTTTCATCATGTCATGGTTTGATAGTTGACACATCATCTTCGTGCTTCTATTTCATTTGAGCTTGTTGATCCTAAGTCTTCCTTAATTGACAACCAAAGTAAGTTTTCCTTTGACAGCGAATTCTATTGTTTCTAAAAGTCATTCACAAATCTTAACCTTCGATGTAGACATCTATTGGTCATAAAACTCTCTTTTTGTTTGACCCATGTAAACTTAGTCATTCTGATGATTATATCATTATATTTCGTTCTTTTGATATCAATTTCGGGAAATAATTCAATTAAACCATTGAATTAGTTCTATTTATTGTAAAATTTATATTCACAAAATTTGAATATGTCTTGATTCATTTATAATGTCATTTACCTTAATCCTATTAGTATTGACTAACGTGTGACATAAATCGAAAATGACATCATTACCTAAATCTGGAGGACGAGATTTAAAACAAGGTGTGGAGGATGTAACAACCCTCAAACATATTCCCGATGATACTGTAATGAAAACCCCTAGTGTGCGCGATGAATTCTTAACCAGAAAACTTAGTAACTAAGAAAACTTAGTAACTAAGAATACTTAGTGGTTACGTAAACTTAGCAGTTAAGTAGGCTAAGTTAATTGATCGGTTATAAAGATTAATAACTTAACATCCAAATAGATATACATTGTGACATTTGTACAATTTTAGTCATTAAACAATTCCAAAACATTTTCCTATTTAAAGAAATCTTGTGTTTTATTTGCGAGAATGTATATTGATCAATCATTATACAATCCCAAACATTTTATTCATTAAAATCTTGCATTTTATTGGTAAGAACACAAAAATGTCAAATTCGGTCATTTTTCTTCGATAAAGTTTTATACTTTATTTATGAAACGTGTAACCGTACAATCTAACGAACCGACATCCACGATATTTTCATACAAAATCCAAGTTACACATGCTTTAACACCTTTATATAACCTAAATATTAGGTTAAGAGGGGTTAAAAATGACAAAACTTGACAATACAAGTCCAAGGGCCAAAATTGTCAAAAAAAAGTTCGCTTTATCACCAAGTTTGCCACCTATCTCCAATTTTTGACACCTTGTACTCATTTTGCCACACTTAATTTGGTATTAACACATGTTAGGACACTAATCCACACTTGGTAACACTTGTCATCACCTCCTTGATCTTAAAATACTATAAATACCCTTTGATTCATCCATTTTTTTCATACAACTTCAAAACACTTCAAACCAAAGTGTGAAGTTCTTCTTTCTATCCTTCTTGGAGCTTGTTTGGGGTAGCCTTTGGAAGCCTCCTATCTTGAGTTCTAAAAATGTTCTTCAACACAAGCAAGTACTCTTCTTAGTTCTTTCATTTAGTTATTTTGAGCTAAAAGTCAAACAGTTTGGCTTCGTGTATGACTTTCAGTTCTGACCATTTTGGTCAAGTCAAAGTTCAAATTGAACCTTGGAACGTGATCGTAATCACGAAGGTATTAATCTCTTGTGATTGCACCTTCTTATTACCACATTTAGTAGGCGAGATGACGAGTCAAAGTTTTACGAGTTGAAAGTAAAAAAAAGTATTAAAATGCATTTTATGATGAACAAAACTTAAGGTTTTGACACCAAATCAGTTTTATAACATCATTAGACATGTTCAAACATGTCTAACTCATCATTTCTAGTTTAGTGCTTATTTTGTAGTCGTAAGTCGAGCGGTTTTACTACCGCTTTGACTTTCGAATCTGACCCGTTTAGTCAATCTTAGGATTCGACCCAGCGTATTTTATGACCATAGTAATTTAGGGAATAACCTTCTGAGGTTATACCTTTAAGTCATATAGTTTGGTTAGTTATATGATGAGTCGATTTTATGTACTTTTAAAATGCCAAAAAACACCATTTTGGCGCATAAAATGGTTTTAAACATGTAAGCCCATAGTTTTGACATCTAAACTGATATTATAACATAATCAAACTTGTTTTTGACATATAAGACTCATCATAGGACTTATTTAACCATCCAAACCCATAGTTACGTTGCGACCCGTTAAAGTGGTGTAAACCATTTTAACAAGTCGTAACGGGTCAAAGTACTTAGAAACTCTTCTAAATCAGAATGTAAGGTATTATAAACCATATCATACGAGTCCCAACACTCATTTGGTTTATAAGATCTCATTCTATCCAATCCTCCAATTAAAGTCTCCACACACTAACATAGTATTCCGATACATTAGGACACACTTGAACTCTTCATTCCTTGAGCTTTGTTTGATCATTTGAACAAGACATTTATGCAATCCCAAGTGAGTACATAGCCCCCTCTTTTACTTTTTCAAATGTTTTGGGGTGATTCATATGTGCCTATCACTACTTTCTTGTTTTCATAACATTATACATGTTTTGCTTATCTAGTACATCTAGTACATGATTTCAAAGTCATTTTTGCTTCGTATGTTGACTTAGCATACCTAGTACATGATTTCAAAGACATTTTTCTTCGTATGTTGACCTAGCATACCTAGTGTATGATTTCAAAGACATTTTGCTTCGTATGTTGAATTAGCATACCTAGTACATGATTTCAAAGACATTTTTGCTTGGTATATTGACTTAGTACGCCAAGTACATGATTTCAAAACAATTTCATGACATGCTTACATTGTTCAAGACATAATGGTGGTTGAATATACAATGATACATTCATTAACATTGATCACGCCGACCGGTATTATGTGTCATACCCGATTTTCGTTGTTGCGGAAGCATGTGCGAGGTGTGGCCAGAGCGGCAATCGTTGCATTCAACCAAGTAAACGACAATTTAAAACATAATAAGATGTTCATCCATACATTTTATTTGAACCAAATTTATAATCAACTACTTGTTTCAAAAACTTAGTACATTTTCAACGACATTGTTCAAACTTTACAACACAAGTTTTCCAAACATGATAACCAAAAACTGGACGACATCAAACTGCTTGACTTCAAAACACACGAACATGTGTTTCCAAAGCTGTCCACTGGTTACCTGTAATACATGTTAGTTTCGAAAAACGTCAACAAAAGCTGGTGAATTCATGTATTTAATTTGTATCAAATAATTTTTGAAAATATTAAAATATTGAATCTGGTATATAATCAAATGAAACTTGTAAGATCATTAGTATATTGCAAGTACACTAATTTGTATGCCAAATAAGGTGGCAACCAAACCTTGATGATTTATTGTGTCTGGAAACTCGTTTTAGACACAAAAGCACTCTATTACGATCTGTTATTATTGCCGTATTAGAGTGGGGCTCGCCCAAACCCAATAGATCTATCCCCTTGTTCCTCAGTACTTGTTATTCATTAATGGCCCAATGCTTGAGCCTCATTCACATGTGATCTAAATATTTTCATTTTTTCCAGCTATATTAATTGTAACATGTATACACCCCGTACGTTTAAAACCATAAACACGTTAAAATTGTGACAACCGGCATTTTCCGGTTGTAATTAAGCGCATATCAAATAGTAATACCGTTACAATTAGCATAATTAGACGTAAATTAACTCGATCAGGCCTAGAAAGCCTGGGAACGTCTACCTGCTTCACGTTACGTGCTATGGCGACAATCGAGAACTCTAAACGCGAATTTAAATGATAAGCGAACTGATGCCGAACAGATACTGAAAACTCTAAAAACATGAATTTTATACTTGTATTTATTATACAGTAATGATTATACGATAAATCTGGATCGTTGAATGTCGCAAAGCACGACGCGGAAGTTACACGAAAAACAGGAACGCACCGACAACAAAACGGAAGCAACGGACTAAAGTCACGTTTAAATATTAATGTATTACGATATTTTTGGCTTTGTTTTCATATTTTAATACTCACGGTAGAAACCGGATCGAAAAACGGATCAGAAACGACAAACAGGGCAAACACGCAATTTTAACGCAACGAACGGATTACGCGTTAAAACCCGGCCTCCGATAAAATTTTAAGCAATCTCGACTCCGAATAAATTTCTTACGAGGTTTGGGAAACGATAACAGGCCATGGATACGTATTTGGGCTTGAATACACCCTAACGGGCCTTTAGGCCCAACCCATTAATCAAAATCCTAATATAAAAACTTCCTTAACCCTTTCCCCTCATTTCTTTCACTCAAACCCTAGCCTACAACAACAAAACTCTCTGCCCCTCTCTCCTGTTCGAATCCGGTCACCGGATTCCGGTGACCGCCGGCCCACCTCCGCCGCGACACACACACACCCCGGTCTCTCTCTCTCTCGCACAACAAACCCGACGCAGATCTCCGGCGGCGGCGGTGGTGGCTGTGTGCGGCTGATGTGAAGTGAATGAAGTGGTAGGGTGGTGGTTATTTGGATCGGGTCAAAATTGGGTCGAGTTGGGTTTTGACGGCAGCAACAAGCCGCGGTCGGCGGCACAGTGGCCGGCCGACGACGACAGTGGAGGTGGTTGTGGCTGAATAACGGCGGCAGTATTTTGGATCTCCGGCTCAGTTTCGTTCAGGTCACTCGGGTCTCAGTTCCACCGGGTGAGTCATCTTCGCTCGGGTTCAGTCAGCGGCTCGGGTCACGGCTCGGGTTTCAAGGTTCGGGTTCCGGTTCAGCAAGGTTTCAGTTTCGCTACACTCAGTTCAGTTATGGTTCACTCGGGTCTCGGAACCCGGTTCAGTTCAGACTTCGGTTCAGGTTTGACTCGGTTCGACCCGGTTCAAGTTCGAAACAGTTTCAATATTTCAGTTTCGTTCGATTTGGGTTCATTGTCGTTTCAGTTTAAACATTGAAGTGTTTGTTTCAGGTTCGGTGATTCGGTTCGATTCGGTCAACAAAAGTCAATGCGGTCAACAGGTCAAACCCAGTCAATGAGTCAATGCGAGACTCGGTAAAATTTAATTACGACGCAAAGTTAAATTATATTAGTTTATATATTAATTTGCTTATTGCGAAACCGAGCTCAAAACCGACCCGTTAAACGAATACGTATAGCCAAAAAGTATAAAAAATAACAATAGATCCGACGTACAATATTCGCGTAAAAGTCATTAGTTAAAATCAAATCGACGTTAGTATAATATAAATCGGATATAATAAATGGCGAAAATTATATTTGAAATGCGACGATGAGTTATAATCGGCGAAACGTTCTATTTGATCGCGACAAGAAGTTAGATATTATTGGTATATTGACAATTGCGTTTTGATAATTAAATCGACAACTTGTGCTATCGGGATCGTCCAAAAACAGAGGAAACTCTGCCCGATTTTCGTCAAAAATACATAGTACAAAACGCGTTACAATACAAAGATAAAACATCCGAATCAAGCGATAGTTATAAAAATAAATATTGTTATGTATTAATTTTGCCAATAACGTACAATAAGCATAATTTAAAGATAACAAAAATTCGGCAATAGATTGTGAAGTAAGATAATTATTTGAAATTACTTCAAACATCGGAAATTCAGATATTTAAATTTGAAACATCGATATCTCATCCGAATACTTTTATATAGAATAAATATAATACTTATATTTATTTCGAAACGCCAAGATTTCCGAACGCTCTTACAAGACGAATACAAGGTGCACATTACTTCAAACGTCAGAATTCGGAAATCGTATAACAAGAAATTATATATATATACGAATGGCGAGACGTCAAATACTTTTATGAATAAATATTGTTATATTTATTTCTAACGTCGACGACGCGAACACGTACGAATACTTTCGAAGGATTTCTATAACAATAATATATATTGGTTATATTCGATTTCAAATGCCAAACGAAGTACGACGCAACTCCGCAAGACTATAACAAGCGTACGATGACACAGTTATTTATTTTAATCGATACGCCAGACTATTGCGCGAATATGAAATGTATTATTTATATTTATATATTTTCGAGTATATATACATTTTATCTACGAAAACTACGAAGGTTCGTACTATTATCCTTCGATGTATATGACGACTAAATACGATTTAATGAAATATAGTTATGTTTATATGTAAACATATATTTCAAATCACTCGAAAACATAATCGTTTCTAAGAAAACCATAGGTTGGTTAACTGAGTTAAGTCAATAATAATTTCATAGAATCGTATGAGTAACGATTCTGTAGAGCTCGGTATCACGTAGTATAGCTACGTTACATCTAGAAACTTATAAGTTATTCCATTTTAGGAATACACTAGATTGCATGCTAGCAAGTCAAGTTATGGAGACAACACTATGGAAATCACATTAAGCTAGCTTTGCACTGGATTATCCACGTGAGTTCATAACCCCCACTTTTTACCGTTTTATATTTTTATAAATGTTTTCAGGGGCGGAAAGACATGCAAGTTTTGCGAAAGCATAAAATGTTTTGATGAACGAAAATCATATATTTCTAAACCATGTTACAAACAGATTTCAATGAACTCAAATGATTTACAAGATTTATGCTAAACTTACCGGTTTTCACAGCTGTACAAAGCTTTTCGAAACATGCATGAGTTTTATGACTAGTGACGGGATTGTCATAGTCACAACTAGGGGCGAGGCCCCAATTTTATTTATAACATGAGCTAGGCCCAATGACAAAAGAACATGGGCTAGGCCCAATGACAAAAGAACATGGACTAGGCCTAATGACAAGAAAACATGGGCTAGGCCCAATGACAAGAAATCATGGGCTAGGCCCAATAACAAGAAAACATGGGCTGGGCCCAAGGACACAGATTTATGACAATTGGTATGTAGCTATGGGATCAGGTTATAACAGATCACTATGCGTAAGTAGGATTATGACAATTGGTAACCATTAATCACGTAGTGACCAAGGTGCAAAAGGTATGGATCTATCGACTTTGAGACACGCTCCACTCCTGGTATGTTAACCGGTTAGGAGTGCTTTTGTGATCCCTATTGATGACAAAGTTGTCTCGGTTTGGTTATTTACTTACTTATGGCACATAGGTCACTGTATTAGCTACACATTGACAGATCATTAGATTCCATAGGAAAACTACATACTGGATTTCAATACCGGTTTACAATTATGACAGAAAACGTTTCAACACCGGTTTACAAAGATAACAGAAAACATTTTTATCACCGGTTTTAAACATAACAGTTATATGCATGGATTTGCAAACAACATGGAAAATATTTCAATACTGTTATACAGATATGACATTTCAAATGCTTTGGGATACCATGATCTCACAAACCGGTTTTTCGAATGCAAAACTTTCAAATGTTTTATAACTCATTTGAAACAAAAACAAACAAACTATGAACTCGCCAACTTTATGTTGATTTTTCGCATGTTCTTTCTCAGGTTATGATTACAAGTATGGCACGGTTGGAATAGTGGAACCCGTGGGATTCGAGTAGTTAGCGGGCGTTCATTTACTAGAAACCTTAGCCATCACGTCTGCTTCCGCTGTGCGATGAAGATGCCATTCGGTTCACACCCCGGCTCTGATGCGAATGGGATAACACGAGGGGTGTGACAAAAATAAAAGGGGAACATGAACTCACAGATTTGCGTTCCGTGCAAATCTTTATGTATTGTTTGATTCTTCGTTCGATTTCTCAACCTATAAGTGTTCTAATTCCATTAGACACTTAGGTTTATGATCGTTTTCGTACAAGTGTTCATCTTGAATTCATAATTGTACTTGTATTTGTTTTTTTTCTTTGTTGGTATATATATATATATCCCAATATATATATATATTTCATATTCTTTGTATTTGAATTGGCCTAGCCCAAGGGTTATGTGTAAAAATTTAATTTTTATATTTTTGTATGTGTGGGCCTAGCCCAATTGGTTTCATATGTGTGGGCCTAGCCCAACTTGATTTAAATGTATAGGCCTAGCCCAAATAGTTTTATACATGTGGGCCTAGCCCGACTTGTTTTAGATGTGTGGGCCTAGCCCAAATAAATTTACTTAAAATGGTTCAAGCCCAATTTACTTAAATTTACTTAAGAGTGGGCCTAGCCCAATATAGTTTATAGAAGTGGGCTTTGCCCAATTTAGTTTATAAAAGTGGGCTTTAGCCCCATTTTAGTTTATAAAGTGGGCTTTTAGCCCATATAGTTTATAAAAGTGGGCTCTAGCCCAATTTAGTTTATAAAAGTGGGCTAGCCCATATGGTTTATTTAATTGGACTTAATCCATGTTTAAATATTACTAGTAATAATTTATAAAAATTATTTTCTAAAACTACTAGTATCTTATATAAGTTTATTTTTATAAATTCTTGTATGCATATATTTATATAGTGTGTGATGGTTTGTTCGTTTTGATCCTTTCGTTTGTGTTGCCCACTTCGTTAGCATTATTCGTTTCGTCCATGTCGTTTTTTCGTCCGTGTCATTTTATTTGTTTGATATGTCCAAATTGTCCGTTTTTGTCCGAATTGTCTTATTGTCCGATTTGTTAGTTTATGTCCATGTTTGGACACAAATATTTATACTTGATCTAAATACATATTGTTTGGACACAAAATAGACATATATACTTGATCATATCTAGATATATATATTTTATCTAAAAATATATATTTATTCTTTATAAGTTTAAGAAAACTCTTAAATTTTATCTTAAACTTTTTCATCCAAATTTATGTTTAATCATTATTAAAACTCTTAGTCATTCAAAATCTTTAGTTTAACCATACTTTAATCATATTAAACTTTATAAAAATTTTGCCATAGTTTTCCTTAAACTATGGACTTTCCCATGTTTTAATAAACATGTTTTAAACCATTTTCAACTCAAATAATGATCAAGTATAATGACTAATCTTCTAGATCATAAATCTCTAACAAGAAATGTTATGAACTTGTTGTGGTTCTAAACTTTGTAGAAATGGAAACTTTATTATCACATTTTAACAAAACTTTTAGATTATTTATATTATATAAAAACCCATACTTTATGTTAGTATATGAAATCTTTTAAGTGTGTAGACATGTTTATATCATTTACAAAAATAAGTGCATGTTCATGATCTTTCCAAAAATGGAAACTTTATTACTACTTTTCAACAAAATTTCTAGATCATGAGTTTTAAATGACAATCTATATTTTGTATAATGCATATGACCATTTTAAGTGCATAAATCATGTTCATAACATTTTTTCTTAGTAAATCTTGCTAGATCTAAACATGCATGTGTTTAGATCTTCATTTTCAACCATAAAATGCAAGATTACTTCTACTACAAAAATGACAACTTCAAGATCATCAAATAAGTGAAATAATCATATTAATATGTCTATTCTTTTCATTGTTTTTAGATGATTTTTATGTGAAATTTCAAGATGATCTTGTACTTATCACAATATAAGAATGTAATAATAAAATATGAAGCTTACTACTAGCTAGATTAACAAGATGAAAGAGATGGTAATATGAAGAAAAGATGATGATCCAAGAGCTCCAAGTGGGTCTTCAAGTCTTGAAAAATCTTTGAATCATTCATGCACCTCCATATTGCTTGAAATCTTTAGTTTGAATTTTGAAAATGTGAAGATGATGAGTGCTTGATGTTGGCAGATTTTAGAGAGAGAAATGAAAGAGGTGAATGATTTTTGGGTGATGTTGGAAATGAGGAATGGTGGAGTGTGGTTTTGATTAATGTTCTTACACTTAACCAACACTAATCATGTTTTCGTTATTCCAACGCATCAAAGAAAGGTGAGTGAGCATGGGGACCCACCTATAGCCGTGTAAGGGGGGGGGGGGGGTTTGGTTTTAATTTTTTTTTATAAAAATCTTGTTATATTTTATAAACTTTAAAATCTTGAATGTTTGTATATAATAGTTTTTATAAAGTTTAAATGATCCAACACACTAAAGTAATGTTATAACATGTGAAACTAACTCACTAGGTTAATTGTTTCGTTGTTCAGTTGATAGATTCGGTTCAGGTCTCGTACCGGGTTAAATAATGATATTTTGTGTTCTTATGTAAATTTTATCTACACAATTGTATTTGTACAAATTTTATTGTCCAATTTATTGATCCAACTCTCCGGAGTAATAAATTTGTTATTTCGGCCTCAGTTCCTGTACCGGCTTTGTTGTCAGGTATTTACTGAACTTTCCGTGTAGCTTAAAAATCTAAAGTTTAAATAAGGGTTTTGTATTGTTTTTAATACCCTACATATTATTTATGATAAATAATATTTATTTTTGGGTTTCGGACATTTGTTGTTTTCGTTATGCGGAGTGCAGTACGTTTAGCAAAATTGCTATAGTTTTTTGCGGACTGGACAATTTTGATGTTTTAATAAAAATTTCTTCGAAAAGTAATATTTGCACATTATTTACAACTAATGTTCCCATATAATAATTATCACGGACATACTTAATTTCTCGTTTTTGCCGTGTCAGACTGTACCGCGACTAGTCCTGACATGTAAAGTGTGTTCGCGTTTCCGCCATCAGTCTAGGATATAATTTTATATGTTTCTAATTGTGGTGGGTTTATTATCATACAATGCTATGATTTTGAAATTCCTAAACCTTTAACACTTAAAATAAAAAATTAAGTCATGTTATACGATAAATAGACAATGTACTAGTTGTTCAAGTTGTACAGAATTACCAGAATTTTGCTAATTGTCACATTATGTAATGGTACCATAGGATTGACAATCCGTTCCCGCTTCCTAGGTTTCTTTAGAAGTGACTTCAGGGAATGACAAAATCCGATGAACATTTGATAAACTTTTGTCTTTATAAGGGTTTATCCGACAGTCAACAAGGCTTGAATGTATTCGCCAAAATCGATATATATGTGTCTACACATTGAAAGAAATTGATTTATAAGACAAGAGTTTTTGTTTTAAACAAGACCTTTGTTTATTCAAAACACATGTTTTATACAAGACAAGACATTTTGGTTATTTTATACAAGACATTTATTTTGTGGTTTAAATAAGACTTTGTTTGCCATACAAGACATTGGTTTATACATAGACATTTGTTTATAAATAACATTTGGTTTATACATGTCATTGGTTTATACATGACATTGAGTTAAACAAGACATCTCAGTTGTTGGCTCATGGTAAGTGATTTAAAAGACGAGACGTGTGTAATATGATAAAAGCATGGTGGATACGTCGTTGGTACTTCCTATATATAAGTGCTTTCATTATATTACATAACGTAGCGTTATCTAAACCACTTCAAATAAAATACAAGACATGACATATTTTATACAAGGCACGAGTTATTTTGGTTATTAAGTTAACCATGCATCATTTCTTTTAAATCATTTGATTTTCATACGATTTCATAAAAGAAACATTTTTGTAAAGGATGAATACTTTTGTAATAGTCGAACATTTCTTTTAACTTTCAAAGCCATGAATCTTCATCACAAAACCTATGTTACTCACAGACATTTTTATGCTGACGTTTTATTTTCACATATGTTTCAGGAGCTAATGTTTGACTTTGAGCATGCTTCACATAGGGTAGACTTGGGCCTTAGTGACTTCAAAATTTGCAAGACAATTGTTATGTCTTTGATTTCATTCTCCCAAGAAAATATAAACAATTAAATTCAATAATACAAAACTTTATCTACCATGTGTTGTGAAACGATAATCCGTGACATGACTCCCCAACGTTTCTGCCACGTTTTGTTGTTTTACGTGGCCGGGGTGTTACTGAGGTAGATAACATCTAAATGTGTATATAAAGGGTAGGTAATATATAAGGAAGTAATATCTAAGGAAGATTTATCCAGGGAAGGTTTATCTGAGGAAGATTTTCTGGGGAAGGTTTATCTGAGGAAGGTTCTATATGGGATAAGAAGTACTCCTTACCTATAAATAGGAAGGATATAATTCATTTTTCTTTGCTCATTCCTTCTATTCTTCTCTCTATACGTTGGTGTTCTAACCAATAATCACCAATACGATATTCTGTCCGATCGATCCGGGAACTAACTAACGAATGCCAAAGTACTGTCTGAATTCCGCCTTCCCAACAGATTTCTTGAGTGTTCGAGTTTATTTATGGCATGAAACAACCCGCAGCATGGGTATAGCTTATTAATACATTACAGAAACTGACTATACTTTGTTGACTTACGTTATAGTTCTGATCTCGTGACCACCGTTAGGTTTGATATGGTTTTACACTAATACATATCACATTCTTTGAAATCAAGAGGTTTAGAATCAGGAGGCCTGTTAAATTGAAACCCTAATTCTGCAATGACATGGTTGACCAACTTAACACAACTAATCTATCTGCCGAGCAAAACAAAGGTGAGTTCACACATTTTACTAAAAGCATGTATTCTCGGTGGTTGGAAACGAACTACACTTTCCCTAGTTTGGGATTGCCTAGTATTCCGAGGAGGAATACTAGTAAATACTATTTATAATTCATGTCTTTAACGTACTAAACACAACTCTATCATGAAGTCCCACTTACTATACCGATTAATCGCTTGGCCTGGCGAACAAGATATTAGTTGATAGCGCTATTATGTTTCACTAACCTCACACCATACTGGGGAGGACGACCGAGAACTAGTATGCCTTGGCAACTATCAATGATGATAGACATTGACAAACGAGGCAACAACGATTCAACAGTCACAAGTGTTTGTATTATGCAGTTTAGTAGCTTACAGATGGGGTAGCTCCCCATAACATGATTATAAATGAGTAATTTAACAAAGATACGTTTTTAGAAATAATACTGGAAAACTGTGAACTCGCTAACTTTATGTTGACACACTACTGCATGCTTTCTTCTTCATACGTTTTTAGACGATGTCATATACATTTTCAGCCACCGGTTCATTACAGGCTCATTCACCGATTTCTTCTTCAGACCTTTAATCGACAAGCATAGTTTGTATTGTTGCTCGTTGACGTGTTTGTGTAGGCTTGTTTTTAGGAGTTGATCTTTTTCTTTTATTCTCCTCTTTCTCATGCCCACTGCTTCTCCTCAGAATAAAGCCATCAAGACAATCTGCTTCATCCTTTTCAGACCCGCTTGTATCTTTCCTCCACTTGCCTTTTGGAGGTGCAATATAACGTGGATCATTAATCACTCCAAAAGATGGTTTTGCAATCGGCTCAGTGTCTTGCTTCAGATATAGATTCAATCTAATCAACGTCTCTTTATCCATATGATGCAATACTAGCTCATCATCTTCTTCTTTCGTCAAGTTTCGAAACAAGTCATCCAACATCATCTGTAAGAATCTCGGATACCGAAGAAACTTTCTCTTGTTGTGTTTGCTGCCATCTGATTTTGGTCAAAATGTATGGAAGATTTAGAGTTAGTGCTGCAATCATGCACATCTGGTAATCAAGTATGTCATCATAACCTCCCTTTCTATGAATGAATGCATGGATTATAGAGTGTGCGAAGAAGTTATATGGCCTGCCAAGAATAGCTTTCTTGAAGTTTGTGGCATTCACATGTCCTTTATATCCCATTCGGTAAAAACATCCTTTCACCTCTCTGGATAGCTTGTTGGGTCACTATCTTTGTCTTTAAGATCCAAAAATCTACGAATTAGCTCTTTATTAATTTTCACTTCAAACTCTTCTTCGCCAATTTTCACCACCGAATGTCTCGCTCGTGGTTCAGAAATATACTCATCAGCATTCCAAAACGTTCAATGTGAGACTTCTAAACCTTGTGTTGATGTGTTAGCGCTTTCTTTACCGGAAGTCGTTCCATAAATGCTAAGATATCCTTGAAAGGGGCCATTTCTAGTATAGTAACGTCAAGAATACAACATGAGTTGTGTGTCAAATCAAATGAAGTTTTCTTTCCTGCAAAAATAATCAACAAACACTTAGAAAAATTTAACAGAAAAATAACACAACATTTATACGAAATGCATTGGTGCGGAGTGGTAATTCCCACTTCGTACGAAGTGGTGTAAAACAAACAAACACTTTTGCCCAGATCACTTCGTACGAAGTGGTCTATAACTTCTTACCATACTTCACTGCATGTTAGTCATATGTTACTTCGTACGAAGTGCCACTTCATTCCAAGTAAACTATCAAGAACACAAATTTTGAAACTTGTTGATTTTATGAAATTGAAGGTTCTATTAGACACTATAATGCCCCGAGAAGCTTATAACCATGTTCAAATTTTAAATTTGGTCCGTCCAATCGTTCTAGATCAGAGTTTTAAAGTCCTAATGTCCGATTCGTATGATTTCACGGTCAAAACATGGTCCAATACCTTCACCATTGTAAGAGGTGTGCTAATCAACCTCCCTAATGTTAATTTTGGCAGCACTTCATCTTAAATCGCTCGAAATCACTCAGTTCGCACTAAGGTCTCTCTCAGTTCGCACAAACAGTAATGAGCACTTCGTGCGAACTGGGTTCTTTATATAGCATAGGGTTCACTTCGTACGAAGTAGTTCACTTCATGCAAAGTGTATCCTCTTCGTGCGAACTGGATCCTATTCGTGCGAAGTGACTGGCAACTTTTCAAAAGTCTAACCTTTGGAAACATTTTATCAGTTTATCGACCCACTCAGTTGACCAAGTCCAAGTTAATGACCTTTGTTGAACACTTTATGAACAAACTGATGTTTTCAGGCAATGTTAAGTTTCAAATTAATGAACTTTTAATCTTTTCAGAACATTTTCTTATTTTAGATAAGCTCCCAACCCGTTGTCCTCCAGATTTCTCAGCAACCATCATTTTTGGATTTTGGAGATCCGCTTTCCATCATCGGCAGTCGAAACTAAGATAGATATAAAATCTTTTTGGTTTTTCTAAAGTTTATGCTAACCTCACTGAAAAGTTTTTTGGGTTTTTCTGAAATAAAATGTAAATAGCTAAGTACAAACATATTTACAGACATTTTTTGTGAGTTTGTGTTAGAGGATCATATCAGTTTTTGAGACATATCACTAGTACCGTTGACCTTAATTAGACTTTAAGTTCTAAACAGATTCACATAGATTTCCAGTATACTAATCCATTTTTAAACCTCTATACATTTCATAATTGTTCCAAGATATGTTAGATAATTTTAATAACTTGACTTAATAGCGTTTCCCACCTCAGAATATACTGCCGTATCAAGATTCTCTGGATTTTATCTTACAGGTGAATATATCTAACAGATATTTGTATCTGGGTTGCGCGAGACCTTGAGAGCTCAGGTTAGTACCACCGTACAGACAAAGAGATGAAGCTCGACTTAAAAGTGGTGTTCCAATTTGGAAAATCTTTTGTACTGCAATTGTTAGATCTTTTAAAACTTTCAAATTTATGCAGTTTTCGAGTTTTATAAGCAAAAGTATTCTACAAGTTCTAGTCCATTGCTGATGCAAAATCAGAAGAACTTGTGTAAAGACCTAGTATCTCAGAATCCAGCAATCTCTCAAACGAAATTTTGGTGTACTAAGACCATATATCCGAGAGATGTTAAACCTCCAATTAAGAAGTTTTTCTTTATGTTATATCTCAGAAACAATCTACTGAATGTGCGAAGCCTACTGGCACATCATCAGTGAGAACCGTTTAAACCTTTTAACATTACATTTCTTTAGCATATTGTGATAGTCCACTGATGTACTATCATCTCCTCTTTTCACACGAACACTCTTTTTGTCTTTTTCATATTTTTGTACATTTTTGAATTTTTATATGTTTTTTGTATTTTCCATAATATTTGGCCCCCTAAAATCAAAAACATATTTTTGGATTTTGTTTTCTAAAAGAAAGAAATTCTAAAAACTATAAACATGAATAAACCAATGAGGATCACGTAAATTCATCATCCGAACCGTATTCAACCTCTATTTCCCCATTTGATGTCAGATTTTTCATACCATTAAGTTTCAACATATATTTACATCTAGTTCGACCAAATGGTTTAGTGTAAAATTTGCCTTTTGCTCATCAGTGTGGATCTTTCTATTCGAACCAACTTTTCTCGTAGCAATCATGGATAAAGTGGCGTCGAATTTCTATATGTTCAGTTTTCGAGTGTTGAACCAGGTTTTAGTTATATTATTGGCAACCTTGTTTTCTACGTATAGAGGCGTATCAAGAAACTTCAATCCATAGTCTCTCATCTGTTGTTGTATCCATAAGATTTGGGAACAATGACTGGAAGCTAAAATGTATTCAGCCTCGCAAGTAGAGAGCGACGTCTTGCATTGCCATGTTACTAATCGTGTTCTGAAGAACTGGCAACCGACCGTTGTAGATTTAGCGTTTAATTTGCAGTAATCGAAATCAGAATTGGAATATCCAGCGAGGTTGAAGTTATCGTTTCGCGAATACCACAAGTCGGTGCTTCGGCAACCCTTCAGATATCTGAGAATCCGCTTGACGATCATCATGTGTGACACTCGAGGATTTGATTGATATCGGGCGTAAATGTGTTCCAGATAAACAATGCTCTTTTAACTTAATAAGACAAGTGATTTCAACAAATATGAAAATAGTGTGCGGAAATAGAAATCAAACTTTCAAGAAACACAACTACATAATTTTCATGTTTATATAACTTTGGAACAAAATGGTTTACAAGGTGATTATGAGGTTATTGACTATTACAAACGAATACTTTGATAATTCTGTGGTGAAAAGGTAATGGAGTTTTTGTAGTGAGAAATGCTAGGCTTAACTCATTATCCGTCGAAGGTTTGATTCTCTATTTATAGAGAGTCTTTAGCATGAATAAACATTAGTTTATTCATGCACTTGCTCTGCATAAAGTAGTTTCTTGGCATATTCATTGAATCCACTAAGATCAACAAGCCACTTTACAAATATGGCAGAGCCCAAACTTGTAAACAAGTTGGCATATTCATTGAACAGATCACCAGATTTTACTAGATCCTGATGATAATCATCAGATCCATCAGAACGGCCTTTTCTGATTGTGTTCTTTTACTTGGGATCCTTTTCTGATGAAAGTTGAAGATGTGTTTTACTTTCTTCAGTCCAGATTGTCTTGTTTCTTCAATCTGTGTAACCTTCATGACTTTATCTTCAGCACTTGATCAGGTAGATTGTATTTTTCTTCATTACTTATATAAAAGTTTCCTAACAAAAGGCAGGTCGAATACATAATATCCAGCCTTGATGTTGTAAGGTACATTAATGTTCCAATTATCTATCTGTATAAGGTCTCATCAATCTTCATTCCTTGTTCATCTGGGCCACTACCATGGTTGAGTGCCAACGGGGTATATAATGATGATGTTCCCTACACGTTGAATTTCTCCAAAACAAGGTGGATGTACTTTGTCTGATGGATGAAGATACCATCAGGTAACTAATCAACTTGAAGTCCCAATAAAAACTTCATTTCTCCCATTGAACTCATTTCGAATTTCTTTTTCATGACTTCTTCGAAATCTTTACATAGCGCGTCATTCGTCAACCCAAAGATGATGTCATCTATATAAATTTGTACGATCAGCAAGTGTCCTTTCACTTCCCTCGTGTTGAGAGTGCTTTCAACTGTGCCTCTGATAAAGCCATTGCTCAACAGGTGCTGAGAAGTGTCGCATACCAAGCTCTCGGAGCTTGGTGCAACCCATATAGTGCTTTACAAGTAAATAAACCTTTTCTTTATGCACTGTATCGACAAGCCCCGGTGGTTAGCCGACATACACCTCCTCTTTCGCAGTTTCGTAAAGGAAAGTGGACTTAACATCAAGCTGGTACACCTTAAACCCTCTCCATGATGCAAAGGCCAGGAATATGCGGATTGATTCTAGTCGAGCGACAGGAGCACAGAACTCTGTATAATCAATGCCCTCTCATTAATGAAAACATCAGACAACCAGTCGAGCTTTATTGCTTACAATGACTCCTCGATCATCTCTCTTACACTTGAAGACCCACTTAGTACCGATGGGTTTGTGATTATTCGGTAGGTCGACAAGCTTCCAGACTCCAAGAGTCTTGAATTGTTTCAGCTCTTCCTACATTGCGTTTACCTAGCTCTCTTCAGTAAGTGCATGTTTGTACGATTTAGGCTCAACCTGTGAAATAAAAAAAAACTATATAAGCAATTTCTTGAATAGGCACAATTTTAGTGTAAAAACAACTTAGATCCTTATTGATCCGATTTCGCGTTTTAACTCTAGCTTGTAACCCTCCAATTATGTTCTGCGATGGGTGGTAAGACAGATTCCTCAGCATAACTTCATTAGAGACACTCACTTCATTCTCCATATTTGTAATATTCTGTTCAGCAACTTGATTACTCGTGGATGCTTCATTCTAATTGCAAGGACCTTCAGATTGATTTAGTAAACATGCGATCTGCTCTGAACCTTCATTGGAGTTGGATTCTCCATTACCATACAATGACTCAGCGTCAGAATCAGAATAATTAGACTTGTCGAAAGGGGGTGTTGTCTTGTTCACATTTGTTCGACGATGGGTTCTTGTTGAGTATTGCTTGGACCTGCTTCAAAATCGTTTGTGCCAATATGTGATTGAGACACCACCATTGGTCTTGGAACTTGTTCTTGATTAGACGCTTGTTGTTGTTGATATAACAACACAAGTTCCTCATTTGTAGGTTCGTCTGGCAGATCAAATGAATTCCCTAAACTCTCGTAGTTAAACAATCAAGAATCACCAGGCTTTTGAGTAGGAGATATGTATCTCTGGCAATCAACATGTTGAGCTAGATAACCCAGTTTAAGCTAGGCAGATATACTCGTTTCTGAGGACTAGCGTATCCCATAAAAAATCCCTCCAGACATTTGGCTCCAAATTTACCATCCAGGTCGATGACCGTACACGGCGATCCAAATGGCTCAAAAAACTCCAAATACGGTTTTTGTTGGTTAAGCAGCTCGAAGCATGTTTTCTTATGAGCCTTGACTGTTAGAACCCTGTTTAACGTATACTAAGCAGATGCAAATGCTTTGCTCCAGAAACTCAATTATAACTTCGAAACGACGAGCATCGTGCATGCTATTTCGATGAGAGTACGATTCTTACATTCAGCTACTCCATTTTGTTGCGGAGTATATGGGGCGCTTAATTCGTGAAGAGTACCTTTATCATTACAGAATTCGAGCATTCTAGTATTATCCTGAGTGGTAAATGATACAGGTTCCCTAGCTTTCTGAAAAGTATCATCAGATTTTCAAACGTCTCGTCTTTACTCTCGAGAAACATAACCCACGAGAATCTCATATAGTCGTTTGTCACAACAAGGCCATACAGGTCACTAGATATACTGCAAATGCTTACTGGTCGAAACAGATCCATATGAAGCCTCTCTAGTGGCAGTTTAATAGAGTTCAGAAGTTTTCTTGGATGAGATTTCTTATTCTGCTTCCCCTTTTTACAACTGAGACAACCGTCATTCAAGTGAAAACTTTTAAGATTAACACCCTCAACCAGATTGTTATGCACCAGATAATTCATCTTTCATAATTGGGTATTGCCCATCTTTAGGTGCCATAAGATCGATTCCTTTTCAATTGCTTTTGATACAAACATTGTGCCGATTTCATAGTAGTGGAGTGACGGTCATGTCAAGGACATAGAGATCATTTTCTTGTAGAGCGTGCATAAGGTCCACTCCTCAGGAATTTTGAAACCTGGCTTCAGAATGAGGCATTCTTTGTCATTAAAGTGAGTTGAAACTTCTTATCACAAATTTGTGAGATGCTTAGCAAGTTATTCTCCAACTCTGCTATGTAATTCACTTTGTCAAAAGAAACCACACCATTCGTGAGTATTCCTTCTTCGACTATTCGTCCTCCTTGAGTACCCACAAACCCTAAATAGCCTCCCCATATTGATTTAACATCGTAAAGCAAGGCTAGCATTTCTGTCATATGCCGGGAAGCTCCACTATCCATTATCCACTGAGAAATGAATGACCTTGGGAGTCCCTACACATGAAATTAAGCAATTACTTAAAAAGTGAAACCCAAGCCTTCTCGGTCTTGGGTGGGTTTGGAATATCAAAATTTGGAACTTTGACTTCAACATCCTATCCAACCTTTGACTCAGGTTTAATTTCCAATTTTATGGAAACATGTGTTTCTTTCACTTCTGCAGAATATGGTATAGATTTAACCACCCAAGTTTGTATTTTCAAAAATGCCTTTTTGGCGTAGAATTTTGAATCCCTTTGTTCGTTTTTAGTTGACGATTCACCAACTTCAAAATTTGAAACATTTAAAGTCACTGATTTCAGATCTTTGTTGGATTCATTATTTCTATTTAAGATCTATGTTGGTACAAACTCGGGGTTTTGGTTTCACATCTTCGGTAGACTTCTTTACGCTATAAGCAGGTTTTGGGTTGTTTTGAGGACATCGTCGTGCAATGTGTCCATCTTTGTGGCATTTGTAGCATTTGTAGCATGTCCTACTGTCACTTTCAACAAAGGAACCCAAAGCCTGTTCACGGTGTTCCTTTTCTGCATGAAATTCATCATTTGATTGTTCTTTAGCCAGACTTTCTTTCTCATTAACTGTGCTTATTCCGAAAACAAATTCAATTTTCTTTTTGTAATTTGGTTTTCGAAACCTGTTGTTATTTTTTTCTTGTCAAATCCCAAACCATTCCTTTTGTTTTTAGGATAATCTCTTCCCTTTCGATGTTAATTATTATAAACTCTTTTTGGTTTAGAATAGTAAGCTGCATTTTGCTTTTCAAGATCAGAAAGGCTAACTTCGACAAATTTAACACTTTATCCACTCTATCAAGATTCGCGTTCTAAATCGGAAATTCCTCATCAGAATACAGTTTGTCTGCTCCATTCTTTTTGTAAACTACCACATTAGGATCATCATTGAGACTGTTTTCTGATGTTGAAATATAATTCTTATGAAAGCTTTCTTCATTTCAGAACGAGAACTTGATTTAGACTTTTCCAATTTTGTCTCAGCACTTTCAAAATCAGTGCTATCATATTCATTTCCCAAAACATTTTCAAAGTCCTTTTCTTGGCACTCCTTGCACGGCTCCAGACATTTCGTGCATGGTTTCTCGACTTCTTTGATTACAACCTTAACCTTGTCTTTAATCAACTCATTAACCGGCTCTTTCACTTTTTGACTCTCCGCCGGAACTACCTCTTGTAACTAAGCCATCATAGCTTTGTCAGCTATTTCCTTCAGATTTTCACCGTTCATCTCCTTTTTGACATCGATAATTTCTTCAACTTGTTTCTTAGATTCTTCTGTCTTAGTTGCGCATTGAAATTGACTTGATCCTCTAAAGAAACCTGCAAAAGAATTATAAACATAAGGAGGAATCATGGATTTAAATGCATGATGAAATATGTCTTCCTCAACACACCGATTGTAGTAAATTGCTTCAGCACATTCCTCGGTACTTTGATCAGGTGTCTCATCAAACACAACCTCACATTCTTGATTCGAACTCTCGTGAATCACTTCATAAACCACTGGTTCTTCTATTATCTCAGCACATTGATCTGTTATAATCTAAGCCCATAGCTACATACCAATTGTTATAAATCTTGTGTTATTGGGCCTAGCCCATGTTTTCTTGATTTTATGCCCAGCCCATGTTTTCTTGTTATTGGGCCTAGCCCATGTTCTTTTGTCGCTGGGCCTAGCCCATGTTCTTTTGTCATTGGGCCTAGCCCATGTTCTAAATAAATTTTGGGGCCTCACCCCTAGTTGTGACTATGACAATCTCGTCACTAGTCATAAAACTCATGCATGTTTCGAAAAGCTTTGTATAGCTATGAAAACCGGTAAGTTTAACATAAACCTTTCGTAAACCATTTATGTTCATTGAAATCTGTTTGTAACATGGTTTAGAAATATATGATTTTCGTTTCATTGAAACATTGTCTGCTTTCGCAAAACTTGCATGTCTTTCCACCCCTGAAACATTTATAAAAATCTAAAATGGTAAAATGTGGGGGTTATGAACGCACCTTGATATCCTTGTGCAAAACTAGCTTAATGTGATTTCCATAGTGTTGTCTCCACTACTTGACTTGCTAGCATGCAATCTAAGGTATTCCTAAAAATGGAATAACTTGTAAGAGTCTAAGAATATAACGTAGCTATACTACGTGATACCGAGCTCTACCGAGTCATTACTCATACGGTTCTATAAATGTGTTATTGACTTAACTCGGTTAACCAATCTATGGTTTTCTTAGAAACGATCTAGTTTTCGAGAGACTTGAAATATATGTTTATATAAAACATAACTATATTTCATGAAATCATATTTAGTCGTCATGTAGTTGATGGATAATAGTACGACTCTTCGTAGTTTTCGTAAAATATATTATATATATACTTGAAAATATATCCGTATAGATAATACATTTCGTATTCGCATGATAGTCTTGCGGTATTGCGTCCTACCTCGTTGAAGCGTTGAAATCGAATATAATAAATGGCATTTGAAGTTCCCAAAGCGTCGACGTTTGAAATAAATATAACTATATTTATTTTATAAAATTATTCAAATCTCGACATTCGAATATATATAATTATATTCGTGTTATACGATTTCCGAATTCGTTCGTTTGAAATACGCGCACCTTGTATTCGTCTTGTAAAAGTTTGGCGTTTCGAAAAAAATATAAACAATATACTTATTTTTATACCGTCATTCGAATGATTTATCGAGGTTTGAAAACTAATTTCTGAATTTCGACGTTGAATTAAACAAAAATAAACATTATTTATCTTGTAGTCGATTTACGAACATTGGTTATCTTGAAATCGCGCTCGTTCAAAGGTTGTCGGCTCGTGTTTTGAATGTTTTAATTAGCGTCGTGAAATAAATATGTGCCTATATTTATTTTGTAATAACCATTTGAAATCGGACGTTTAATCTTTGAAATGTGTTGCGTATTTTATGAAAATCGGGCAGAGTTTCCTCTGTTTTTGGACAATCCCGACAATACTAGTTGTCGATTTATTTATCAAAACACAACCTGCAATGTACGCAAACAAACAATACATATAATTTTTCGTTGTTTTCAGATATTAAGTTTTCGCCGATTAATATTCCCGATTTATATATTTAACGACGTCAGTTTGATTTTTAACGAATAGTTTTACGCGAGTAATGTAGTCGGTTTGATTTATTATTTTTAATTGTGGCGATAAGTAATCGGTTACGGGTTGGGTCGAGCACGTTTCGCGATAATTAAATGTTAAAATTTATATAAACTATATAATTAAAATTCCGCGTCGTAAATAATTTTTACCGAGTCTCGCGTTGACTCATTGACCGGGTTTGACTGGGTTGACTGGGTTTGACCAGTTAATCACGTTGACTTTTGTTGACCGAACCGAACCGAACATCGAACCTGAAACAAACACTTCAATGTTTAAACTGAACCACAAAATAAACCCGAATCGAAACTGAAATACAGAAACTGTTTCGAACTTGAACCGGGTCGAACCGAGTCGAACCCGAAACCTAAACCGAAATCTAAACTGAACCGGGTTCCGAGACCCGAGTGACCATCTTGACCGAGTTAACCCGCATCCGAAACTGAAACCTGACATGAACCAGAACTAAACCGGAGCTGACCAAATATCGCTGCCGCCGTCATTGGCCACAACCACCTCCGAAACACCACCACCACTGCCGCTGCTAAACCACCACCATCGCCGCCGAATACCGTCGGTCGTCCGCCGGAGGCGACGGCTGCTGCCGCCTCTGTTCGTCGATCGAAAACCCCCAACCCGAAACAACACAGCCACCGATCGAAACCCTAAAATCCGTCGTCGACAGTCGGTTGAAACCCCCCCCCCCACTGCCGCAGTCGTCGCCGCTGAGGCGCGGCAACTGACGCCACCGTCTTCTCTCTCGTTCGTCCTCTCTCTCTCTACGCTCACTCTCTCTCTTGGCGTATATGTTCGCGGGTGTGTGTGTGGTTTGAAAGGAGAAGGGTGTCGGTGTGTGTGGTGTGCGTCGGAGAAGACGTGACCGGGGGTTCTGCCGGCTCCTGCTGGAATCTTCGCTGGAGTCCGGCGACAAGATTTATTAGAGAGAGAGGCAGGGAGTCTTGTGGTGTGCTAGGGTTTGAAGTTTTGAGAAATGAAGGGATTTAGGGTTAGTATAGTTTATATACTTAGGGGTTTTAAGCGGGTTGAGCCAAGGCCCGTTAATCGTGCTCAAGCCCAAATACGCATCCAAGGCCCGTTATCATTTCCTAAACCTTGTAAAATATTTATTCGGAGTCAAGAATGCTTAAAGTTTATATCGACGGTCGGGTTTTGGCGCGTAATCCGTTAGTTGCATTAAAACTGCGTATTTGCCCTATTTGTCGTTTCTGATCCGTTTTTTGTTATGGTTTCAAGCCCAAGTATTAAAATTTGAAAACGAAGCCAAGTGTATCGTAATATATTAATATTTACGTATCTCTAGTCTGTTGCTTCCGTTTTGTTTTCGGTGCATTCCGGTTTTCCGTGTAACTTCCGCGCTGTGCTTTGCGACGTTCAACGATCCAATTTTTTCGCATAATTATAACTGTATGATAATTAGAAGTATAGAATTCGTGTCTTTAGATGTTGTCAGTATTTGTTTGGCATCAGTTCGCTTATCGTTCGATTTCGCGTTTAGTGTCTTTGATTATCGCCAATTAGCTTAACGTGAATTAAGTAGACGTTCCTAGGCAATCCAAGGGCCTGGTCGAGTTAATTTACGTCTAATTACGCTAATTATTATGTTTTTAATGTTTGTTACGCGCTTAATTACCACCGGAAACTGCCGGTTGTCACAAAATCCTTATGATTTTCCACAACAACAAAAATTGCAAACACTTCTCCTTGTTTCCTCTAGTTCACGGCTCCACCACCACCACCATACAACACCATTTTGCCACCCTAAAACACCACAATCTCTACACTTTAAAGCATAATCAAGTTCACTAAAGAAGCTAGCAAGGATGGAGAGCATTAGGGCTTCTTAAAGAGCTTCATATTCTTAAATAATCATTAAGAACTTGTGCACCCTTTGTAAGCTAAACTCATCCATAATCTTGCTTATTTTTATGCTTAGATTATTAATGTACAAGCTGATCATCTTGAAAATCAAGAAAAGATAAACAAAAAACCCTAACACTCAACATAATAATAACACTAAATATTGTTTATTTTGTGTAGATTATATGTTTATATGATACTTAGTTAGCATGTTGAAGTTATTTATGATAAAAGTATGATATAAAAGTTGGATGATCTTGTGTGATTTAGTGTAAAAATGAAGATTTAAACATGATAAGGTTTAAATCTAAACAAGATCATCAACTACATCATCCATGAAAAATACTACAATTTAAAGATAATTTTTATGCATATGAGTGATTTCATAAGAAGTAAACATTTGTATTTAAGTTTAATCAACTTAAAAATGTGTAGGAATCAAGGGGTTAAATGCAATGACTTGATTAAATAACATGCTAAAGTAGTGATTTGAAATTGTTAATAAATATTGAAAACCCTCCTGATTTACTAGGATTTTTAACAATAAAAGTCATGGATGATGATAGTTTGATAAGGTAAAATAAATATTATATGGATTGTTGATGTTGATTATGAGCATAAACAGGTTTTATATATATGCAATTCTTACCGATAAATTTGTATGTATACATATGTGTATTGTATGTGTATGTATTAGAAACTTAGGGTATTGACAATAAAAATACCCAATCATATACTAAAATAAAAACACTTGATCAATACACTAAGTGTTGGTGACATAACAATTATATTATTGAAATGCGTCGGAACAATAATCGGACAAACGAAACGATGCGAACAATAGGCGAACATTCAAGATTACACCGTCGCGTCGACGACAACGGGTGAATCACCGGCACGAAAGGTCATTACGAAAATAGGCGATTCTCGACGAAAACGAACATGTAATAAACGATGCCGACGACGAGTCTAAATATATATTTAGATGTTTAACACCTATATATATGTTATAAAAATCAAAATCCGGAAAATTAAAAATATAAAAATGTTATAAGTATAAGACTTATAAAAATGGGCCTTAATAAAATAAATGTGGGCTAAAGTATAAAGATCATGGGCAAGGGCCAATTCCGTAATATTTATTGACAAGGCCCACAACGAATAAAAGCCCAAATGCATATAGAACCATAGGCTAAGCCCAAAAATATAAATTACTTGGACTAGGCCCAAAGACATAAATTACATGGGCTACGCCCAATGACATAAAAACATGGGCTAGGCCCAAAGACATAAATTACATGGGTTAGGCCCAATGATATAAAAACATGGGCTAGGCACAAAGACATAAATTACATGGGCTAGGCCCAATGACAAGAAAACATGGGCTAGGCCCAAAGACATAAATTACATGGGCCAGGCTCAATGACAAGAAAACATGGCTAGGCCCAATGGCATGGATAACATGGGCAAGGCCCAATGACATGCGTGCAAGGCACGAGGACATGTGAAGGGCTAGGCCCAGTTCACACACGATCTGAAAATTATATATATATATATATATATATATATATATTAATAATAAATATAACAAAGAAATAAAATACATAACAAGAATTCAAGATGAACAACGAGTATAAGGTCCATTGAGGCCTAGGTGTCTAATGAACGCCATACACATGTAGGTTATATATGTGTGTGGACGCCGGTCGATAACAGTACGACTTAACGGAACGCAAAGACTGTGAGTTCATGTCCCTCCTTTCAATTATTTCAAGTTCTGTTTTAAACTATCGTGGGGAAATACATGTGATGTCAAAACAATATGCTAGCTATGGGTTAGCTGATAACACGATCATTTGTGCGTAAGTAGGATGATAACAATAGTAACCATTAATCACTTAGTGACCAAGGTGCGAAAGAAGTAGATATATTGAGTTTGAAACCCGCTCCACTCCTGGTTGGTATACCCTTCGGAGTGCTTTTGTGATCCCAATGATGTCAAAGTTGTCTCGGTTTGGTTACTTACTTATGACACATATATGTCAGGGTGCTCGCGACACACTAATAGATCCTTAATAACTCATTGATGATAATAACATACTCGGATTTCATTACAGGATTTCAAAGATGACATTTTGATACGAAAACATTTAACTACATGAACTCGCCAACTTTATGTTGACTTTTTAAAATTACATGTATTTCAGGACGCAAGGCATGAGCTGGTGATAGGATCTGGGTATGGGAATTAGTCAAGACAACGATGTACCACCTTTTGGAGGGTTTGCCTTTTATATCCCAACTTCGTATGGGTATATAGAGGTCAAAGCCTCAATATGAATTTATGATGAAAACAATGTCTATTTTGGAACAATGTGTTTTTAAACTATGTTTGTAAGTGGTAATCTGAGACAGATAACAACGTGATTTCACTTTTGAAAGTTGTAAGTGTGTAAAGAAACTTAGTAATGGCATGACATCGTTGTTATTTAATATTGTTTACTAAATTGGATGCAATGATTACCTAATAGTCACACACTTGCGCTTCCGCTACGACCGGGGTGTGACAGGTTGGTATCAGTGCTCCGATTGTAGTGAATGGGAAAAAACTTTTTATTAAAAGTTTGGTCTTCAATCACCTGGGTTCACACATGAAAACAAAGTTTAAAACATGATAGAAATGTTTTGGAATTATAACAAGATAACAAAAAGGTTTTCATTGTGACATGATAACACAAGGATCTATCACACGAGCTCAACTATAAGTAATGAGCAGAGTCCATATATGATTAGTCAATAATGGATAGACACAAAACAGTAAGATTACATGGAAAACAGAAGAGCAAGTCGTGCATGAGAAATGGGTGATTAATATAAAATATATCATAAATTACTAACATGAATATATATGCATTGTACGGATTATTTGCCAGGACTATGTCTTCCTCATCCAGTTACGAAGAGGACCCCGAGGAGTATGTATCTGATGATGGATACGACCTTGATGCTGAGGCTCTACCCCTTAGGGATGGAGCCGACCATGGAGGCTTTGATGACCTTCAGCCGCTTGCCCTGATTGATCCTATGTAGGAGGATGCACCACCGGCAGACGACGTGCTAGCCGTCCCGTAGCCCCCGTACGATGTTATATTTATGGCCATCTAGAGGGCGAGCACGTGATTGTACATTTGGCTATGCCTCTTGCTGTAGTTCCTCCAGTGGACGACGATGATGATGCCATACCAGTGTTCCATGTTGAGCATATGGAGGATAACCTTGGTGACGGCGAGGTCTTTGATGATGTAGCTATACTCGAGATCCCACGCTGATATACCAGTTGTTGACGTCTCGTAATCCACAGATGCTGCTCAGAGTGAGCTTATGGCAGACGATGCCTCATCTGCCTCCCCCGATACACCTGTATCTATGTATTCACCCCTGCAGCCTCACCGGCTCGCGCTAGCTCATTTCCATTCAGTACCCCGACCCCTGACCCATTCCATACGCTGGACCCGTTCACTACTCTGGTTCCGCCCGATACTATTCACTGAGCGGTACTCCACGTGCCCCAGAGCAGCCACCACCATTTATCTCTGGTAGGTCCACTAACCACCCTATTTTCAACCCATCTGCAACTGGACCCTCCCATATGGCAGGACCTTCTTTCTCTGGTGGATCACCCCCCATGTATGCCCCACGTCCCTCACCACCTCCAGCAGGTATGTTTACTTCAACACCCCCACCGGGCATGAGCCCTTCTGACCCTTATCATCCCTCACACTTCCCTCTGATTCCTGTGGAGGAGAGAGTGACTTAACATGACCTACAACTCTATTTGATTTTCCGAAGGATTTGGAGTTAGAGACTCAGCGTACTGCTCACGCCACTGCCAGAGCTACACCCCACCACCGCAATCACCGATACCACCCCCACCATCATACCCACCACCATCACCACCATTACTACCCCTATCACCACCACCGACCCCACCTTTTTACTGCCCATTTGACCACTCGTCATGCCCATCTGAGGCACGAGTGCATGAGTTAGAGCAGTTTCAGACGGATGCTACTAGGCGCATTTCTAGCCTCGATGAGGATATGGCCTACCATCGCAGTTTGTATCCCCGATCAACATTTCCACCACCCCCTCCACCCCAGTAGCATGTTTGTGAATATCTTTTGGGGATCAGATGTACTTTTGATGATTTGGCTTATGAAGACATTGCCTTGAAGATCCCGACTTTTGGAAGACAACTTGATGACGTGAAGAAGCAATGTAGAAGAAAATTGTACTTTTGTAATGTAAAGACTTGTATTGGCTAGGGTTATGTATCCCTAAGTCCTTTTTGGCTCTTCACGAACAAATTGTAACAAGTTGTCATTGTATAAAAGTGTATTTTCTTTATTTTACATTGTATTTCTTTTATGTTATGGTTGATTATGTCATGATGTGGTGATATTATGATTGATGCATTGCATCGTGGTGATATTATGATTTATATGTTATGATGTGGCGACTATGTATGTAATGAGCTAGGTGTATGATAACGATGGATGTGCGTATGGCGTATACATATATTCATTTATGTATTTATCATGTACCGATGTCCTATTGCATATATTTTATAAAAAATAATAAATAAATAAATAAATAGTAATAATAACATGAAATTATTATTCGGCTAATTGTGAGCGACATATTGTATTAGAAGATGATGCCGCCTCGCATAAGAAGTTCAAACAATAATACCCTACCAACAACATAAGAGGAACTGAATGAACGCATATCCCAAGCCATTGCACAGTATGAGGCGAACCGCTCTAAGCATAGCGGTGGTATCGGAGGTTCAACAGGAGTAAATCCTCCAACTAGTAATACACGGTTACTCATAAAACCGCAATACACTCTCATCCATATTGTTCATGCTATATGGTTACTCATGCTTAAATGGTGTATCCAATGATTTCAGGTTGCACTTATAAACAGTTTCTTGACTGCAAAACTCTGAACTTTGATGGTACCGGAGGCGCTGTAGCCTTCGTACGCAAGACTGAGAAGACAGATTCAGTCATCCGAAGGAGTAAGTGCCCGCTGAACTAAGAGTCACCTATGTTACTGAACTCTTTGTGGATGGAGCTCTATCATGGTGGAACCTTCAGGTCCAAACCAAGGGCGATGATGCTACATACGCCCTGACCTAGGAGGAACTTCAGGAGATGATGAGTAAGAAGTATTGCTCAAGATCGGAAATTCAAAAGTTGGAGACAGAATTTGGAATCTAAAAATGATTGGTTCAGACATTGCTGGGTACACGCAGCGATTCCATGACTTATCCCAAGTGGTGTCATATCTAGTGGAGCCTGAATTTAAGCGTATTGAGAGGTACATTTGGGGACTTGCCCCTGAGATTCTGAGTTTGGTTACCTCTTCAAAACCCACTAAGATTGGTGAAACAATTGATCTAGCTGTCAGCCTGACTGAGGAGGTTGTACGTTAGGGGAGGTTGCCTAAGTGTAGTGGGAACAAGAAAGAATTTGCTGAGGAGACTACTGATTCCAACAAACGAAAATTTTCTCATTTCAAGAAAGGCTCTCGAGGTAACAACAACAGTAATAAGAAACAAGTCGCGAGAGAGGTCAGAGAAACAAAGGCATACGTTACCACTACCACAAACACTGCTGTTAAGAAATCTTATACTGGGGACGTACCGAAATGTCCCAAATGTCCTTTCCACCACCATGGGGAATGTCGAGGCCCCAAGTGCGAAAATGTGGTAAATTTGGACATCGCACCGATGTGTGGCAGGGGATCAATATCAGAGAACAAGGTTGCTTTGGATGCAGAGACAAAGGACATTTCAAGAAAGACTGTCCTAAAGCGAATCAAGCACGAGGAAGAGCGTTTGTAATTGGAGCTAAGGATGCTCGCTAGGATCCAAACATGGTCACCAGTACGTTCTCTATCAAGGATCACTTTGCATCTATTCTTTTTGATACCAGGGCATATTTCAGTTTTATTTCTAAAGAGTTTAGAGATATACTTGGAGTGGCGTCGAGTAAATTAGATGTTCCCTACTCGATTGAGCTAGCTAACGGGATATTAGTAGAGTCGAAAGAAATAATAAAGAAATGTACATTAGAATAGGGTGAACGAAAGTTTGATATAGATCTATTACCAGTTCAACTGGGTAGTTTTGATGTCGTTATTGGGATGGATTGGCTATCCAATTAGCGAGCCGAAGTTATATGTCATGAGAAAATCATTCGCATCCCCTTATCCGATGGAGAACACTTGATAATTCACGGTGAGAAGCATGACACACCTCTACGAACCATAAACTGCATGAAGACTCAGAAATGTTTGAGGAAGGGATACATCGTTTTTCTTGCCCACGTGGTGGATAAGAAGGCTGATGAGCGCACGATTGAAGACATACCAGTAGTGAGGGAATATCCCGAGGTCTTTCCAGAAGACTTGCTAGGGCTACCTCCACAGAGACAAGTCGAATTCCGTATTGATCTAGTGCCAGGAGCTGCATCTGTGGCAAAAGCTCCATATCGACTAGCGCCCTCGGAGATGCAGGAGTTATCTACGCAGTTGCAAGAGTTGCTCGACAAAGGTTTCATAAGACCGAGTTTCTCACCTTGGGGAGCCTCGGTGCTATTTGTGAAAAAGAAGGACGGAACCTTTCGCATGTGCATCGACTACCGGGAACTAGACAAGTTAACTATCAAGAACGGTACCCATTACCAAGAATCGATGATCTATTCGATCAGTTGCAAGGGTCGAGTTTTTACTCGAAAATTGATTTAAGATCCGGGTATCATCAGTTGAGAATCCAAGAGGAAAGCATTCCTAAAACAGCGTTTCAGACTCGCTACGGTCATTACGAGTTCCTTGTTATGCCCTTTGGCCTAAGGAACGCCCCTGCAGTATTCATGGATTTGATGAACCGGGTATGTAAGCCATACCTTGACGAGTTCGTAATCGTTTTTATAGATGACATACTGATATACTCACGAACCGAGAAAGAGCACGAACAACAACTAAGAACCATTTTGTAATTGCTGAAGAATGAGCAATTATACACCAAGTTCTCAAAATGCGAATTTTGGATTCGCGAGGTACAATTTCTTGGCCATGTGGTGAACGAGAACGGAATACATGTTGACCCTTCAAAGATCGAGGCTATAAAGAACTGGACCACGCCAAGAACCCCCACGGAAATACGACAATTCCTAGGATTAGCGGGATATTGCAGGAGATTTATTAAGAACTTCTCCAAGGTTGCTCAGCCGCTAACCTCGCTTACCCAGAAGGATAAAAAGTTTTATTGGGGAGAAAAGCAAGAATCGACATTCCAAGTATTGAAAGAGAAACTATGTAAAGCACCGATACTATCACTCCCGGACGGTACCGATGACTTTGTGGTGTACTGCGATGCATCGCATCAAGGTTTGGGTTTCGTATTAATGCAACGTGAAAAAGTCATCCCGTACGTGTCACGTCAGTTGAAAGTTCATGAAAGGAATTATACCACGCATGACCTGGAGCTAGGTGCCGTGGTATTTGCCTTGAAGATCTGGTGTCATTATCTATATGGCACTAAGTGTACCATATTCATGGTACATAAAAGTCTTCAACACATATTCAACTAAAAAGAACTAAATATCCGCCAGCGACGTTGGGTGGAACTGTTGAATGATTATGACTGTGAGATCAAGTACCACCCATGCATAGCAAATGTTGTAGAAGATGCTTTGAGCAGAAAAGAACGAGCCAAAACATTACGGGTGCGAGCTTTAGAAATGACGATCCAGACGAACTTCACAACTCGAGTGCACGAAGCGCAACAAGAAGCATTGAAACCAAAAAACATTCCAGTGGAATTCCTACGGGGAATGGAAAAACAATTGGAACCCAACAAGGATGGAACTTTATATTTCATGGGAAGGATCTGGATTCCCTATTATGGTGAGTTGCGAGACTTGGTGTTGGATGAAGCACACAAGTCTAAGTACTCGATACACCCAGGATCGGATAAAATGTACCAGGATCTGAAGGAATATTATTGGTGGCCGAATCTCAATGGAGATATTGCGACCTATGTTAGGAAATGCCTAACTTGTGCAAAGGTCAAGGCCGAATACCAAAAACCATCTGGGTTATTACAACAACCTGAGATCCCGGTTTGGAAGTGGGAGCAGATATCAATGGATTTCATTACAAAATTACCACGGACCTCTCGAGGTCATGACATGATCTGGGTTATCATTGATCGGCTAACCAAATCAGCTCACTTCTTACCCATCCGCGAGAAAGACAGTACAAAGAAACTAGCTGAACTGTACCTGAAGGAAATTGTGGCACGACATGGTGTGTCAATCTCGATAATCTCTGATAGAGATGGTCGCTTTATGTCACGGATCTGGCAATCATTTCAAAATTCATTTGGTTCTCGCTTGGATTTAAGCACAACCTTTCACCCACAGACCGATGGTCAGAGCGAGTGAACCATTCAAACATTAGAAGACATGCTTCGGTCATGTGTGGTGGATTTAGGTGGAAACTGGGATACTCATTTACCTTTGGTAGAGTTTTCCTACAATAACAGTTATCACACCAGTATCAAGGTCGCGCCATTCGAAGCACTATATGGACGAAAGTGCCGATCGCCATTATGTTGGGTTGAGGTCAGTGACAGGCAACTCATAAGTCCCGAACTAGTACAAGAGACCACAGACAAGATATTTAAGATCCGTGAGCGTATCAAAGCGGCCCGAGGTAGACAAAAGAGCTACGTAGATCGGAGACGCAAAATATTATCCTTCGAGGTCGGAGACAAAGTATTGTTAAAGGTCTCACCTTGGAAAGGCGTGGCTAGGTTCGGGAAACGCGGAAAGCTCAACCCGAGATATATTGGACCTTTCAAAATTCTGGCAAAGATTGGTACAGTGGCCTACAAACTGAAACTGCTAGAGGAACTCAATAATGTACATAACACACTTCACGTGTCTAATCTGAAGAAAAGTCTGACAAATGACATGGTTATCATTCCAGCGGATGAGATTCATGTTGATGAGAAATTACAATTCACCGAAGAAGCAGTTGAAGTAATGGACCAGAAGGTCCAAAAGACAAGAAGAAGCCAAATCAAACTGGTGAAGGTTCGCTGGAATTCAAGTCACGGTCCCGAGTGTACATGAGAGTGTGAAGATCAAATCAAGTCAAAATACCCCCACATGTTCGAGAAGACTCCTTTAGTGGATGCGTCAAGCTGAATTTCGGGACGAAATTCTTTTTAACAGGAGGAGTATGTGACAAATGGCAAATAACCGATAATTCTGTCCAATTTAATCACTAATTTTGCTTTATAATCTCATGCATAGTTATGGTAATTTAATTGCATAACTGAGTCGTACGTCGTTAGGTCAAGTAAATCTGATCATAACATGTACTGGTTTCCGTTACGACGCGAAACAAACCAAAACAATGCCCTAAAAGTGTTGGGCGCACAAATTGCGGTGACACTAACTGTGTCCGTAAATCCGCTAAAACGAATCGGAACAAGGAATACAGGCATGTTAATGCCATACCTGAGTCCATATACAAATGAAAACACATATTTGAGATCAACCATTACAATAATACATAATTTTTCGGAACAACGCCTAAATTGCAAAATTGTCCGTTTCGACCAAAACGGCGACAAATGTCAATTTGTCCGCAAGACTAATTCGAAGGATTCCAGATGTAAAGATAAGAATAAAACAATGTTAATCATCCTAAAATAATGTGAGAATAGCAAGAACGCACAAAAGACATCGTTTCCGGTCATTTGTCAGACAATGCACAATTCGACCGGAAAGCGGCCGATTGTCGAAACGACGAATATTTTAGTTGCCGATAGCCTCATCTGGGCATCTAGCAAAGTAGTTAAGCCTCATTTGGAACTTGGAATCCATTCAACTAACATGAGGTCACGGAAATACAACTTTCAGAAAAGTTCGACGGCGGAATATAAAAGTGCCGATATCGATCGAACGATCGAACGAAAGCCATTTCGGCCAACCTAGCTCATCGTATATTGGTCTAGTGAACTAGTTATACATATTTTTAGATCGGAAATGCACTAAGTAGACACCATATTAATTGTGGTGGTCGAAAACAAAAGCTTCCGGTACTAAATAAATAGTTTCGTTTATTAGCGATTATTACGACGTTGAGCGATCTAGCGACGTATCCGTCATCCGAAACTTATATGGGAGGATCATGTGGATTAAATACCATGTAAATACACACTAAACTCTACTAGATCATTAACCCTAATCACTATACTTAATTAAATGACCAAAATATCTAACATTTAAGCATGTGTAAAAAAAGGTTTCTCTTTACCCCCCCTACATTGACGGTTTCAAGTGGGCCCATGTCCACTTGTTTCATTAACCCTAATCACTATACTTAATTAAATGACCAAAATATCTAACATTTAAGCATGTGTAGAAAAAAGGTTTCACTTTACCCCCCCCCCCTTACATTGACGGTTTCAAGTGGGCCCATGCCCACTTGTGTTTGTTGAAAATCAAAGCCTAGAAGCATGGTGTTTAGATTTGTGATGGAACTTGAAGTATGACGGAAATATATATCATGTCTTCTACTAAATCCTTATCATTTTCCACAAAAAAAAAAAATTGCAAACACTCCTCCTTGTTTCCTCTAGTTAATGGCTCCACCACCACCATACACCACCATTTTGCCACCCTAAAACACCACAATCTCTACACTTTAAAGCCTAATCAAGTTCACTAAAGAAGCTAGCAATGATGGAGGCATTAGGGCTTCTTAAAGAGCTTCATATTCTTCAATAACCATCAAGCACTTGTGCACCCTTTGTAAGCTAAACTCATCCATAATCCAGCTTATTTTTATGCTTAGATTATTAATGTACAAGTTGGTCATCTTGAAAATCAAGAAAAGATAAACCAAAAACCCTAACACACAACATAATAATAACACTAAATATTGTTTATTTTGTGTTGATTATATGTTGATATGATAGTTAGTTAGCATGTTGAAGTTATTTATGATAAAAGTATGATATAAAAGTTGGATGATCTTGTGTGATTTAGTGTAAAAATGAAGATTTAAACATGATAAGGTTTAAATCTAAACAAGATCATCAACTACATCATCCATGAAAATACTACAATTTAAAGATAATTTTTATGCATATGAATGATTTCATAAGAAGTAAACATTTGTATTTAAGTTGTAATCACCTTAAATATGTGTAGTAATCAAGGGGTTAAATGCATGGACTTGATTAAATAACATGCTAAAGTAGTGATTTGAAATTGTTAATAAATATTGAAAACCCTCTTGATTTACTAGGATTTTTAACAATAAAAAGTCATGGATGATGATAGTTTGATAAGGTAAAATAAATATTAGATGGATTGTTGATGTTGATTATGAGCACAAACAGGTTTTAAATACATTTTGAAACGTGGAAACGCCATAGTTTAGGGGAAACTATGGCGAAATTTTCTAAAAATCTAATCGCGATTAAAATATGATTAGTGGGGTGATTAGTGGGACTAAACGCAATTAGTAACCTAAATCTTCATTAAGTAGGCTCTAATGACAAGGGTTATCCCTAAATGCCCAAGTGTTAACAAAGTTATATGTATATATTTATAAGTAAAAATAAATACTTTTTCAAATATATATTTCTACTTGGAAAATAATGCAAGTATATATATATATGCAACTGTTACCAATAAATTTGTGTGTATACATATGTGTATTGTATGTGTATGTATTAGAAACTTAGGGTATTGACAATAAAAATACCCAATCATATACTAAAATAAAAACACTTGATCAATACACTAAGTGTTGGTGACATAACAATTATATTCTTGAAATGCGTCGAAACAATAATTGGACAAACGAAACGATGCGAACAATAGGCGAATATTCAAGATTACACCATCGCGTCGATGAACAATGGGTGAATCGCCGGCACGAAAGGTCATTACGACAACGGGCGATTCTCGACAAAAACGAATATGTAATAAACGATGCCAACGACGAGTCTAAATATATATTTAGACGTTTAACACCTATATATATGTTATAAAAATCAAAATCCAGAAATCTAAAAATATAAAAATGTTATAAGTATAAGACTTATAAAAATGGGCCTTAATAAAATAAATGTGGGCTAAAGTATAAAGATCATGGGCATGGGCCAATTCCATAATATTTATGGACAAGGCCCACAACGAATAAAAGCCCAAAAGCATATAGAATCATGGGCTAAGCCCAAAAATATAAATTACTTGGACTAGGCCCCAAGACATAAATTACATGGGCTAGTCCCAATGACATAAAAACATGGCTAGGCCCAAAGACTTAAATTACATGGGCTAGATGGGCTAGGCCCAATGACAAGAAAACATGGTCTAGGCCCAATGGCATGGATAACATGGGCAATGCCCAATGACACGCGTGCAATGCACGAGGACATGTGACGGGCAAGGCCCAGTTCACACACGATCTGAAAGCAATAATATATATATATATATATATATATATATATATATATATATATATATATATATATAAATATATATAACAATATTAATCGAACAAACAAACTACCAACACTATGATAACATTATAAGTTGTTCTTTCATAACAAAGAAATACATAACAAGAATTCAAGATGAACAACGAGTACAAGGTCCATTGAGGCCTAGGCGTCTAATGAACGCCATACACATGTAGGTTACATACGTGTGTGGACACCGGTCGATAACAGTACGACTTAACGGAACGCAAAGACTGTGAGTTCATGTCCCTCCTTTCAATTATTTCAAGTTCTATTTTAAACTATCGAAGGGAAATACATGTCATGTCAAAACAGTATGTTAGCTATGGGTTAGCTGATAACACGATCATTTGTACGTAAGTAGGATGATAACAATAGTACCCATTAATCACTTAGTGACCAAGGTGCAAAAGTAGTAGATCTATTGAGTTTGAGACCCGCTCCACTCCTGGTTGGTATACCCTTTGGAGTGCTTTTATGATCCTAATGATGTCAAAGTTGTCTCGGTTTGGTTACTTACTTATGACACATATATGTTAGGGTGCTCGCGACACACTGATAGATCCTTAATAACTCATTGATGCTAATAACATACTCGGATTTCATTACAAGATTTCAAAGATGACATTTTGATACGAAAACATTTAACTACATGAACTCGCCAACTTTATGTTGACATTTTAAAATTACATGTATTTCAGGACGCAAGGCATGAGCTGGTGATATGATCTGGGTATGGGAATTAGTCAATACAATGATGTACCACCTTTTGGAGGGTTTGCCTTTTATATCCCAACTTCATATGAGTATATAGAGGTCAAAACCTCAATATGAATTTGTGATGAAAACAATGTCTATTTTGGAACAATGTGTTTTTAAACTATGTTTGTAAGTGGTAATCTGAGATAGATAACAATGTGATTTCACTTTTGAAAGTTGTAAATGTGTAAAGAAACTTAGTAATGGCATGACATCGTTGTATTGAATATTGTTTACTACATTTGGATGCAATGATTACCTATAGTCACACACTTGCGCTTCCGCTATGACCGGGGTGTGACAACTTATAAAGTGAAAAAGTGAGTGATGACGTGGCCTCTGTTTGAAAGATCTTATGGTTAACAGTTGTCACATGGTAACCTCTATTTGTGGTAATGGATGACAGTTGTTAGATAAAATCTGCTAAAAAGTAACAGAGGTTGGGAACTGTGGATAGGAACAATGGTTATTTTAATCTATCAGAGGATAGACATCAGAGGTTAGGATTAACAGTGGTCAGGTAAAGAGAACAGAGGATACCTTTTAACAGAGGATAAGTAGTAACCAACAAGAGGATTTAGAAACAGTGATTTGGAATAGACTTTAAGGATTTTTGATAATTTTTCAAGCAAAGCTATTTTTAAGGATTAATTTTTTGATTTTCTGAAAACATTTCAATGCTTTTTATTCATGGAAAACAAAATTTTGTATTTAATCCATGTTTAGCATAACAATCCTAGTGATCAAGCTTTCAAATGTAGATGTGTCTAAAGCTTTTGTCAACACATCTGTCAGCTAATCCTTAGTTGGAATATGATGCAGATAAATCAAACCTTTTTCATAGATATCCTCATAAAGTGATGTCTGATGTCAATGTGCTTGGTTTTTGGATGAGATACTAGATTTTTAATGATGTTTTCAGCTGCTTGACTATCCAAATGAGAGGAGTCTTTAAGGCAGTCACACCAAAATCCAGCAATTGATTTTGAAGCCACAGGAGTGGGGCTGTACAGCTAGCAGTAGCAATATACTCAGCCTCTGCTATTGATGTTGAAACTGCTGCTTGCTTTTTTACTTTGCCAAGAAACCAAGCAGTTGCCTAGAAGCTAGCATCCTCCTAAAGTGGACTTCCTTTTAGTATGACAACCAGCAAAGTCACTGTCTGAGTAACCTGAAAGCTCAATATTACCATTAGAAGGATACCAAATACCAAGTATGGGAGCAACCTTTATGTATCTGAAGATCCTTTTCACAACTATAAGGTTAGACTTTCTAGGTGCTTACTAGGATCTGGCACAAACACATGCAGCAAAGATGATGTCTGCCCTTGATGTAGTTAGGTATAATAGTGACCCAATCATGCTTCTATAAAGTGTTTGATCAACAAAGTTATCTTTGTCATCAATAGTGACCAGTTTTGTGGTGGCCATAGGTGTACTACATGGTTTACAATTATTCATATCAAATTTTGTCACACCTCGATTTCGTTATTGTTGAAGCGCCAGCGAGGTGTGCCAGTGCGGAAATCATTACATTCAAACAAGTAAACGACAAATATAAAACATAATAAGATGTTCATCCATATATTTTATTTAAACCAAATTTACAATCAACTACTTGTTTCAAAAACATAGTACAACTTCAACAACATTGTTCAAACTTTAAAACACAAGTTCTATAAACATGGTAACTAAAAACTGGATGACATCTAACAACTTAACTTCACTACACACAGACATATTTTTCCAAAGTCGTCCACTAGTTACCTGTAATACATGTTAGTTTTGAAAAACATCAACATAAGCTGGTGAATTCATGTATTTATTTTGCATCAAATAATTCTTTAAAATATTTGAAGTACTTGATCTGGTAGGTATACAATAAATGAAACTTGTAAGATCATTAAGGTTTTGTAAGGACAATAATATGTATGCCGAATAGGATGCAACCAAACCTTGACGATAAATTGTGTCTGAGACACTCGTTTTAGACACAAAAACACTCTTAACGATCTGTTTTTATTGTCATTTAGAGTGGGGCCCGTCAAAACCCAATAATCTATCACTTTTGTTCCTTGGTACTTGTTTATACATTAATGGTCCCCTCGTTTAATTCTATCCGCATGTGATCTAAATTTTTCATTCTTTAAGATAATCATACCAATTGAAACATGTATTCTCCCCGAACGTTTAAAACTATAAAACGATTAAATAAAAAGGGAGACATGAAATCACGTATTTGCGTTCCGTGCAAATCTCTATGCGATATCTGATTATGTATTCATTTCTCAACCTACAAGTGTTCTAATCCCATTAGACACTTCAGTTTATGATCGTTTTCATACAAGTATTCATCTAGAATTCATAATTATACTTGTATTTGTTTGTTTTCTTTGTTTGTATATATATATACATGATATATATATATAAATATATATATATATATATATATATTGTGTGTCTTTTCAATAATTGCACGATTACAAACAATTTCGTATTCAATAAAACCATGTGTTTATTTCCAAATATTTTTGTATTCAATAAAATATTGTATTTTATTGATGAGAATGCAAAAATGTCAATCGTTGCACAATTTCGATCATTTTCATGTTCGTTAAAGCGTTTTACGGATTTTGCAAAACGCATAACCGAACGAACCGACATCCATGACATTTTTGGGCATAATCCAAGTTACACATGTCTTAACACCTTTATATAACCTAAATATTAGGTTAAAGGGGTTAAAAATGGCAAACAAGTGAAAATACAAGTCCAAGGGCCAAAAATGTCAAAAAAATAATAAATATTTTTGCTTCTTCACCAAGTTTGCCACCTATCTCCAATTTTTGACACCTAGCACTCACATTGCACACTTAATATGGTGTTGACACATGTTAGGACACTAATCCACACTTAAGGACACTTGTCATCACCTTCTTAATCCTAAAATACTATAAATACCCTCCATTTTTTTCACACCATTTCAAAACACTTCAAAGCAAAGTGTGAAGTTCTTCTTTCTATCCTTCTTGGAGCTTGTTTCCAACCTTTGGAAGCCTCCTATCTTGAGTTCTGAAAGTGTTCTTCAACACGAGTAAGTACTCTTCCTAGTTCTTTAATTTTTTAGCTATTTTGAGCTAAAAGTCGAACAGTTTGGCTTCCCTATTGACTTTTGGTTCTGACCATATTTGGTCAAGTCAAAGTTCAATTGAACTTTGCAACGTGATCGTAATCACGAAGGTTATAATCCCTAGCGATTTCACCTTCTGATTACCATGTTTACTAGTCGAAGTGACGAGTTAACGTTTCGGTAAAAAAATGCACATGATGTGCATTTTACGACGAAACTATTTTCGGGTATCAAAACACCAAGTTTGATACCAAATCTGTTTTATAAACTTAGTTAGACTTATTTGACATGTCTAACTCGTCACTTCTAGTTTAGTGCTTATTTAGGGTAGTAAGTCGAGCGGTCTTGACCACCGCTTTAACTTTCGAATCCGACCTGTTTGGTTGATCTTAGGATCCGACCAAACACATATTTGTGATCATAGTTGTATAGGGAATAACCTGCTGAGGTTATACCTTATGGTCACGCCGTTCGGTTAGTGTTATGATAAGTTATGTTCTTAAAAAAAGTGATGACCAAAATGCCCTTTTGCGCATAAATCCATTTTAAACACATGTAACCAAATTTTTATCATATAAACTGATGTTATAACATTTTCAAACATGCTTGGGGCATTTAAGACTTATCATAGGATGATCACGCGTTTATGCTAGTGACCCGTTAAGTAGCATAAACTACCTTAACGAGTCATAATGGGTCAAAAGCACTTGGGATCCTTTCCAAATCAGAATGTTAAGTTTGGTAAACCATATCACATGAGTTCCAACACTCGTTTGGTTTAAAAGACTTCATTCTATTCGATCTCCCGTTTGTCGTCCCGACATGCTAACATATTTATCTGACACATTAGGACACATTTGAGCTTTGTTTATTCCGTTGATCAAGAACACTTTCGCAATCCCAAGTGAGTACATAGTTCCCCTCTTTTACATTTTCTAAATGTTTTGGGGTGATTCATTTGTGCCTGTAATTATTTTCAAGATTTCAAAACAATATACATGGTTTATATATAAAACATTAAAACATTACGATTTCAATAATGTGAACAACTTGTTGATGCGTTATCCATAACACGAATGGCATTCATTAGCTTTGGCCGAGCCACCAGTAGGATGTTATGGTACCATAGGACTGACAATCCCATTATCGCACTGTTCACTGGATTTGGTGGAAGTTTGGGTAATGACAGGAATTGTTTATGATTAACAAATCATATGTTGATTTGTTAGTCTAGTTAAAGAGACCCTTTGGTGGTATAGTCAACACAGGTTTGAATGTGTTCATTAAAGAACGATCAAAAGTTTTCACAATTAAAAACACGGACGATTTGTTTATGACATGGACAATTTGGTTTAAGACACGGACGATTGATTTATAACACGGGCGATTGATTTATAATACATAGGAATAGTTTTGAACAATGTCACGCAATGATTTTCACTTAAAGATATAAACCATATGAAGTTTTCTTTTGAATAAATCTATTACAAGGTTTTTACAAAAAAAATGTTTTGTCAAGATTCATGTCTACAAGGTTTTCACAACTCTAACCAACTTGTTTTAGTTGGTTAATTGTATTGCAATATCAAACACTTTTGATACGAGGTTTTCACCTAACGACTCTTGTAGTAGGATGAGGTGTTGCAATATGTATACAAAGCCACGAATTTGACACACTCACAAAACCTATGTACTCACCGGCATTTTTTATGCTGACTCTCTTTTCACATATGTTTCAGGAATCAATACTTGATAATATGATGCATGCTTCACGTAAGAATGGATACGGGCCTTAGTGACTTAAAACATGAAAGACAATTTATTTATGTGTTGTTTCTGTTTATCCCAAGACAATGTAAACATTTAACTTAATCAAACATAATTTTAAATTCCAGGAGTTGTGAAACAATAGTTCTGTGACATGACTCCCCGACGTTTCCGCCGCGGTTCGTTGTTTTACGCGGTCGGGGTGTTATGGAAAGATTGGTATCAGAGCTTATGGTTATAGGGAATTAGGTTATTAGTAATTCTCTGACCTAGACTATAACCTTCCTAGGACCCTAGCGAGTTATCTTGCATTTAGATTCTTAAGATAATACCATCACCTATCCTTAGGTGACTACTAAAACAAATACACAAGTTACAATTTCATTTTGAAAATCAATCATCTCTCCTTAGAAGATTTGTTTTGGCTTAAAGCTTGGTAATGTTTCAAAATCCCGTCAAAGTTTGGGTTTTATTAATGTGAACACGTGCAATCTGAAAGGGTGGATGCTTTTACCCTAAGTTTTCTGCCTATGGCTAGAGTGTTCATACAAATCTGCATTATCGGACCAGTCATTCTAACCTGGAAACTCTTGGGGTGAGTGTCCACTTATAGGCTAAAGCATGTCTTCGCGATACATCATAAAGACCAAATTTACATTTATTAGTCACCTTGTGTCGTTTGTTTGTGTTGTTTGTTTTTTGAAACAACTTTCAAAATTGGTGAACACGAAACATCAATGCCAACGAGGCTCGTGCTGATAACGAAGTCATTAACAGCACGTTCCTTGTTAACAATCATCCTGCTTCTATTCTTTGAGATTCGGGTGCTAATAGAAGCTTTATATCACTAGCCTTTGAACCTTTGCTTTCGATGCCTAGAACTAAACTAGGAAAACCCTTAATGGTGGAAATATCTAGTGGTGAACCCCTTGTGCTCGACTATGTCATTCGTAGTTGCCAATTGAACTTGGATAACCACCTTTTTCCTATTGACATCATCATATGAATGGATTGGTTAACCAAAAACCATGCAGAGGTGATCTGTTTCGACAAGGTTGTTCGTATACCTCTTTCATCTGGCGAAACCTTAGAAGTTCACGGAGAGAAACCCTCTAGTAGCCTAAAACTCATGACCTGTACCCAGGCCCAAAAATGCCTACGAAAGAGTTATGTAGTCTTTTTGGCACATATCGTAGCGGGAAAAGGCAAGGGCAAAATCTGTTCAGGACATCCCCATTGTTTCGGAATATCCTGAGGTGTTTCCTGAAGAGCTACCTGGTTTACCCCCAATTCATCAAGTTGAGTTTTATATTGACCTTGTACCTGGTGCCAACCCAATTGCTAAATCTCCTTACCGTCCTGCACCGTCTGAAATGCAAGAGTTGTCAAAGCAACTCCATGAACTTTCAGACAAGGGATTCATTCGTCTGAGCTTTTCACATTGGGGCGCTCCTATCCTATTCGTGAAAAATCAGGATGGATCCTTCCGTATGTGTATCGATTATCGTGAGCTCAACAAATGCACAATCAAAAATCGATATCCCCTACCTCTCATTGATGATCTCTTTGATCAGCTACAAGGTGCGATCTGCTTTTCAAAGATTGATCTGAGTTCTGGGTATCATTGTAGGTCCACCTGCGGATGGTGTTAAACCAGTTCCTTGTTCAAATGACATACACAACAGTGCGGAATCCAAGTGTGCATGCAACCAAAGAAAAGTAAAGAACACGGGGTAACCAAAGATTTACTATCTTGATTAATGATTGAGAACAAGTACAAACATATAAACACAATGCTCGTATGACTCAAACAAACTTGTTGTGTTCTTGTGTCTTCGTCTTCAGAGAGAATACTGAGAGACTCACTTAGACCAACTAGCTAGCTAACTCTCACGCGCAAGTCCTAGTTACCTTGACTGAAGTGCATGTCTGCTTATATAGTGTCGTCTAGAGTCGTACGAATCACAAACCCAGACATATGGAACACACTATTTCACACGAGTCAAAAATCCAGGAAATTGTTATGAGTCACTGTTTCGTATGAAACGCTTATTTCGTACGAAACAAGTAACACACTTGTTACCCAAGTTATTTCGTACGAATCATGTGATTCGTACGAATTCTCTGACTCCCACGGAATCCTTATTTCTGTAGAACGTGTGTAGACATGACGTACACAAGACTTATCAGTATGCTCACATGCAACTGATTAACACAGACAAGCTAAGATGTCATACTAGATCAAGATAGAAGGATATCTCGATCTATTCGACACGACCAAACCTATACATACACTTGAGCAAAGACCGTACAATTACAACTGTAATTAAGAACAAGCGACAGTCACAAAACTGTATCAAAAAACTCCCCTTGGATGTTGCTTGGTCTTTCGGTCTTCGGTCTTTGGTCTTCAGACTTTGGTCTTCACATAGAATGGTTTGGAGTATCAACAAACTTCCCCTGAAGATCTGCTATTCATTTATAGATCTGCTATCCAATGATTAGAGCATCAGGTGTTCGAACTTCTAAGAAACTTCAAATCTTTCTTGTTTCCTCTTCTGACTTGTTAGATTTCTTCGTTGCTGGTCTTTGTTCATGTTCTTTTGTATTAATCTGTACTCAATAGACAAATATAATTAGAACACAAATTTCTCAGGGAACACACACGAAAAACTTATCATAAATTCTTCGTATGATTGTATTCCTTGAACGAGATACACACACTCGTTATGAATTCCAGCAGCAGATTTGAGAAAAACAAGTGACCAAGTCAAACAAATGACTAGGTTCATCCGTATGAGATACACACACTCAAACGAATTTCAGATTTTGGATTTCTTTGATGGATTATTTATTGCAAGATATTACTTTATGAAGTTGCGATATCAAATAAATGGTTTTCTGGCGTATCTTGGTAGAAACTTTCAAGTATCAACTTTGGCTAACTTTCAGAAAGTAATTACATAAGCAACTAAGTAAATTAAACTTAAAATCAAAATATACAGATAAACTACAATCTTTTTCGAGTTTCAAGGTAAAGGAATCATACCAGCATTCTAATCTTTGTCAAAGACGGTATTAGGTTTTCAAAATTAAACAGATAAGTATTCAACTATGATTATCGGTATTGTTGTCCACGTAAGCTCAGACTTATCAGATGTAATCATGATTAGGAGATATGATTATGGTATGGATTTATACTTACTAGCCAGTGTTCAACCACATCACGACACATTCCCGTATTAAGATATGCACGAGAGAAAATCTTACCGATGAGTATACTGCTTTATCATCTGTTTTGACGTATATGAATGATGTGAGATACTCACTTATTTTGATTGAAAACAAGCCCTTTGTGATTTAATCACTTATTGATGAGGAACTTGATTTTCATATGCATGCAGGGCATAGGAGTAAGTCCGTGAACAGTTAGTACCATCGTACCGACAAAGAGATGAACTTAGCTCCTGCATAAAGCTGTGATATTTTATCACTTATTTTGGGGATGTGATATTTTTATCACTTATTTGATGGTCGAATGTAGTATGTACACATACGTATGATATCATGGAAGTTCTAGACTTGCACCACCGTTATTTTTTGGCAAAAGATTCAACCATGATACCTAGATGATAAGCCAACATAAAGACCGTATATCTCAGATCCTCGGCACTCTATCAAACGAAATTTTGGTACCAAGACCATATGCCAATAAATGGTTCCCACCTGGCATTCTGTTTGTTAGGTTTATATCAACCTGCACATTTTAGTCTGATTGTGAGCCTACCGATACATCATAAGTAAAAGCTACTTATCATTCTTCTTTCTATGCTTTTAACCATATCTGACAGATTTACCGGTGAATTTCATCATCTCCAACTTATCCAACAAACTCATTTTTATTTTTTAATGCTTTTGTATTTTTCTGAATTTTCTCCCCTTAAACAAATAAGGTAAATAAAAGACATATTTTTGTATTTTCTTGAAATTTACTCCCCCTAAAATATAAAACTGAAAATCTTTTTGTAGTTTTAGATTTTTAGAAAAGTATATACAAAAATAGTTAGCCATGGTTGAGTTACTCGGGTTTCACCTTGATCCCATTGACTAAAAGTAGATAATCAAAACGTGATTTATCAAAGGCTTGGTAAAAAGGTCGGCACGTCAGTGATCAGTGTGGATTTTAACAACATCGATAAGTCTCTTTTCATAACAATCTCGTACGAAATGATACTTAATCTCAATGTTTTTTTTGTTTTTTAATGCTGTACAGGATTCCGAGTGATCTGTAAAGCAGCTTCATTATCAACAAAAAATAGGAGTAGTAAGAAATTCAAAACCGTAGTCGCGCATTTGCTGTTGAATCCATAGAACTTGAGAGCAGCAACTAGAAGCTGAAATATACTCAGCCTCACATGTTGATGTAGCTACACAAGTCTGCTTTTTGCATTACCACGTGACTAGGCGATTTCCCAAGAACTGACATCCTGTTGTTGTTGACTTTGCATCAATTTTGCATCCGCCATGATCAGAATCACTGAATGCTGTCAGATAAAAGTTATCATCCTTAGGGTACCATAGACTAGTGTCAGGGCGACCCTTCAAATAATGAAAGATCCTTTTAACAGCCATCAAGTGAGAAACCTTCGGACTAGACTGATAGCGCGCCAGAAGGCATGTTAGGTACATTATATCGGGTCTTGAAGCAGTAAGATACATGAGAGGTCCGATCATAGCACGATAGAGAGATAGCTCTACATGTTCACCCATTCCGTCAGAAGTAATCCCATGATTTTGAGCTGATGGAGTTCCCAAAGGCTTTGAGTCGTCAATCTGAAATCGTTTGAGAATATCTCTGACATACTTGGTTTTGTGGATAAAAATCCCTTCCTTTGATTGCTGAACCTGCAAACCTAAAAAGAAAGTCATTTCTCCCATTGCGCTCATCTCGAACTTCTCCTGCATAACCTATTCGAATTCTTTGCATATTCGAGTGTTAGTAGACCCAAATAAAATATCATCAACATAAACTTGTAGTAGCAGCAAATCCTTGTCCTGTTCCTTGATGAAGAGAGTACAGTCGATCAGGTCTCGTCGAAAACCATTCTTCAACAGATAGGTAGATAACATTTCATACCAAGCCCTCAGAGCTTGATGAAGACCATATAACGCCTTGTTGAGAAGCCAAACCTTGTCAGGATGGATAGGATCTTCAAAACCTGGCGGTTGCTCAACATATACTTCCTCTTCTACCACACCATGAAGAAATGCACTCTTCACATCCATCTGATAAACGGTGAACTTCTTGAAGGATGCATAAGCCAAAAAGATTATTATGGCCTCAAGTCGTGCAAACGGTGCATAAACTTCATTGTAATCGATCCCTTCGACCTGATTAAAGCCTTGAACAACCAATCACGCTTTGTTTCTCACAACAACACCGGTCATCCTTCTTGCACTTGTACACCCATCGTGTACCAATCTTCTTGTAACCGTCAGGCTTGTCAACTAATTTCCAGACGCCTAACTTCTGAAACTGCTGAAGTTCTTCCTGCATGCTTCAACCCAAGAGTCTTCTTTCATTGCCTCCTTCCAAGATTTTGGTTCTACTTGGCACACATAGCAGGCAAAAGACCAATCATTCAAACCACCAGATTCCCTGATTTTCGAATACGATCCAGTATCTGGTTGTTTCAAAGCTGATTACGAGTCTGCACACCACTCTGAACATCTCCAATAATATTCTATTGAGGATGGATATTATGAATTCGAGTTTCTGGCACATCAGGAACTCAAGAGTTGATACCCAAATTGTTGATATTCAGATCAACAGTTAAATCGATAGCTGGATTTGATGACGTTGTAGATGCCTGATCTTCAGTCGTTCCTTAAGGTTTAATATTTGACATATCATTTGAAAATCCAGGAACAGCACCAGAGGCAGCTTCATTTGCATCATGAAACTCATCATCTTCTGATGAAACATTATAATCCGCAGCGTCTTCGAATTCCTCATTTTGTACAAAATTGTTAGCCGAAGTCGATACTTGAGGGTTAACAATAATTGGTCGAACTAGTGATGAATCTACTGCAGTATCACTTTCCAATAACATCTGAGCAGTAGCTATTGCATCATCAGAAGTTGGCAGATTAAAGGAGTCAAACAGCCCATCGTAGTCAAACATCCAAGGAGCACCCGGAGCTCTTGTAGCTTCTGTATATCTCTGAACCTCGACTTCACCACTTTCTTCAATCTTCTTCGAAGATAAATTCCACACTCGGAAGTTAGGAGTAGCATATCCAAGAAAGAAACCTTCGATAGCCTTGGGACCAAACTTTCCATGTGGGTCGATCATAGTGCATGGAGCTCCAAAAGGTTCTAAGAAAGAAATATCCGGTTTCCTTTTATGTAACAACTCAAAACATGTCTTCCCATGTCTCTTCACCGTCGGAACTCTATTCATCGTGTAGCACGCAGTAGCAAGAGCTTCTCCCCAAAATTGAACGGGAAGTTCTGATTCTACTAACATGGTTCTTACAGTTTCAATAAGAGTTCTATTCTTCCTCTCAGCGACACCATTTTGTTATGGAGTGTATCGAGAACTGTACTCATGCAGAATACCCTTTGGGGAGCAGTACTCGTCCATAACTTGATTCTTGAATTCGGTGCCAGTGTCGCTTCTGATTCTCCTTACTTTCAGATTGTACAAATTTTCTAACAGAGTCAGGAGATTCTTGAGGATAGTAGGAACTTCACTCTTGTGTGCCAACATGTTTACCCATGAAAATCTGGAATAGTCATCAGTAACTACCAGACAATAAGAATCACCAAAGGTTGTCTTGTGTTTCATAGGTCCAAAGAGGTCCATATGAAGACGTTCCAGTGGCATATTCACAGTATTGATCTTCTTCACAGGATGGGACTTTCTTGCTTGCTCCCCATTCTGGCATGATACACAAACGTCTTGAAGATGAAAATTCTTCACTGGTACACCATTCACTAGATTGTTCTTCACGAAATAGTTCATTTTCCTCAGGTGAATGTATCCCATACGTCTATGCCAGGAGATTGATTCCTTCTCGGTGGCTTTGGAGACAAAACATGTGACTTGTGTAGATGTTGTACTAGCTTGGCTCATATCAAGAATATACAAATCATTAATTCTTGGAGCCGACAGGAGAATCCATTCCTTGGGGATCTTGAATCCAGGCTTCAGCACATAACATCCGGCATCATCAAAATGTACCATGAACTTCTTGTCGCAGATTTGAGAAACGCTAAGAAGATTATGATCAATTTGCCGCACATAATTGATCTTGTCGAAGCTCACAACACCATTGGAGACTATTCCTTCTCCAGTGATGTATCCACCTTTGTCACCAGCAAAAGCAACATAACCACCCCTTATGCTTTTCACAACATATAGGAGCCACAAGTTGCCCGTCATGTGCCTTGATACTGTCAATAATCCAATGACTGTTTACAGTTCCTCCTTGAACACCCTGCACATTACACAAACAAAATAGTTTGAGATGGGGACCCAAGCCTTAGTGGTCTTGGGTCTTCCTTTATCATCGAGAAATGTAATCTTAATTTCTTGATGATTAACAAACTGAGAACCTCCTTTTGAACCATTACCGGTCTTCTGTTTCCAAGATCCTTGTTTATTACCAGATTTACTATTATTTACAGTTTTAGCAGTGTCTGGTTTTATTGACTTTGAAGATCTTTGATCCTTTTTTGAAGAATCCGATTTTAAAGCTTTCTCAACTGCTTTTACTTGTTTACGTTTTTGTTTCTCTTTTTGATCTTTAATAATTCATTTATCTTGTGTCAGAGAAATCGATTTACATTTGCAAGTTGGTTCATGAGGGGTTTTCTTTATACATCTTGATTTGGCTGGATTTTGACAATCCTTTAAAATGTGGCCAAATTCTCCACATTTGAAACATGTTCTCCTTTCAACGAAACTAGGAGATCGTGTTTCTCGGCTTGATGTTGAACTTGTGGATCCTGAGGTACTGGGTTCATTTTCATTACATCCATCAGTGTGTTGGGTGTAAATGTTTTGACTGTTTCTTTTCAAAATCTTAACTTTCTTTACAAAATCAACATTAGATTTTCCTTGAAAAGTTTCGACTTTATCGGTACCTTTAGAACTCACAAATTTAACAGTTTTAGCCTTTTTCTGGTAACGAGAGCCTTTTGCTTCAACCTTCGGTTGAGAAACTGTAGACTTTTCAACTTGCTTCCATTTTTTTTTCTTTGAAGCGGATAATGGTTGTGATTTGGTCGGCTTTTTCTTTTCTACAGGTTTAGTTGTTGACTTTTCAAAAACCTGATCTATAGAGATTGGATTTACGTTTTTAATTGGAAAATCTTTGTTTGAATAGATTTTCTTATCTCCAACCAAGGTATACAACACATTATTTACTTCTTGTGTAGACACACTTGTCGTCACAGATTTCTTAGGAACAGTCTCTTGATTCTCAACAGATTGAGTACTAGAAGTAGCAGAAGATTCTACTCTTTTCCTTTCATCAAGAGGCTGATCCTGATCATCATTTCTTGATTCATCATCTGATGTATCATCCTCTTCTTCATCAGATGATGAACTTTCTGGCTTGCTTGGTTCTTTAGAGGAATTGCCTAGTTTGAACCCTAACCCTGCTGCGAATTCCTCAGGATTCAAAGGTAAGAGGGTTCAAAACGAGGCATCTCCTCTTCATCAGGCATTTTGGTATAGTTGTGTTTCATTGGGGGTGGACATGACTTATACCCTATGCATTGAGCATCTCCCTTTAGTTTTTGAACTTCAATAATATGATCAAGCACATATTGGGAGTTAGAATAACTTTCCAATTTGCGTTTGATCGAATCATATTCGCATTTGGCGATGGCTAACTCTTTCTTTGTTTCTTTTAGGAGATTAATGTAGTTATTAATTCCTGTCTGTTAGCACCAAATTCGCCTCTTTACATTTTGATAGTTCAACAACTAAATTCTGATTATGACTGTTGACGGTTTCATATTTTATTTTCAATTCAACACAGTCATTGCAAACAGTAGGAGGTTCAGTATTTACCTGTTTTGAAGAACCTTCAACATTTGCCATAAAGGCAGTGTGATGAGGAAAAGTTGCACTATCTGTAGAGAGTGCCTCTATCTCGTTTTCCGCAGCTTCTACATTCCTCGTCATACCTACTTTTTCAGATTTCAACATCTCAGCTTTACTCAGCAATTCTTCAACCTCAGCATCACTTCCTTTCTTCACATCAGAATCAGATCCATAACCATCTGAACTTGAACATTCTTCATCAGAACTACCAGCATCTCAAGATGTATCATTGTTATTTGGAGTGTCGATGGGGTGATCATGCTGGATTTGATCCATGATCCTTGCATAGCATGCAGTTCTTCCGTTGTTCTATGTTCCCAACTGTATTGACCAATCACATCCTTCATCAGACTGAACTACCAAAGCTCTGTGCGTGTTTGAAGGTCCTGATTGATTGGTATTGTTAGAGTTTCCAACAGCTACTATTCTTCTTTCGTTGTTGTATTGTGCTGTGTTGGATGGTTGAGACTGATTTCAAAAGGGGTTGTGATTTCCTTCCTTGCTGGGTCTTGTGCATTCCTGCTTAAAGTGACCTCTTTCTCCGCAGTTGAGCAAGTGACGGCGGTTTTGTCAAAGCCGTATTTTGTGTCCTTCTTGCTTTCCAAACTGGTTCTCCCCGTTCTTCTCATATAATCCTTCGCTCTTCTCATAGCGCTTGCAAATGCCCACTTGATGTCCATATGCTCCATTTCATCTCGGTCAATTTGTTCGTAGTCTTCGTTCGTCAAATTGATGTTCCTTATTTGACCTGCAACTAAACCACAATACGCACTGACCATGGTATTTAGAAGTTCTGCATGTTCTTGTGCAACTTCTACGTTGTTTTGGAGAGATTTGACGTGTCAAGTTTGACAGTGTTGGGATTTTCCGATTGACTGTTGTTTCCATAGAAAGCTTGTTGAGGAGCTTGCTACGGAGCTTTATGCGCTAAATCCCTTGGCTATGGATGGAAGGCTTTTGGATCAAAAGTATGTCCATAGGCTTGATTACTCGAACCTGTAGACTGACTTGATTGAACTGGTTGGGGTAGAAAAGGGTTCACGTTTGACAGAAACGCGGTCTGCAGCTTCGGTTGCTGACTTGATACCTGCATTTATACCTCCAAAATACATTTCAGGGTTTTGTGGAGCAGAGACTCGTTGTGCCTTCCGGAGTTCTTCTTCATTCTTGTTCTCCAGTTTCTGCACAAATTCATAAATACTAATTGAGTCCAAAACACCTGTACGTTTTAAAAGATCAATATATTGACCCCATTTTGGTGGTAAAGCATCTGCAAATCGCATCACAATTTCTTGTGGTGCTGCTGACACTTTATACGAGTACATTTCGCTGAGAAGATGATAAAACCGAGTGGTCATATCATTCAAGGTTTCGTTCTCCATGAACATAAAACCTTGAAACTCTTTCTTGAGCAGATCATGCTGAATCTTCCTGGTAGCAGCGTTACCTTCACCTCTTGCTTCCAAAGTGTCCCACAAATTTTTCGTTGTAGTACAATACACAAACTGATGATGAATGTCTTTATGCAGAGCTTGTGTGAGGATAGCAATTGCCTTTTTCTCTAGATCGTAAGCTTTCTTGTCACTTTCGACTAGATTAGCCAATGTGGTTGGATTTGATCCAGCTTCTTCAAGTGCTTCATTGTAGGGGGTAGTGAAACACGTCCACAATTCCGTGTTTTGACCGAGAACATACGTATGAAAACGACTTTTCCATGAAGGATAATCATTCATGTGATTCAACTTCGGCGGTCGGTTATTACTCCCTGTTTCACTTTCGCTCATTAGTAGAGTTTGGATGCTTTGATTCTGATTCGCAACACACGCCCATTGATTTGCAGAGATCATTGCTGTATGTTGAGGCATCAAAGATTTTACCCATGATGTTGCGGAGCTTTGCGAAGACTCCTGATTTGAGCTTGAACAACTCCAATCCCACGGGTTAGAGCTCATTATATTTTCTTATTTTTATGAAAATTTAAAGGTTTTAAAGTTTCACAATTTTAATTACCTTTTAAAAATTCACAGATCTGAAAATATGACAAATTCTTAAAATCCCAAAGCTTTGAAAAACAGGAAAAACAAACAATAACTGTTTCGTGCGAAACAATGATGTTTCGTGCGAGACAGGAGTTTTGTGCGAGCCAGGTGTTTCGTGCGAATTAGATGTTTCGCACGAAATTTTTCAGTCGCACAAACTGTTTTGGTTCAGTGTTTTTCAGATGAATCTTTTCAGAAATGGTTTGGTGAGATATTCCTATCTTGTGTAGACCTGCTTTTTTGAAATGCCTGTTGTCTTACCCACTTTTAGTTAAAACACAGATTTTAACAGTCCACAGTCCAAGTCCAGATCCAAGTCAGAAAATGTCAAACCTACCAAAACTAATCAGATTCAAATTTTTGTAGATTTCTTCTTCAAGGGTGTTCTTCAGAAAAATTTTACCATAAAATTTTCTGCATGCAGCAGATTTTAATCAAGTTTTAAGTTAGTTATCTATCCAAAACTTAAGTTTTCTACTGGAGGCTCAATAACACTTCAGAAATCTTCAAACTAGCTCAGACACAACTAAGCCCGGTTTTGAACATGGAAAGAGCCAAAGCTCTGATACCACTTGGAGGTCCACCTGCGGATGGTGTTAAACCAGTTCCTTGTTCAAATGACATACACACAAGTGCGGAATCCAAGTGTGCATGCAACCAAAGCAAAGTAAAGAACACGGGGTAACCAAAAATTCACTATCTTGATTAATGATTGAGAACAAGTACAAACATATACACATAATGCTCGTATGACTCAAACAAACTTGTTGTGTTCTTGTGTCTTCGTCTTCAGAGAGAATACTGAGAGGCTCACTTAGACCAACTAGCTAGTTAACTCTCACGCGTTAGTCCTAGTTACCTTGATTGAGAAGTGCATGTCTGCTTATATAATGTCCGTCTAGAGTCGTGCGAATCACAAATCCAGACATATGGAACACACTATTTCACACGAGTCACAACTCCAGGAAATTGGTACCAGTCACTGTTTCGTACGAAATGCTTATTTCATACGAAACAAGTAACACACTTGTTATTCAAGTTATTTCGTACGAATCATGTGATTCGTACGAATTCTCTGACTCGCACAGAATCCTTATTTCTGTAGAACGTGTGTAGACATGATGTACACAAGACTTATCAGTATGCTCACATGCAACTGATTGACACAGACAAGCTAAGATGTCATACTAGATCAAGATAGAAGGATATCTCGATCTATTCGACACGACAAAACCTATAAAGACACTTGACCAAAGACCGTACAATTACAACTGTAATTAAGAACAAGCGACAGACACAAAACTGTATCAATTATCATCAACTTCGTGTACTCGAAGAAGATATTCCCAAGACTGCTTTTCGCACTGATACGGCCATTACGAGTTCACTGTCATGCCTTTTGGTTTGACGAATGCTCTTGCCGTCTTCATGGACTTAATGAATAGGGTTTGTAAACCTTATTTAGACAAGTTCATCATCGTGTTCATCGACGACATCCTCATTTATTCCAAGTCTCATGCCGATCACGAACAACATCTCCGTCTATCGATGGAACTCCTGAAGAAAGAACAACTTTACACCAAATTCTCCAAATGTTAAGTTTGGCTAAAAGAAGTTCAATTTTTGGGACACATTGTTAACGAACAAGGTATACATGTAGATCCCACCAAAATCAGTGTGATTAGGGATTGGAGTACACCTACTACTCCTACCGAAGTTCGTTCATTTCTTGGTCTTGTTGGATACTATCGAAGATTCATCGCGAACTTTTCAAAGATCACGGTTCCCCTTATCACTTTGACTCAGAAGAATAAACCTTTCGAGTGGGGACCCAAAAAAGAGGAAGCCTTTCAAACACTGAAACAAAAACTCTGTAATGCTCCTTTTTTATCTTTACCCGACGGCAAGGATTTCGTTGTCTATTGTGACGCATCAAACCTAGACCTTGGTTGTGTTCTCATGCAAAGAGACAAAGTCATAGCCTATGCGTCAAGACAATTGAAAACCTATGAGAAGAACTACATAACTCATGATCTTGAGTTTGGAGCCGTAGTTTTTGCTCTCAAAATTTGGAGACACTACCTTTACGATACGAAATGCATGGTTTTCACTGACCACAAAAGTCTCCAACACATACTCAATCAAAAGGAGCTAAACATGAGACAACGACGCTGGGTCGAACTTGTGAACGACTACGACTGCGAGATTCGCTACCATCTTAGTAAGACGAATGTTGTGGCTGATGTGCTTAGTCGTAAGGAACGTGTCAAACTTCATTGTGTTCGAGTTCAATCAGATATCCAGACACGTATCCTTCAAGCACAACATACATGTGTGACCCAAAGCTTGTTGAAAAAAGAGCTGCCACAAAATCTCGAACTTCAACTCAAAACAAAAGACAACGGATTACTCTACTACAAGAACCGTTTGTGGATAACTAGTCAAGAAAATCTCCGCACCTTATTGATGAACGAAGCTCATAAGTCTCGTTATTCAATCCATCCTAGTGCAGACAAAATGTATAAGGATCTCCGTACCCAGTATTAGTGGTCGGGTATGAAGAAGGGCATTGCCTTATATGTGTCTAAATACCTAACTTGTCTTAAAGTTAAGGTAGAACATCAATGCCCATCTGGTTTACTTGAGCAACCATAAATACCGGTATGGAAGTGGGAGAAAATTGCGATGGATCTCATCACTAAACTACCCGCGCACACCTAGAGGTCATGATGCCATTTGGGTAATCATCAATCGTCTAACAAAGTCAGCATACCTTTTGGCAATTCATGAGGATCTATCTGCTAACAAACTCGCCAAGATCTACGTTGATGAGATTGTATCTCGTCATGGTGTTCCTTTGAACATTATATCCGATCGAGATCTCGATTCTCATCTCACTTTTGGAAGACCATGCAATCTGCCATGGGAACCAAACTCAATCTGAGCACTATTTTTCATCCTCAAACGGATGGACAATCTGAAAGGATAATTCAAACACTAGAGGATATGCTTAGAGCATGTGTGATGGACTTTGGTGGTAGTTGGGATTCGCATCTACCATTGGTTGAATTCTCCTACAACAATAGTTATCACGCCAGCATCAATATGGCACATTCGAAGCTCTATATGGTCGGAAATGTCGTTCACCTGTCTGCTGGAATGAGGTCGAGAAGCTCAGCTCACTGGGCCTGAACTCATTCACGACACAACAGACAAAGTCAAGAAAATTCGTGATAACCTTCTGACAGCTAGAATCCGTCAAAAGAGTTATGCGGACAAACGACGCAAGCTCTCGGAATTCCAAGTTGGTGATCACGTCCTTATCAAGGTATCCCCTTGGAAATGTGTGATTAGATTTGGAAAGAAAGAAAAACTTGCAACACAATATATTGGACCATTCAAGATCGTTGAGAGAATCGGAAAGGTGGCCTACCAACTTGAGCTACCTCCTGAACTTGGGAATATTCACCCAACATTCCACGTGTCCAATTTGAAAAAGTGTTTAGCCGATACAAACCTCCACATCCCCCTTGATGAAATTCACGTTGATGACACTATGCACTTTGTCGAGAAACCTGTGGAGATATTGGACCGTGAAGTCAAGAAACTCAAGCGTAGACGTATACCGATAGTTAAAGTTCGCTGGGAATCCAAACGTGGCCCAGAATTTACTTAGGAATGAGAGGATCAGATGAAAGCGAAATATCCACATCTATTTCACAAAGTTTCCTCTAATTAAATTTCTGAATGAAATTTCCAAAAGTAGGGGAGACTGTGACATTTATGCATTTTCAATCATTGCACAATTACAAACAATTTCGTATTCAATGAAACCATGTGTTTTATTTCCAAATACTTTCGTATTCAATAAAATATTGTATTTTATTGACGAGAATGCAAAAATGTCAATCGTTGCACAATTTCGATCATTTTCGTGTTCGTTAAAGCGTTTTACGCATTTTGCGAAACATAACCGTACAACCGAACGAACTGACATCCATGACATTTTCGGGCATAATCCAAGTTACAGATGTCTTAACACCTTTATATAACCTAAATATTAGGTTAAAGGGGTTAAAAATGGCAAACAAGTGAAAATACAAGTCCAAGGCCAAAAATGTCAAAGAATAATAAATATTTTTGCTTCTTCACCAAGTTTGCCACCTATCTCCAATTTTTGACACCTAGCACTCAATTTACCACACTTAATATGGTGTTGACACATGTTGGGACACTAATCCACACTTGAGGCCACTTGTCATCACCTCCTTAAACCTAAAATACTATAATACCCCATGATTCTTCCATTTTTTCACACCACTTCAAAACACTTCAAAGCAAAGTGTGAAGTTCTTCTTTCTATCCTTCTTGGAGCTTGTTTCCAACCTTTGGAAGCCTCCTATCTTGATTTCTGAAAGGGTTCTTCAACACGAGTAAGTACTCTTCCTAGTTCTTTAATTTCTTAGCTATTTTGAGCTAAAAGTCGAACAGTTTGGCTTCCTGATTGACTTTTCGTTCTGACCATATTTGGTCAAGTCAAAGTTCAATTGAACTTTGCAACGTGATCGTAATCATGAAGGTTATAATCCCTAGTGATTTCACCTTCTGATTACCACGTTTACTAGTCGAAGTGACGAGTTAAAGTTTCGGTAAAAAATGCACATGATGTGCATTTTACAACGAAACTATTTTCGGGTATCAAAACACCAAGTTTTGATACCAAATCTGTTTTATAAACTTAGTTAGACTTATTTGACATGTCTAACTCGTCACTTCTAGGTTAGTGCTTATTTAGGGTCGTAAGTCGAGCGGTCTTGACCACCGCTTTAACTTTCGAATCCGACTTGTTTGGTTGATCTTAGGATCCGACCAAACACATATTTGTGATCATAGTTGTATAGGGAATAACCTACTGAGGTTATACCTTATGGTCACGTCGTTTGGTTAGTGTTATGATAAGTTACGTCTATGTTCTTAAAAAAAGTGATGACCAAAATGCCCTTTTGCGCATAAATCCATTTTAAACACATGTAACCAAATTTTTATCATATAAACTGATGTTATAACATTTTCTAACATGCTTGAGGCATTTAAGACTTATCATAGGACGATCACGCATTTACGCTAATAACCCGTTAAAGTAGCATAAACTACCTTAACGAGTCATAATGGGTCAAAAGCACTTGAGATCCTTTCCAAATCAGAATGTTAAGTTTGGTAAACCATATCACATGAGTTCCAACACTCGTTTGGTTTATAAGACTTCATTCTATCTGATCTCCCGTTTGTAGTCCCGACACCGCTAACATATTTATCTGACACATTAGGACACGTTTGAGCTTTGTTTATTCCGTTGATCAAGAACACTTTCGCAATCCCAAGTGAGTACATAGCCCCCATCTTTTACATTTTCAAATGTTTGGGGTGATTCATATGTGCCTATAATTATTTTCAAGATTTCAAAACAATATACATGGTTTAGGTATACAAAAATGATTTTCAATGTGAGTATATAGTTCCCCTCTTTTTCATTTTCTAGATGTTTGGGGGTGATACATATGTGCCTATAATTATTTTCAAGATTTCAAAACTATATACATGGTTTATATATAAAACATTACGATTTCAATAATGCGAACAACTTGTTGATGTGTTATCCATAACACGAATGGCAATCATTAGCTTTGGCCGAGCCGACCAGTAGTATGTTATGGTACCATAGGACTGACAATCCCATTATCGGACTGTTCACTGGTTATGTTGGAAGTTTGGGTAATGACAGAAACTCTTTCTGATTAACAAATCATTTGTTGATTTGTTAGTTTAGTTGAAGAGACCCTTTGGTGATCTATTAAAGATACCCTTTGGTGGTATTGTCAACACAGGTTTGAATGTGTTCATTAAAGAACGATAAAAAGTTTTCACAATTAAAAACACGGACGATTTGTTTATGACATGGACAATTGGTTTATGACAAGGACGATTGATTTATAACACGTAGGAATGGTTTTGAACAATGTAACGCAATGATTTTTACTTAAAGATATAAACCATACGAAGTTTTCTTTTGAATCAATCTATTACAAGGTTTTTACAAAAAAATTGTTTTTGTCAAGATTCATGGCTACAAGGTTTTCACAACTCTAACCAACTTGTTTTAGTTGGTTAATTGTATTGCAATATCAAACACTTTTGATATGAGGTTTTCACTTAACGAAACTTTTAGTTGGACGAGGTGTTGCAATATGTATACAAAGCCACGAATTTGACACACTCATAAAACATATGTATCGCCGGCATTTTTTGTGCTGACTCTCTTTTCACATATGTTTCAGGAATCAATACTTGATAATATGATGCATGCTTCACGTAGGAATGGACGTGGGCCTTAGTGACTTAAAACATGAAAGACAATTTATTTATGTGTTGTTTCTGTTTATCCAAGACAATGTAAACATTTAACTTAATCAAACATAATTTTAAATTCCAGGAGGTGTGAAACAATAGTTCTGGTGACATAACTCCCCGACGTTTCCGCCGCGGTTCGTTGTTTTATGCAGTCGGGGTGTTACATATAATATATATATATATATTCCATATCTTTAATGTTTGAATGGGCCTAGCCCAAAGGTTAAGTGTAAGAATATAATTCCTATGTTTTTGTATGTGTGGGCCTAGCCCAATTAGTTTCATATGTGTGGGCTTAGCCCAACTTGTTTTATATGTGTGGGCCTAGCCTAATTTGTTTTATATGTGTGGTTCTAGCCAAATGATTTTTTTAAGTAGGTCAAGCCCAAATGGGTTTGTAAAAGTGGGCCTAGCCTAAGTTAATCATGTAAGAGTGGGCCTAGCCTAAGTTAATCATGTAAGAGTGGGCCTAACCCAAAATAATTTATAGAAATGGGCTTAGTCCAAATTAATCTTATGAAAGTGGACTCTAGCCCGATCTAGTTTGTAAAAGTGGGCTCTAGCCCAATTTAGTTTATACAAGTGGGTTCTAGCCCAACCTAGTTTGTAAAAGTGGGCTAGCCCATATGGTTATTTGATTTGCTTGATCCTTGTTTTAATATTTACTAGTAATAATTCATAAAAATTAGTTTATAAAGCTACTAAATATTTTATATAAGTTATTTTTATAAAATCTAGTGTGTATAACTTTTTTGTATAGTGTGTGACGGTTCGTTTGTTTGTTTTGAACGTTCGTTTACGTCATCCGTTTCAAGATGGTCTTGTACATTTTATGTTAAATCATGACATGAAAATGTAGTAATAAAGTATGAAGATGATGATAAGATGAAAAAGATGAAGTTCCAAAGGTTCAAGCCTTGAGAAAATGCTCTAAGTGTGTTTCCAAGTTTTGTAAGTGCCTTGAATCATCCATGAACCTCCATGCTTGCTTAAAATTCTAGAGTTCGAATTCAAAAAAGATGAAGATGATGGGGTTTTAGGTGGGCCAATTTTTAGAGAGAGAAAGGAAGGAGATGAAGAGTTTTAGTGTTTGTTGGAAATAAGGAGGACGGTAGAGTGTAGGAGATTTGTTTTGATTATAGTTCTTAAACCTCAACCTACACTAATCATCATCTCAAATTAAACAACACATCAAGAAAAAAGGGTGGGTGGGAAACCACCAAAACCGTGGACATGGGCGGTTCCTACATGATCTAAATACATAATATTTTTACACAAAATATATACACATACTTGATCATATCTAAATATATATTTTATCTCAAAATATATATTTATCCGTTATTAGTTTAAGAAAAACTCTAGAAATTTTATCTTAAATCTTTTCATTCAAATTTTGTTTAATCATGATTAAAATCCTTAGTCATTTTTAATCACAAAATCTTTAGTTGAACCACACTTTAATCATACTAAATTTTATAAAATTTTTGCCATAGTTTTCCCTAAACTATGGACTTTTCCATGTTTAAATAAACATGTTTTAATCATTTTTCAACTCAAACAATAATCAAATATCAATGACAATTTTCTAGATCATAAATTTCTAACAAGAAATGTTATGAACTTTTAGTAACTTTAGACCTTCCAAAAATGGAAACTTTATTAATACTTTTTAACAAAACTTATAGATCATGTATTTTATACATAACCTATACTTTATACAACACATAAAATCATTCTAAATCTGAAAACTTTTTCTAAACCTTCCAAAAAATGGAAAGTTTATTGGTGTTTTTTCTACAAAATTCTTAGATTAGGTGTTTTATATAAAATCTATACTTTATATAATGCATAAGACCAGTTTTAAGTGTGAAATCATGTTCATAACATTTTTGTTAATGGATCTTGCTAGATCTAAACAAGCATGTGTTTAGATCTTCATTTTTAACCATGAAAATGCAAGATCACATTTACTACATAAAGAAAACTTCAAGATCATCAACATCATCAAGTAAGTTAAATAATCATATTAGTATGTTTATTTTTGTTAATGTTTTCAAGTGATTTTTAAGTAAGATTCAAGATGATCTTGTACATTTTATGTTAAATCATAATATGAAAATGTAGTAATAAAGTATGAAGCTTCTTACTAGCTTGAAGAACAAGATGAAGATGATGATAAGATGAAAAAGATGAAGTTCCAAAGCTTCAAGCCTTGAGAAAATGCCCTAAGTGTGTTTCCAAGTTTTGTAAGTGCCTTGAATTATCCATGAACCTCCATGCTTGCTTGAAATTCTAGAGTTTGAATTTGAAAAAGATGAAGATGATAGGGTTTTAGGTGGGCCGATTTTTAGAGAGAGAAAGGAAGGAGATGAAGAGTTTTGGTGTTTGTTGGAAATAAGGAGAACGCTGGAGTGTAGGAGATTTGTTTTGATTATAGTTCTTAAACCTCAACCTACACTAATCGTCATCTCAAATTAACCAACACATCAAGAAAAATGGGTGGGTGGGGGACCCACCAAAACCAAGGACATGGGCGGGGGGGGGGGGGGGGGTTGGTTTATTATTTTTATAGAATCTTTGTTATGTTTTGTAAACTTTGTGAGCTTGGATATTTTATGTATTAGTTTTTATAAAATTTAATGATACAACACTCTAAAGTGATGTTAAAATATGTCCAACTAGCTCACTCGACTTATTGTTTCATTGCTCGGTTGATAGATTCAGCTTAGGTTACGTACCGGGTCGAATACCGACATTTTGTATTACTTATGTAAATTTATTTACACAATTATCTTTGTGATATTTTTATTGTCCAAATTTATTAGTCTAGTTATTCGGACTAATAAATTTGTTATTTTGGACACAATTTCTGTACAGGCTTTGTTGTCGGGTAAATACCGAACTAGCTGTGTAGCTTTAAACCATAAAGTTTAAATAAGGGTTTTGTGTTGTTTTTAATACCCTGTATATTGTTTATGATAAATAACATTTAATTTTGAATTTCGGACATTTGCTGTTTTGTTCTGCGGGGTGATGTACACTCTGCAGAATTGCTGAATTTGGTTGTGGACAAAACAATTTACTTACTTATATAATTTTTCTAGGACATTATTATTCGTGGGAAGGTAAGTTACCTTCGTACGAAGTGAAGTTTACTTTGTGCGAAGCTAATTACAAAAGACACACATACCTAACATCTAATCCTATTATACTCAAACATGACCCTAAGACGTAGGCAATAGACATAATGCACCAACTAACTCCCCCTTGGATGTTACCGTAGTCTTGGTCTTTTTTCAAAATCTTCAAAACTTTAACTTTAACCGCCAAAGAAATTCTTCTGAGGCTTCCGATGTTCTTCACTAGGAATAGCTGTTTGATCAGTCGGTGGAGCCCGTTCACAAACTGGAATCATCTGAGATGAGCTTCCTTAGACATTTCTTTGACTCGCTCTTTGTTCCGAATCTGCTTTATGAACTCAACTCTTTCTAGCTCTCTCCATTTCGACCTCCACATTTTCCGTGAATTAATACCATGTGCATAGCAAACGGTAATCACACCCTGGTAATGCATCGCTTGAGTCTTCTCCCATGCCTCGTAGCATATCTTGTTGAAGAAAAGGCATTCTATATCTTTCTCTGAATAATTCACTAGCCACGTTGGGTCTAGTATACGTATTGCCCTCCACAAACTATCATTCTTCAACACAATCACTGCTTTACACATCTCGATATCATACTACCACCAATCGAAGAATTCATGGAAATATTGTTCAATCTTCTTCAATGGCATATTCTTCATTGCTCGTGGTCGTTTGACTGTATCAATGTGGCATCCCTTTCTTTAGTTACCGGATCTATCTTGATTTTCTTTTTCCGCATATGCGGTTTCAAGTAGTTAAAACCGTGTTCAGTAAATTTTATGACTGTCTCAACATCATTGGAATCATCCTCCACGACAACCCTATGATAACTATCTACATCAGCAACGTACTTGTATACATAATCTTTCGTTTCAGATGCACTGATTTTGTTCAACTCTTCCTCAAATGCAAAATCATAATCAAGTGAACTTTCATCAACTCCCAGCATTTTTTAAATTTCCTCCTTGTTGTAATTGTGAGCATATTCGCCCTCTTAAACACCGTGTTCCAAGTAGAAAACTCTAGGCTTTGGCAAATCATGAATAGCCGATATAGGTGTAGCTGGGAGGATTCCTAATTGCTCTTCATCATTTACGGATCCTTCTGCTCCCCCTGTCTTTGAGAATCATCTTCTTGATTTGCTGCATCATTCAAATAGGCATCATAATCGAATAATTCATTCATCTTTGTGGACTCTATCAATAAACCAGTTCCTCCTTGTGTGTTGTCATCATCACCTTTATCATCATCATCATCCTTCTTGCCATCACCCCCAACAACATCTACATTATCATCTTCATTATACCCATCAATCTCTTCATATATCTTTACTTCCAACTTCGTTCATTCAAAATAGTTTTCTTTTGTAGAAACCCTAGAAACATGTTGTGCACCAACTAGCACATAATTCACTAACGGTCCTGTTTCAACTTCAGGCTCAGTGAGAACTATAACTGGAATATTATCCCCCTTTCCCATGGCTGTAGCTTAAGCTTCTACTTTCTTTGCTCGTTCAGTAGCTCTAGCCTTTGCTTCATCAATCTCTATCTCATCGTATTCAGCAATGAAATTGATACTGAATCTTTTTTCAAACACTTTGAACAGCATATCAAACTTCTTTACGTTAGCCATCTTTTCAACCTCTAAATCTTCAAAAACTTTGTGTAATCTTTCGTTCTCAGCAGTAACACTAGTAAGCATAGACACCAACTGCATATTTCTTATGTCCTAGAAGTGTGAGACTGACGCATCATATATACGCAATGGGCTATGGTAGCGAACTAGGATTAATTGGGTTAGTTGGTATTAGGTTTAGATCTTGTATATGTCATTTGGGTATTCCTAAGGCCATGTGGAGCCTAAGGGGAGCCCATGTGGGGGATGGGCTTACCCTAGGTATATAAACAAGTTTATGTCATTTTAGGGTTAAGACCTTAGGAGCCTCCATGAGAAAGAATTCTCAGACAGAGAGAATTAGAGAGGGATTGAAGAACTTGTATCAGACGGTTTTGTTATTTCATAGTAATCGATCGTATGCAAGTTTAAAGTTAATCGTGTGTTATTCTTGTTCATCTCGATCTTCTTTTTTTTGGGTTTTCTTGAATATCACAAAGTTTGGATTCCACCCACTCATGGTGATAGTTTGATATCTTTGTTAGATCCAGATTATTGGGGACTTCCAAATGGTATCAGATGTGACAACCGGCATTTTTTCGGTTATAATTGCGCGCATCACGAACAATAATACAATCATAACAATGTAATTAGACGTAAGTTAACTCGATCAGGCCTTTGGAAAGCCTAGGAAACGTCTACTTGATTCACGTTACGAGATATGGCGATAATCGAGAACTCTATCGTGAATTTGAACGATAAGCGAATGGATGCCGAACGAATACTGAAAACGTCTAAAAACATGAATTTTTATACTTGTATTTATCATATAGTTATGATTTTGATGAATTATCATGCTTCGATCGTCATAAAACGCTTACGTGAACGAAAAAAGCGTCCGCAGGAACGCACCGACAACAAAACGGAAGCAACAGACTTGAGTTACGCTTCGATATTAATATATTATGATATATTTAGCTATATTCAAATTTTAACGATCAAGGTAGAAATCAGATCGAAAAACGGATAAAAACGGTGACCGTAGCAAAATACGCTATTTTTAACGCAACGAACGGGTTAACACGTTAAACACTAACACTGACATAATTTTAGGTGTTTCAACTCCAAATTAACGTACTATGACATTTTACAAAAACTTGGGAGTAAAAATCGGGCCTTGGAATGCAACTAGGCCGCTCAACACACGATAACGGGCTTTAGGCCCAACCCACTAATCAAACCCTACCTATTTAACCTCTCTTCTCCCTCATTTTCTTTAACAAACCCTAGCCCCTACAAGAAGAAAATCTCTGCCTCTCTCCCTCTGATAATCCGGTTACCGGATGTGCTCTGGCGACGAAACCGGTCGATCCCGGTCTCCTTTCTGGCAACACACACGCAGGCCACACCACCCACACCGACCCCCAAACTGCGACACACCCTCTCTTCCCTTCTCCTTTATACACACACACACCCGCATACATACATACAGACAGAGAGAGCGTAGAGAGAGAGGGCAGCGATGAGAGAGAAAGAGAGCAGCGGAGATAGAGCGATGGCAGCGGTGGGGGATTCGAAGCCGGTAATGTTTCGGACCAGCGGCGGCGGCAGTCGCCGCGTCTCAGCGGCGCGGCTCCGTCGCATAGCCGGCGACGGCGGCGGTTTCCGGTAGACCCACGGCGACGGTAGTGGTAGTTGTTGGTTCGGTCAGATCTAGTTCGAGTATGTTCAGTTCCGGTTCGTCTTCAGTTCAGCTTTCGGGTTTGGGTTCGATTCAAATATTTGTTTTATTTGGTTCACCTTCAGTTCAGTTTTAGTACAGGGCTCGGTTCGAGTTCGGTCAACTCAGTCACGGATGGTCAAAACCGGTAAACAGACCGCCTCGGTTCAGAATTTGGTTCGTTTCGGTATTCGGTTCAACTCGGTCAACACCGAGTCAACTCGGTCAAACGAGGTCAACGCAAGTCAGCCTAGTCAACTGGTCAAACCCAGTCAACTGTCGGGTCAATGGGTCGACTAAGACTTGGTAAAAATTTAATTACGACGAGAAAATTATTTATATTAGTTAATAAACGTCAATATTATATATCGCGAAACTGAGCTCAAAACCGAACCGTAAACGATCACATATCGCCAAAAAGTTTAAAAATAACAATAGATCCGACGTACAATATTCGCGTAAAAGTCACTAGTTAAAAATCGAACTGACGTTTGTATAAAATAAATCGGACGTATAATTCGCGAAAATTATATTCGAAACACGGCGAGAAATTATATATATTGTTGCGTACGTTGAATTCAAACGGCGACAACTAGTATTGTCAGGATCGTTCGAAAACAGAGGAACTCTGCCCGATTTTCCTAAAATACGCAATACGAAACGCGTTAAACTTCAAAGATAAAACGTTCGAATTCAAACGATTGTATAAAATAAATATACATATATTTATTTTGTCGACGCTATTAAAACTTTCAACATCGAGCCGATAACTTTTCAACGAAGGTGATTACAAGATAACAACATTCAGTAATTGAGTATAAACTAAATAATATTTATTTATGTTTAATTCAAAGTCGAAACTCGGAATTTAGTTTTGGAATATAAATAACTCATCCGAATATCTTTAGAGAATTAATATAATGTTTATATTTATTTTGACACGTCAAGCTTTTTCAAACCCTTTTACGAGGCAATTATAAAGTGTATAATTATTTCAAACGACGGAATTCGGAAATCATATATTAAAGGCGTCTAGAATTCGGAAATCGTATGAAACGAATATAATTATATATATTCGAATGCCGAGATTTTGAATACTCTTATAAATAAATATAGTCATATTTGTTTCAAACGTCGACGACACGAATACTTTCGAAGGGTTTTATAACAATAATATATATTGGTTATATTCGATTCAAACGCCTAAACCAAGTACGACGCAACTCCGCAAGACTATAACAAGTGTACGATGACACCGTTATTTATTATAAACGATACGCCAGACTCTTGCTTGGATACGAAATGTATTATCAATACGGGTATATTTACAAGTATGTATATATATATATATATATATATATAATATACCTTACGCAAACTACGAAGAGTCGTACTATTATCCGTCAACGTACATGACGACTAAATACGATTTCAAGAAATATAGTTATGTTTTACATAAACATATATTTCAAGTCGCTCGAAAACTAATCGTTTCTAAGAAAACCATAGGTTGGTTGACCAAGTTAAGACAATGACACTTTCATAGAATCGTATGAGTAACGATTCGGTAGAGCTCGGTGACACGTAGTTTAACTACGTTATATCTAGAAATTTACAAGTTATTCCGTTTTAAGAATATACTAGATTGCATTCTAGCAAGTCAAGTTGTGGAGACAACACTATGGAATCACATTAAGCTAGCTTTATATAAGGATATCAAGGTGAGTTCATAACCCCCACTTTTTACCGTTTTACATTTTTATAAATGTTTTCGGGGGTGGAAAGACATGCAAGTTTTACGAAATCACACAATGTTTCGATGAAACGAAAATTATATATTTCTAAACCATGTTACAAATAGATTTCAATGAACTCAAATGGTTTACGAAAGGTTTATGCTAAACTTACCGGTGTTCACAGCTATACAAAGCTTTACGAAACATGCATGAGTTTTATGATTAGTGACGGGATTGTCATAGTCACAACTAGGGGTGAGGCCCCAATTTTATTTATAACATGGGCTAGGCCCAATGACAAGAAAACATGGGCTAGGCCCAATGACAAGAAAACATGGGCTAGGCGCAATGACAAGAAAACATGGGCTAAGCCCAATAACACGGATAAAAGATTTATAACAATTGGTATGTAGCTATGGGAATAGATGATAACAGATCACTGTGCGTAGGTAGGATGATGACAATAGTAACCATTAATCACATAGTGACCAAGGTGCAAAAGGTATAAATCTATCGAGTTTGAGACACGCTCCACTCCTGGTTTGTTAACCGGTTAGGAGTGCTTTTGTGATCCCAATGATGTCAGAGTTGTCTCGGGTTGGTTACTTACTTATGGCACAAAGGTCAGTGTATTAGCTACATACTGACAGATCCTTAGATTCCATAGGCATACTACATACTACGATTTCAATACCGGTTTACAAAGATAACAGAAAACATTTCAATACCGGTTTACAAAGATAACAGAAAACATTTCAACACCGGTTTACAAGGATAACAGAAAACATTTCAATACAGGTTTAGTTACAGATACGATTGAAAACATTTTATCACCGGTATATAAACATAACAGTTATATGCATAGATTTGCAAACAACATGGAAAACATTTCAATATTGTTATACAGACATGACATTTCAAATGCTTTGGGATACTATGATCCCACAAACCGGTTTTCGAATGCAAAATGCTCAAATGTTTTATGACTCGTTTGAAAACAAAAACAGGCATACTATGAACTCACCAACTTTATGTTGATTTTTCGCATGTTCTTTCTCAGGTTGCAATTACAAGTATGGCATGGTTGGAATAGTGGAACCCATGGGGATTCGAGTACTTAGCGGGCGTTCATTTACTAGAAATCTTAGCACTCACGATTACTTCCACTGTGCAACGAAGATACCAGTTTAGTTCATATCCCGCTCTGATGTGAAGGAATTACAGGGGGTGTGACAGAGTGGTATCAGAGTTATATGTTTCAGCGAATTAGGTTTCTGTAGAGATACCTAGGCTTTAACCTCACGTTCCTTTGGGAACATTAGATCAATAAGACTTGAATACATACAGAACGCCTAGCACTAGAATATGGGTTCCAACCGTGGCCGAAACAATGAGTCAATATTATGATTTTAATCATACACTAGTGTTGTGTTAGATACACAGTACACGAGACCATTACATATCGTAAGCAAAACTTTGAGAGTTTTGGCAACATACATTTAAGACATTTGGAAAATCTATGTCAATATCAATTAAAGGTCATCACGTAGGAACCACGATTATTAACTCGGGGAAACACATTACATATATTGTTGATGCTATTTTATTTACCCGAGCAGGTAGCCTACGCAAAACGAAACACTAGTGCGCAATTATACGGGAAAGTTAACCGATACGGCAAAGGATATTGAAGTACATCGCATACGACTTTCAAGGCGCGGCCTTGAGAAAACACAACATTACGACAACGATGCTAATCCCGTCAGCAGGAGAGCTACCGACCAGAATGCGGCAATCTGTCACGTGGTCCTGTAAGCGATACGAACTACGCTGAGGTACGTCCAAACGAGATTTCATAACAGTCGGTACTTATTACTATGCTAATCACAACAAATGGCGCTGCAAAAGAAGTCACATGTTTTCGCATTCCCCCTACTTCATTAATGACGATTACGCCATATACGACATTCGGTGGCAATGTCACGAACAATAAGTCATCACAGGAAATACCAGGTAAAGTCCTCGAATTTCTTTTGTTGAAATTTCGACTTTGCATATACTTAGTAGGTTGCACACCTCTACTCCTCATAACGGTCATTGTGTCACGGAAATCTGTTCTTATTAGCGAACACCTATTGCACCATTTCTTGGCATATTTACATGATACGCATGCTTTGTTTGCTACGCAAGTGGTTAACTTGATACGTGGAGACCATTAGAGTCTTCACTTCGAATGGTCGTTTCATTAGTCGTTCAAAGTTGGTTTGCTACATTCAAAATTTTGCTTTGTGATCTAGATAACCTGCCTTATTGCAAGTATTGAGTCCTTGATATCGAGTCAACGAATTCTTGAAATTCCATTTTCTATCCAAGTTGCATACATGGGATTTTTGTAGTAAACATATCGAAACTTACTCGAATCATGTATTTATTGTTGGATTGCGTCAAACCAAGTTCAATAGTTTGAACTTGCTCACCGTATACAAAATTCAATTCAAGGATTGCATATGATGGATTGAGGCCGCCATATTCAAAGTAATATCAACAAGCAATTCATTGTTTCGAACCATAGTAGACTGGTTCAGTGTGCACCCTGTTAAGTCATTTATTGGTTACGACACCTTGTGGTGGCGTTTCACTAGTTGAAGCTTGCGCTGACAACGCTTTCACAACTTCTGTACGGATTTAATTACTTAATTAATTGTTTATTTTTAAATCCCCCTTGTTGGATCATTTTCTTAAAATTCTTAATACAATTTTGTATTAAGAAGATGGTACACAAATTATGATCTATTTCAGTGTACCTCGTAACGGTTCTTTCATCATCGGTCGAAAATTTTGGGATATTTATTGTTCTTCCACTAGCGACCGAAAAATTTATATTTATTTGTTCTTTTATCTTCAGTTGAAAATCCTATGATTTGGAACAAATATTCATACTTACTTGATTGAACCTTTCATTGTAAACATGGTGAATTTGTTCGGTCACCGCTATTATTGAATTATTTCAATGACTATGATGCCTTGTGGCATCGGCATAAACTTGTAGCTTGGGCTAATCATTGAAAGTGGTCTTAATGCAATTATGTATTAAGACAATGATACACTAACTTCGGTTGTAATTCGGTGTATCCTTGCAATTCAATAGTGTTAACTTTTGGTTCGAAAAGTTAACATATCATCTTCATGTTTCTAATTCAGTTGAGCTTGTTGATTCTAAGTCTTACCGATTCAACAACCAATGCTAGCTTCGTTTGGTGGAGATTCCTATTGTTTATAAAATTCATTTACAGATGGTGAACGTCTTGGAAACCCATTTGTCGAGAATCTCATTTGTATGACCCATGTAAACTCAGCCATATTAGTGATTATGTCGTTACGTTTTGTTCACTTGGACCGATTCTAAAAACAGATTCAGTTGAACCAGTGGGTTTATGTTGTTGTAGTAAGTCATTGTATTCATATAATTCAGACAAGTCTCGATGCGATTACATGGTCATTTACCTTGGTATTATTAATACCTACCTACGTATAACAAAAATCTAAGGAGATAACATAGCTTAAATTTCGAGGACAAAATTTTTATAACAAGGGGAGAATGTGACAACCAGCATTTTTCCGGTTATAATTGCGCGCATCATGAACAATAATACCATCATAACAACGTAATTAGACGTAAATTAACTCGATCAGGCTTTTGGAAAGCCTAGGAACATCTACTTGATTCACGTTACGCGATATGGCGATAATCGAGAACTCTAACACGAATTTGAACGATAAGCGAACAGATGCCGAACAAAGACAACGTCTAAAAACACGAATTTTTATACTTGTATTTATTATATAGTTATGATTTTGATGAATTATCATGCTTCGAACGTCATAAAACGCTTACGTGAACGAAAAACGCGTCCGTAGGAATGCACCGACAACAAAACGGAAGCAACGCACTCGAGTTACGCCTCGATATTAATATATTATGATATATTTAGCTTCGTTTTCAAATTTTAACGATCAAGGTAGAAACCGGATCGAAAAACGGATAAAAACGGTGACCGTAGCAAAATACGCGATTTTTAACGCAACGAACGGGTTAACACGTTAAACACTGACACCAACATAATTTTAGGTGTTTCAACTCCAAATTAACGTAGTATGACATTTTACAAAAGCTCGGAGTAAAAACTGGGCCTTGGAATGCAACTGGGCCGCTCAAAACACGATAACGGGCTTTAGGCCCAACCCACTAGTCAAACCCTACCTATTTAACCTCTCTTCTCCCTCATTTTCTTTAACAAACCCTAGCCCCACAAGAAGAAAATATCTGCCTCTCTCCCTCTGATAATCCGGTCACCGGATTTGCTCCGGCAACGAAATTGGTCGATCCCGGTCTCCTTTCCGGCAACACACACGCAGGCCACACCACCCACACCGACCCCCAAACTGCGACACACCCTCTCTTCCCTTCTCCTTTATACACACACACACCCGCATACATACATACAGACAGAGAGAGCGTAGAGAGAGAGGGCAGCGATGAGAGAGAGAGAGTAGCGGAGATAGAGCGACGACGGCGGTGGGGGATTCGAAGCCGGCGATGTTGCGGACCAGCGGAGACGGCAGTCGCCACGTCTCAGCGGCGCGGCTCCGTCGTGTAGCCGGCGGCAGCGATGGTTTCCGGTAGACCCACGGTGACGGTAGTGGTAGTTGTTGGTTCGGTCAGATCTGGTTCGAGTATGTTCAGTTCCGGTTCGTCTTCAGTTCAGGTTTCGGGTTTGGGTTCGATCCAAATATTTGTTTTATTTGGTTCACCTTCAGTTCAGTTTTGGTACAGGTCTCGGTTCGAGTTTGGTCAACTCAGTCACGGATGGTTAAAACCGGTCAATAGACGGCCTCGGTTCAGAATTTGGTTCGGTTCGGTATTCGGTTCAACTCGGTCAACACCGAGTCAACTTGGTCTAACGAGGTCAACGCAAGCCAGCCCAGTCAACTGGTCAAACCCAGTCAACTGTCGGGTCAATGGGTCGACTAAGGCTCGGTAAAAATTTATTTACGACGCGAAAATTATTTATATTAGTTAATAAACGTTAATATTATATATCGCGAAACCGAGCTCAAAACCGAACCGTAAACGATTACATATCGCCAAAAAGTTTAAAAATAACAATAGATCAGACGTACAATATTCGCGTAAAAGTCACTAGTTAAAAATCGAACCGACGTTAGTATAAAATAAATCGGACGTATAATTGGCAAAAATTATATTCGAAACACGACGAGAAATTATATATATATATATATATTGTTGCGTACGTTGAAGATTGCGTTTTGATAAATAAATCGACAACTAGTATTGTCGGGATCGTCCGAAAACAGAGGAAACTCTGCCTGATTTTCGTAAAATACGCAATACGAAACGTGTTACACTACGAAGATAAAACGTTCGAATTCAAACGTTTGTATAAAATAAATATAGATATATTTATTTTGTCGACGCTATTAAAACTTTCAACATCGAGCCGATAACTTTTCAACGAAAGTGGTTACAAGATAACAACATTCGGTAATTGATTATAAACTAAATAATATTTATTTATGTTTTATTCATAGTCGAAACTTGGAAATTAGCTTTGAAATATCAATAACTCATCCGAATATCTTTAGAGAATAAATATAATGTTTATATTTATTTCGACACGTCAAGCTTTTTCGAACCCTTTTACAAGGCAATTATAAAGTGTATAATTATTTCAAACGACGGAATTCGGAAATCATATATTAAAGGCGTCTAGAATTCAGAAATCGTATGACACGAATGTAATTATATATATTCGAATGCCGAGATTTTGAATACTCTTATAAATAAATATAGTCATATTTATTTCAAACGTCGACGACACGAATACTTTCGAAGGATTTTATAACAATAATATATATTGGTTATATTCGATTCAAACGCCTAAACAAAGTACGAGCAACTCCGCAAGACTATAACAAGCGTACGATGACGCCGTTATTTATTATAAACGATACGCCAGACTCTTGCTCGGATACGAAATGTATTATCAATACGGGAATATTTACAAGTATATATATAATATATCTTACGCAAACTACGAAGAGTCGTACTATTATCCATCGACGTACATGACGACTAAATACGATTTCATGAAATATAGTTATGTTTTATATAAACATATATTTCAAGTCGCTCGAAAACTAATCGTTTCTAAGAAAACCATAGGTTGGTTAACCAAGTTAAGACAATGACACTTTCATAGAATCGTATGAGTAACGATTCGGTAGAGCTTGGTGACACGTAGTTTAACTACGTTATATCTAGAAACTTACAAGTTATTCCGTTTTAGGAATATACTAGACTGCATGCTAGCAAGTCAAGTTGTGGAGACAACACTATGGAATCACATTAAGCTAGCTTTGCACAAGGATATCAAGGTGAGTTCATAACCCTCACTTTTTACCGTTTTACATTTTTATAAATGTTTTCGGGGGTGGAAAGACATGCAAGTTTTGCAAAAGCACACAATATTTTGATGAAACGAAAATCATATATTTCTAAACCATGTTACAAACAGATTTCAATGAACTCAAATGGTTTACGAAAGGTTTATGCTAAACTTACCGGTTTTCACATCTATACAAAGCTTTTCGAAACATGCATGAGTTTTATGATTAGTGACCGGATTGTCATAGTCACAACTACGGGCGAGGCCCCAATTTTATTTATAACATAGGCTAGGCCCAATGACAAGAAAACATTGGCTAGGCCCAATAACACGGATAACAGATTTATAACAATTGGTATGTAGCTATGGGATTAGATGATAACAAATCACTGTACGTAGGTAGGATGATGACAATAGTAACCATTAATCACGTAGTGACCAAGGTGAAAAAGGTATAAATCTATCGAGTTTGAGACACGCTCCACTCCTGGTTTGTTAACCGGATAGGAGTGCTTTTGTGATCCCAATGATTTTAGAGTTGTCCCGGGTTAGTTACTTACTTATGGCACATAGGTCAGTGTATTAGCTACACACTGACAGATCCTTATATTCCATAGGCATACTACATACTACGATTTCAATACCGGTTTACAAAGATAACAGAAAACATTTCAATACTGGTTTACAATGATAACCGAAAATATTTCAACACCGGTTTACAAGGATAACAGAAAACATTTCAATACCGGTTTATTTACAGATACTATTGAAAACATTTTATCACCGGTTTATAAACATACAGTTATATGCATGGATTTGCAAACAACATGGAAAACATTTCAATATTGTTATACAAACATGACATTTCAAATGCTTTGGGATACTATGATCCCACAAACTGGTTTTCGAATGCAAAATGCTCAAATGTTTTATGACCTATTTGAAAACAAAAACAGGCAAACTATGAATTCGCCAACTTTATGTTGATTTTTCACATGTTCTTTCTCAGGTTGCAATTACAAGTGTGGCACGGTTGGAATACTGGAACCATTGGGGATTCAAGTACTTAGCGGGCGTTCATTTACTAGAAATCTTAGCACTCACGATTACTTCCGTTGTGTAATGAAGATACCAGTTTAGTTCACGCCCCGCTCTGATGTGAAGGAATTACAGAGGGTGTGACATCAGAGCCTGCAGAACCAGTTCTAGAAAACATTGAAGTTTTTCAGAATTTTTGGGTTGGTGTTCTTTATCGCATTTTTTGTTTGTTTAAAAAATCGTCATATTTTGCTTTGGTGATTCGATTAGAAGGTGTATTAAAGGTTTTTTCAATTTTTTAAAATATCATAATGGTAATATCTTATCACCATCATCAGTAATTATTTTGTAGAATTGAAATTTATCTCCAAACATCATCAGCAGCTCATCATCAAAACGTCATCATCATCATCATTCGAAATACAAACATCATCGGAACTCCATCAATGGATCAACATCATCTTTTCATCATTCGAAAAAAAAAAAAAGGTTATCCGAAATCAACTTTTCAAGAAACAACTCTTTCTGAAAAGCATTCGAAATCCCTCATCATCATCCAAAATCACTCATCATGATCTGAAATCACTTCATCCTCATTCGAAATCACTTTATCTCTGTTCACCATCTCCGATCCCTCTGTTCACCATCTCCGTGAATCACCATTACATCCACAGACAACCTCCGTTCACCATCTCCGTTCCCTCCATCCTACGACCACAACCTGCAACTGCCATTTCCATCACTCATCCTCTCCGATCACCGAACATCACCATTAACTTTCATCGTCATCGTACACCACTACTACGTCATCTTTCACCTCTACCGTACCCATAACCAACCTGCAACCATATCAACTTCCGTCTTGAATCACCTAACCATAGCCACTTCGCCACCGTTCAAGTTTCCAAAACCAACCATCATTCGAAACAATATTCGGATCCATTTTCGAAACAAGTTTTCAGATCCAGTTTTCGATCACCACCATCCCCATCATCACACCTCACACCTCCAACGAAATCTCCGACCACCACTTCACACTCATCACCACAGTGTCTCCACAACCTTCATCGATCATCTCCATCTTAATCATTCAACATCATCTCTATTCACTCTGATCAGCGCTTATCAACCTCCACGTAAACCATCATCCACCCCACATCACCATGAACTTGCATCATCACCGGAGCTCCACGTTCACGATCATCGAACAACCATCGTATTTTCATGCATCACCTCTTACAACCATCATCTTCGTCACCATAACCCTCACCATGTATCTTCGTCGAATCCCCGAAAACCATAACCATCACCAACCTACACTTCTGATCACCGCTCCTTCACACCTTCCTCGTCATTGCTTTGGTACCATCAAAGCAACACCATTTCACCTTCATTCAAAACCATACATCATTGTTACCATTCCGTCGACCTCCAATACTCTCCGGTCATCTTACATCACCACTCTATACCTCCATCCAACGGCACCATACACCATCATTAACAACCGTTCACCTTCACTTTCATCATCCATCATCATCACCTTCATAACCACCACCCTCATTCACGTACAACCACCACCGTACACCACCCTCTCGAACCACCTCTCAACTTCAACCATTATCTTCGTCGTAATTCGATCACCGTAAACGACTCCGCCATCCACAACTTCACCGTCACTACGGTAACAACCTTCGATCCAAATACTCACAGTCACCATTTCAACTTCAAGCTGCCATTGTAGTTCCTGTTCTCGAGTTTTCTACCGACCGTCATCACCGAATACCTCCGTTCGCTATCTCAGACGTATCCTGATAATCATTTACACCGTTCACCGGATTATGTGACGTTTGTTTGTCGTCGGGAAAAACAAAGGAAGAAGAGAAAGAATTGTTTTTGTGACAGTATTACCGTCAGTTTGTGGATCTAATCTGTTTTGACGTTTCGAAACATTAGGTTTGAGTTATTATAATAATAATTATAGCAATCATTGGGTAATCATTTGATATCATAATAATAGTAATAATAATTAGAATTGTAATACTAATAATAATAGTCATTATCTAATAATAATTATATATATATAGTGTTTAAAAAATAGAAAATAAAAAAAAGAAATATAAAATAATCAAGTAAAAGGGCTTGTTTGTTTCGTGATAATGAGTTTTGACAGGGTTTTAAGATACGATACAGGAAGCTTCATACGAGTGCAAAGTGTTCGGTTAGCGAGTCCACTGGTTCTTGTTTTGACTCGTGTTTCTCGGTTTTTTATCACGGGCAAGGAACAAACTATTAAAGGTTTTGCAAGCTCCTTTCTTAGCCTTTGACCTAAAGATGTTTACAGCCCAAACTCAGTACCTAAACATGGTTTTTAGCCCAGTATGTAATCTAAACCCGATGCAAATCCAAACATTGTCTTTAGTCCAATTACCAAAACCTCCGTTAACAGCACTGCACCCTAGGCTCAAACTCAATACCCAAACATGGTTTATAGCCCTGTAACCACTTCATCTTCACAAGTAGAAGCACAATCAAAGGAATCTCATCCCGATGAAGTGGCCAAACAGAAACCTCAAGCCTAGCAAGCTGCAGCCAATAGCCTAGCACCCCAAGCCGAGACCAGACTGACAAACCAAAATCGCTCATTGACACGGTCAACTATCTTTTGTGTTATGAGAATTGTAGGAATAAGGTTGCACAACTCAGGGCACTGAACTCCAAACTGGTTAATGATTATAACAGTGCAATGACTCAGTGCATCAGCCTTAGACAAAGCAACAAGTTGCTTACTAAAAAGATTGAAGCACAAAAGCAAGACATAGCTCAACTTCATAGAAATCTTAACCTACAACGGTGTTGGGTTCATGATTACAAAAACAAACTCAATGTGAAGAACATGGAACATGAGTCTATGAGAGCTGAGCTAGAACTCCTGATAGCAAGTATCAACAAAATAAAGTAAACATAAAGAAGTTTGATACATCCAACAAAGTAGTTCAAGATATGTGCGATGTGCAACTACATACAAAGGGCACAAAAGGAAGGGTTTAGGATACAATCAGGTTGCCCCACCATATAATCACAATTACACGAGAATGCCTAACACCGAGGAAGATCTTGAGAACGAAGAGCATATGATGTATGGCAAACCCATTGATTATACATCCGACACACGGAGTCTGTTAAACCTGTAAATGTTAAAAGGAAAAAAAATGTGTGAACAATACTAATACTTCTACTTCATGTGCAGAAAAGGTGTCAATTGCATTGGACAGAAGAAGATAGTGAACCATATTGTGCTGATAATTCTTCTAATGATTCAGCTGAAGTGTCTGGTCTTTCATCCGATAAACTAGGACTCTCTGATTCCATAAAAGCTAATAAAGTGGAAACTGACGTGAGTAAGGCTCCTAATTTGCAAACTGAACAATATGAACCTTCTGTTAGTGCTGAAAAGGTTCACAACAAACAAAAGAAGCTGAAATGAGCAAGTCAAGGACAAGGAAAGGAGAAGTCTAAACATCAAAGGCATTCATGCTCTCCAAGGTCCTTAACAGGCAGTAATAGTTTTCAAAAGGCTCGTTATTCACAAACAGTTTTTGTAAAGTCTAACAGTAAAAGCAAAAGTGAAGAATATGCTTTTAATTATTCTGACAAGAAGTTTTGCAAGGTGAATGACAAATCCAAACAGGAAAGAAAGACGAAGAATGGTGCCAGACCAACAAGACTTCTGCAAGCAGCAAATATAAGCACACAAACTCATCTTTGTCTGCAGAAGAAGTGCATAAGAATAAAGCACAGAAAGGACCGGTTTGTCCTTCAGGACCTGCAAGAGCAAATTAAGATGATTAGAATGCCTTATACGTGAAGAGAAAAACATGTTTCAATTGTAGCATTCCTGGTCACATTGCTCGGAACTTCACACATCATCCCATGAACCCTATTATGCCAAAATCAATGGGTTACAGCAAAGGATAACTATCATTCCAAGCCGATGAAGGTTTCATCACCTAAGGAAATGAAGATTGTGAATCCCAGGGTTAAATCATCTGATAGGGACTGGAATGTTGCTAAAGCTAAAAGAAAACAAGTTTTGAAACCTACACAAGTTTTGAAAAATAACAAGGATGAAAAGCCAACTACTTTGCCAAAGGCCTCTAAGAAATTAGAAACGCCTAAACAAATGAGAAAAATACAAAAACATTTTACAATGCGAACTTATTCAGACTGGTCTATGCGATTGTCGATATGTTTGTCCTCTTAAACCTGACGCTCAACCTTCAATTTTTTTAACTTCGTGATACGTTTAAGGTAATATGATACTATGACATCCGTGTGTCACATACCATGACATACCTCCACGATCAAGGTAAGCACAATGATTTATCGTAGCAGATGAGTACACTGAGATCATCCTTTATCTTTTAGAACGTCAGACTATTGGTGAACAGGTCAGTACTTTCATACAACATAGTGACCAATAAAATGTCTGACGAATAGGAACATACCTTTTTTGTTACGAATTTCGCTTTTGCAAGCACATGGAATTCCCTTAATTGAGTTTGTCTTCCGTAAAGGTTTTTGGCCGCTTTTTGGCTCTTTTAAGATATCCTGACTTTGCCTAGGTCTGCATATAGTCTGGATGCAACAGAAGTACATCCATGATATCCTCTGATGATTCATAGCATAAAGACCCGAATCCTCAGACGTTGGCTATCTATCAACGCAAGATTTAAGACCATAAAATCATACGCCGATGGTATGTTACCCATAAGATACATAGTTAGTTATGTTTATATCACTTAGTATCATCTTATGAGTGTTAAGCCTACCGACATATCACAAAAAATTCTAGTCTTTTCAGCTATAACACCTTACATGTGTTGGTCAAAACCCTTTAACACGAACATTTATTACATTTCCCATTTGATGCAATAAAATATTTTTGGTTCTTTCTGTTTTTCAAATGTTTTATATTTTTCTGTTTTTCAAATGTTTTTGTATTTTTCTCATGTTCTCCCCTCAAGCAATGCATATGTACATATATGTCCCCTCTTCCTGACTATGCCTAGGTCCCCAATGTACATATGTATTGTTTGAGGGGGAGAAAATGAGAAAAATATATATGCATTTTTGAGGGGGAGAAAATGAGAAAAATACAAAAATATTTGAAATACAGAAAAATACAAAAACATTTAAAAATAGAAAAATCCAAAAAGATTTTATTGCATCAAATGGAAATGAAATAAATGTTCGTGCTAAAAGGTTTTGACCAACACATGTAAGGTGTTATAGCTGAAAAGACTAGGATCTTTTGTGATATGTCGGTAGGCTTAACACTCAAAAGATGATACTAAGTGATATAAACATAACTAACTATGTATCTTGTGGGTAACATACCATCGGCGTATGATTTTATGGTCTTAAATCTTGCGTTGATAGATAGCCAACGTCTGAGGATTCGGGTCTGTATGCTATTGAATCATCAGAGGATATCATGGTTGTACTTCTGTTGCATCCAAACTATATGCAGACCTAGGCACAGTCAGAATATCTTAAAAGAGCCAAAAAGCGGCCAAAAACCTTTATGGAAAACAAACTCAATTAAGGGAATTCCATGTGCTTGCAAAAGCGAAATTCATAACAAAAAAGGTATGTTCCTAACCCTCGTCAGACATTTTATTGGTCACTTTGTCGTATGAAAGTACTGACCTGTTCACCAATAGTCTGACGTTCTAAAAGATAAAGGATGATCTCAGTATACTCACCTACTACGATGAGTCGTTGTGCTTACCTTGATCGCGGGGGTATGTCATGGTATGGGAAACACGGATGTCATAGTATAATATTACCATAAACGTATCACAAAGTTAAAAAAATGAAAGTTGAGCGTCAGGTTTAAAAGGACAAACATATCGGCAATCTCATAGATTAGTTTGAATAAGTTCGCACTGAAAAATGTTCCTTGGTCAGTTGAGAACAATTTTGATCCCATTGCAAACTATAACTGTTAATTAGTTTCCTGTTTATTGTGTTTCTTTTTATATTCTTATATTTAAAAATAAAAAAATAGAAAATAAAAAGTATCCAAAAATAGTGTCTTGTACCTATAATATCAAAAATCCAAAAATAGAGTGTTTTATTCATTTTTTAAAAAAATTTATATTAACCGTTCCTAAAGATTTGATTGATTATCAAAATTTGAAAGAAATTTGATGTAAAATCCGAGTACAAGTACTTGGATGTACTACCTATTCATATGGTGCTTTCCTTTGTTGCATAGAAATATTTTTTATAAATTTCTAAGAATTTTGCAGAACTTGATTTAGATCAAGAAACAGTGGTTGTTGAAGAATGAGATGTTGTAAGCTGCTGACAGAGCATGAAGCATCACAACAAGAAGATGTATCTGATTAGAAGAACTAGATACAACTCATCGTGTACTCTTGAAGAAGTACATGTGAACCTGCTTGAAAGTAAAAAAACACGAAGAAAAAAAGAGCTGTTGAGAATCCTCATTTCGCATTCTTTTTGACAAGATGTTTCAAGCAAAGCTAATTGTGATCCTAATATGTAGCTGACCAAAAGAGAAGAAGAAAGAGACCCAGTGTTGAGAGTTTAGAAGTTAAGAACATCCACAACTTCTGCAGCATAGCGACAACCAAAGACTTCGTTAAAGACGTTGCCGAATTTATGCTATGAAGACAATTTGATGCATCAGCCCTAGGAAGATTGTTAGGTCCTAGAAGTGTAAGACTGACGCATCAAATATACGCAACGGGCTATGGTTGCGAACTGGGATTAATTGGGTTACTTTGTATTAGGTTTGGACCTTGTATAGGTCATTTGGGCATGCCTAAGACACATGTGGGCTAGGCAAGCCCAAAGGGAGTCCATGTGAGGAATGGGCTTACCCTAGGTATATAAACAAGTTTATGTCATTTTAGGGTTAAGACCTTAGGAGCCTCCATGAGAAAGATTTCTTGGAGAGAGAGAATTAGAGAGAGATTGAAGAACTTGTATTAGACGGTTTTGCTATTTGATAGTAATAGAATCGTATGCAAGTTTAAAGTTAATTGTGTGTTATTCTCGTTCATCTCGATCTTCTTATTTTTTTGGTTCTCTTGAATATCACCAAGTTTGGATTCGGCCCATCCTTGGTGATAGTTTGATATATTTGTTAGATCCGAATTATTCGGGACTTACACTATTCTTTGTTTCAAGCTGTTTGATTTTGTTGTCCTACTCATTGATCTTGTTTTCCAACTCATCAATTCTGTTATCATTAAAAAAGGTCGAGCCTATCTAAAAATAAATATGGTCTAGCTAGTTCTCACTTCTCCCCCTATAGTTGTCCCGCCCCCCCCCCCCCCCGAATGATCGGTGCGGCGGTTAGGCATCCTTAGAAGAAAGAGTGGTCTTTCAGGATTGGTCGTTGTGTGTCACCATCTGCATCAAAACCACCAGTGAATGGAAAATCTCTGAAATCATCAGGAAAACGTTCATTTAACGGTCTCCTTGGAGCAGATTGAGGTGTTGAACATTGTTGAATATGTGGTGTTGGTTGTTTTGGCTGTGGTGGTGTAACATGGATAGGTGATTGTGGATGTGGTGGTGTAGCTTGTCTTTGCGGAGATATATTGAAGTAGGTGGTTGTTGAACATTTGGAGTTGCCTCTGTTTCAGATGTCTTCCTCATTCTATATTTGCGTCCTGCCTTCTTGACTATAGGAGACCCTATTGTTTTCTTGGTGATATCAGACGGCTTACTCTTAACATGTCTAGCTTTCTTTGTAGGCCATTCAGATGTTTCCTCTGGATTAGTAGGAATATAAGTAACATCATCATCTCTAATCTCTTTTTGTTTACGTTGTTGTTTGCTCAATTCAGTTCTTCCTAACTGAACTGCTTTCTCTAGATCTATACTATCGTCTGAGCTTTCCTCATTGTCACCCTCAAATGCTTCTTTTTCAATCTCAGCAGCCATTTTCACAATGTTATCGCCATCTTGTTCTTGATCAGAAGTTGCAGAAAACACCTCATCTTCAACATTAGCCTCAACTTTAACATGTTGTTCAACATTTTGTTCCACTTCTTCATATGTCGCTTCATCTCTGAGCATAGTATCTGCCTTTCTTTTTGGAGCTTTCTAATTCGGTGTAGTTTTCTTTTTCTTTGTATCTTCCTGCTCGTACCACACGCCCCTTTTCGGTATATTGCCATCCATCTTCGCATCTTCGTTATCAGAATTACTGCCATCATTTCTCCATTTGTCTTTTGGAGGTGCTTTATAATTCTTATCTTTGAATCTTCCAAAGAAATTCCTTGCTACTGGCTTAGTTGCTTGCTTCAAATATTGATTCAAACAAACAAGTGACAGATCAAACATATGATCAAGCGGCAACACATTCTTTTTTATCTTTCGCCATATTAGGGAACAGATCATCGAGCATCATTTGCACAAATCTAGGATACCGTAAAAACTTCTCTATGTCGATGTTTAACTTCATTTGCGCAAAAATCATTCTTGTGAAATGATACGGCTTGTTCAGTGCTAAAGCAGCAATTATGCACATTTGGTAGTTAACTATAGCATCACCTCCCCCTTTTCTGTGACTAAGTGCATATATAACTGAGTGCACAAAGAACTTAAAAGGCCTGCCCAGATATCACTAGTATCGTTGACCTTTATATGACTTTAAGTTACTAAACAGATCCACTTAGATTGTCAGTATACTGATCCTCTTAAACTTCTACACATTTCTTAATTGCTCTGAAATACATTAATTTGATGTCTTAGGAACTTGACTTAATAGTGTTTCCCACCTCAGAATATACTCCTGTATCAATATTCCCTGATTTCATCTTAAAAGTGAATATATCTAACCGATATCTGTATCTAGGTTGTCCGAGACATTGAGAGCTCAGGTTAGTACCACCGTACCGACAAAGAGATGAAGGCTCGACTTAAAAGTGGTGTTCTAATTTCGGAGTCTTTTGTACTGCAATTGTTATATCATTTGATACTTTCAATTTTTGTTCAGTTTTCGGGTTTAAAAGCAAAAGTATTCTACAAGTTCTAGGCCATTGTTGATGCAAAATCAGAAGAACTTGTATAATACCCCAGATATCAATTATCTATAAAGACCTAGTATCTCTCAAACGAAATTTTGGTGTACTAAGACCATATATCCGAGAGATGTTAATCTACTAATTAAGAAGTTCTTCTTTATCTTTATATCTAAGAAACAATCTACTGAATGTGCGAAGACTACTGGCACATCATTAGTGAGATTCGTTTAAACTTTTTAACAATACTTTTCTTTAGCATACTGTGATAGTCCACTCTCATTTCCTCTTTTCACACGAAAACTCTTTTTTTGTCTTTTTCATGTTTTTGTACATTTTTAAATTTGTATATGTTTTTGTATTTTCCACAACATTTCTCCCCTAAAATCAAAAACCTATTTTTGGATTTTTTGTTTTTAAAGAAAGAAATTCTAATTCTACAAAATGTGACTTAACCAATGAGAATCACGTAAACTCATCATCCGATCCATATTCAACCTCTATCTCCCCATCTGATGTCAGATTTTTCATACCATTAAGTTTTAAAAGATATATAAATCTAGCTCGATCAAATGGTTTAGTGTAAGAAGCCTTTTGCTTATCAGTGTGGATCTTTTCTATTCGAACAGCAATCACGAATAAAGTAGTGTCGAATTTCTATGTGTTTAATTTTAGAGTGTTGAACAGGGTTTTTAGTTATATCAATTGCAGCCTTGTTATCTACATATATAGGCGTATCAAGAAACGGCAATCCATAGTCCCTCATATGTTGTTGTATCCACAAGATTTGGGAACAACAACAGCTTGCTGAAACGTATTCTGCTTCGCAAGTAAAGAGAGCGACTGTGGTTTGCTTCTTGTATTACCACGTTACTAATCGCGTGCCAAAGAACTGGCATCTTGCTGTAGTAGATTTAGCGTTTAATTTGCAGCATCCGAAATCAGAATATCCAACGAGGTCGAAGTTGTCATTGTGCGGATAGCACAAGCCGGTGCTTGGGTAACCCTTCAGATATCTGAGAATCCCCTTGATGATCATCATATGTGACACTCGAGGATTTGATTAATATCGGGCGCAAAGGCATGTCGGATACATTATATCCGGCTTTAACGCTGAGAGGTACATTAATGATCCAATCATCGATCTGTATAAGGTCTTATTAATCTTCACTCCATGTTCATCTGGGCTAATGCCATGGTTGAGTGCCAACGGGGTAGACAATGGTGACGTTCTCAACATATTGAATTTCTCCAAAACATCATGGACGTACTTTATCTGAGGGAGAAAAATACCATCAGGCAACTTATCAACCTGAAGCCCCAAAAAGAACTTCATTTCTCCCATTGAACTCATTTCGAATTTCTTCTTCATGACCTCTTCGAATTCTTTGCATAGTGTATCATTCGTCGACCCAAAGATGATGTCATCCACATAGATTTGTACGATCAGCAAGTGTCCTTTTACTTCCCTTGTGAAGAGAGTGCTATCAACTGTGCCTCTAATAAAACCATTGCTCAAAAGGTGCTAAGAGAGTGTCTCATACCAGGCTCGCGGGGCCTGATGCAACCCGTACAAGGCTTTATCTAGTAAGTAAACCTTTTCTTTATGCACTAGATCGACGAACCCCAGTGGTTGGCTGACCTACACCTCCTCTTTCACTTTTTCGTAAAGGAAAGAGCAAATGTCAAGCTGGCACACTTTGAACCCTTTCCATGACGCAAAGCCCAGGAAAATACGGATAGCTTCTAGTCAAGTCTCAGGAGCGTAGACCTCTGTATAATCAATGCCCTCTTGCTGATGAAAACATTAATCAACCAGTCGATCTTTATTGTGTACGATTACTCCTCTATCATCTCGTTTGCACTTGAAGACCCATTTTGTACTGATTGACTTGTGATTATTTGGTAGGTCAACAAGCTTCCAGACTCCAAGTTTCTCAAACTGTTGCAGCTCTTCCTACATTACGTTTACCCAGCTCTCTTTGGTAAGTGCTTCTTTGTAATTTTTTGGTTTAACCTATGAAATAAAACAACTATATAAGCAAGTTTCTTGAATAGGTGAAGTTTTAGTATAGAAACAGCTTAGATCCTTATTGATCTGATTGCGCGTTTTACTCCAGCTTGCAACTCTCCAGTTATGTTTTCCGATGCGTGGTAAGACTTATTTCCTCGGCATAACTTCGTTAGAAACACTCACTTCATTCTCCAGATTCGTAATATTATGTTTAGCAACCTGATTACTCGTGGATGCTTCATTCTAATTGCTAGGACCCGTACATTGATTTAGTAAACTTGTGATATGCTCTGAAAACCTTCACCAGAACTGGATCTACCATTATTATACGTCGGCTCAGCGTCAGAATCAGAATCATCCGACTGGTTCTTGTTAAACATTGCTCGGACCTGCTTCAGAATCGTTTGTGCCAACATGTGATTGTGAAATCACCATTGGTCTAGGAACTTACTCTTGAGCAGACGATTGTTGTTGATATAACAACACAAGTTCTCAGTAGTAGGTATATCTGGTAGATCAAATGAATTCCATAAACTCTCGTAGTTAAACAACCAAGGATCACAAGGCTTTTGAATAGGAATGTGTATCTCTGGCAATTGACATGTTGAGCTAGAATAACCTGGTTTAAGCTAGGCAGATATACTCGTTTCTGAGGACTAGCGTATCCCAAGAAAAATCCCTCCAGAGATTTAGCCCTGAATTTACCATCTGCGTCAATGACTGTACATGGAGATCGAAACGGCTCCAAAAACTCCAAATTCGGTTTTCGTTGGTTAAGCAGCTCAAAACATGTTTTCTTATGAGCCTCGACTATTAAAACTCTGTTTAGCGTGTAACAAGCAGAGGCCACTACTTCGCTCCAAAAGCTTACTTGTAACTTTGAATCGGTGAGTACCGTGTGTGCTGTTTCGAAGAGTGTACGATTCTTATGTTCAGCCACTCCATTTTGTTGCGGAGTGTAGGGGGTGCCGAATTCGTGAAGAATACCTTTATCATAGTAGAATTCGAGCATTCTATTATTCTTGAACTCCGTACCATTATCACTGCGTATTCTTCTGATTGGTAAATGGTACAGATTCTCTAGCTTTCTGAAGAGGATCATCAGATTTTCAAATGTCTCGTCTTTACTCTCCAGAAACATAACGCACGAGAATCTTGAGTAGTCGTCTTTCACAACAAGGCAATACAGATCATACGATATACTACGAATGTTTACTAGCCCGAACAGATCATATGAAGCCTCTCTAGTGGTTGTTTAATAGAGTTTAGAAGTTTTCTTGGATGAGATTTCTTGTGCTGCTTCCCCTTTTTGTAGCTGAGACAACCGTCATTCAAATGGAAACTTTTAAGATTAACACCCTTCACTAGATTGTTGTGCACTAGATAATCCATCTTTCGTAAATGGATATGCCCCATCTTTCAGTGCCATAAGATAGATTCCTTTTCAGTCGCCTTTGATACAAAACATTGTGCCGATTTCGTAGTAGTGGATGCAACGCTCATGTCGAGTACATAGAGATCATTTTCTCATGGAGTGCGCTTACTCCTCAGGAATTTTGAATCCTGGCTTCAGAATGAGGCACTCTTTGTCATTAAAATGAGTTGTAAACTTCTTATCGCAAATCTGTGAGATGCTTAGCAAGTTATTCTCCAATTCTGCTATGTAATTCACTTTGTCAAAAGAAACCACACTATTCGTGAGTATTCCTTCTCCGGCTACTCTTCGTCCTTGAGTACCCGCAAACCCTACATAGCCTCCACGTATTGATTTAACATCGTAAAGCAAGGCCAGCATCCCTGTCATGTGTCGAGAAGCTCCATTATCCATTATCCCTTGGAATTATTGATCTCGGGAGCCCCTTCACATGTAATTAAGCAGTTATTTAAATAGTGAGACCCAAGCCTTCTCGGTCTTGGGTGGTTTTAAGATATTAAACTTTGGAACAATAACTTTCTTAACTATAACCTCAACAACTTGTTAACCCTTTGACTCAGTTGTAACAGATGTTTTGACTGTCTCAGAAGATGGTTTAGATTTAATCACCCAAGTTTGTTGTTTTGAAATTGCCTTTTTAGTATAAAATTTTGAATCTTTTTTATCTTTCTTGATTGATGATTCACCAGTTTGTTTGAAACATTTAAGGTTACTCGTTTCTCATTGTTTTTAGATCCAGTTTTTCTTTTCAAGATTTATGTTGGAATAAACTTTCGAGATCTGTTTTCACATTTTCTGATATTTTTTAGCAATGCAAACAGGTTTAAAATTGGAACAATGTCTTGCAATATGCCCGACTTCGTTACACTTGAAGCATGTCCTACTGTAAGTGATAAGATCTAAACCTTTCACGACACTTCTTTTCAGTATAGAACTCGTCGTGTGACTGCTTCTTTGCTAGACTTTCCTTCTCGCTTTCCGAGCTTGTTCTAAAAACAAAGTTTACATTCTTTTGAAAATTTAGTTTTCGAAACCTATCATTTTCCTTTTTTTACATACCCCAACCCTTTCCTTTTGTTCTAAGGATAATTTTTACCTTTGTGATTGTTATTGTAAGAACATTTGGGTTTAGAGTAGTAAAACGTGTTCAAACTTTCAAGCTCTGAAAAACTCACTTCAATCATCTTAAACACTTGTTCAACCTTTTCAAGATTCAGATTTTGAATCGGAAACTCTTGGTCAGAATATAATTTGTCCGATCCTTTCATTGTGTAAGCAACCAAGTTAGGATCATCATCCGAACTAGATTCCGATTTACCAATATAGTTCTAATGAAAACTGTTTTCATTTTCAGAATGTGAACTTGAATTGGTTTTCTCCAAGTTTGACTTAGCACTCTCAAATTCTAGGCTGTCACTCTCACTTCCTAAAACATCTTCAACAACAGTTTTTACCACATCAAATTCCAGTCATTTTCATTTTAGTGTATGTTACATCGATGTTCTTGGGCAGCTCATTATTCTTTTCAGTTTTCAATTTAAGTTGAGCGCCTTTTCCACCCTAGATGGTTTCTTCCTAGAATAGCTTTCCCACATGGGTGGTGGAACTCGATTGTAACTTACACTTTTGTTCTTACCATTCTTATCATTTTCTTTCATCTCAATTTTCAAAAGAATATGATCAATGACATATGAACTGGTGGAAAAACTGACTACCAATTTGTTATTTCGGTCTGTCTCAATTTTCATTTTTTCTAACTCATTTTTAAGCTCAGCAATCGTATTTAGATGAATGTTTATGGCCATTCGCTTGTCCATAACGGTTGCTTTGAGCATTGATATTGTGGCACTATCTTCCCTATTGACTCGTTCATATTGTCTAATGGTTTTACTTAATTTATCATAAGCCTCTTTAGTTTCTTTATAATCTCTTGACAAATTATCAATTAGCTTTTCAAATCTTTGTGTTTTTCTCTTTCTCAAGACATTCCTTGCAAGGCTCTTTGCGCTTCTTGCAAGGTTTTTCATCCTCGACAATTTGAGCTTTTACCACTTCCTTTACCGACTCTTTGAGACACTCGGTCACCGACTCGACCTTTTCCTCCTTGACTTCCTCAAAGACTACCTCTTTTATATTAGCCATCATAGCTTTGTTGGCTATCTCGGTTAGGTTCTCGACATTCATCTCTTTGTTCACGTCTATCAGCTCCATAACTTCGGTCTTTGGCTCCTCTTCACATTGCACATTAGAATTTGAATCAAAATAACCTGCAAAAGTTTAAGCATGTCAGGAGGCAATAAATGTCTAAATGCACTCTGTAAGAGATCTTCTTCCTCAGACGAAGTGCTATAGTATTCTTCAGGAGCTTCGTCTAATGATGCTTCAACATACTCTTCCTCGACCAGTTCTGGCTCTTCAATTATTTCAGCTAGCAAGCAAGAGACTTTCATTCTTCGAGATGTACTTATTCCAACTGAATCCCTCATCCTCTTGGAAACCACCAAAGCTTTGTCTTTAGATCCTGACGACCCATCTTCAATTTGTACCATTCTTGAAGTTGGTTGTTGTGGCGCCGGTCGATGATATATATCTTTCTTGTAATAATCATCTTTGAATGGATTTTGATTGCCATTCACTTCTTTGTTAGGACACTCCCTTTTGAAATGCCCTTTCTCTCGGCATTTGAAGCATGTGACTTTTGATTTATCAAAGCCAAGTTAACCATCAGGTCCCCCAAACTACTTTTGCCCTTATCTCCATGAACCTCTGGGCTCTTCTAACAATTGAAGCAATGAACCATTTAATATCGATTAATTCCAATTCTTCTGGATCTATCTGATCGTAGTCTTCTTTAGTCATATTTGGATTTCCGATCTTCCTATAACCAGACTTTCATAGGATTCAGGTACTGATGCAAGCAATGCCATGTGCTGCTTAGTAGTGTTTTCATTGAAGACTTGTGCATTCTCCAAATTCACAACAATGTTGCATTGGAGTATTCTCTAGTTTGAATTGGTTTGGCTGCTTTGGCTATTTGGAAGTTGTTCGAACCTTGGGAAGATTGTGGTGTTTGGGGTGAGTTCGGTTCATAGCTCGGGAAGGACTAAAAACCACCAGATTGGTTTGAAGACAGACTTGTAGAACTGTTAGCACTGAAAGAAGTTTGTACTTTTGGACTTTGAGTAGCCATAAAACTACCTTTGTACTATAAGTTCACGTCTTACTATATTTGAGCACCTTTGGTTTTCGCCATTTTCTGCATCTCCAACTCATGACCTTTTAACTTTTCAATAAATCTTGACAAATTAATCGTACTATATTCTAGGATGTTCTTTAGAATTGTCAAATGTGTGGACAATTCTCCCTCGGGTAGAGCATTAGCAAGTTTATCTACCAACTATTCATTATCTTTATGTATGCCCAACTGTTTCATCTCAACCACAAGATGACAGTATCTCTTGATCAATTGTTTCATGCTCTCACCTTTCAGTAGATTGAAAATATCAAATCTTTGGCAACGCCTTTTTTTCTCTTAATCATTTGTGTGCTCCCCTGGAATTTCACTCTTAGCGCATTCCACAATGATTGAGCATCTTTGTCATGTTGTAAAAGAGCTAAGATTTCTTCTTTCACGGCTTGCTGTAATATGTTCAAAATTTTCTTTTCATTAACAAAGTTTTCCTTTTCTACTGTCGTGAACTATGTCAGTATTTTTCTAACCCATTTTCACCCGTTGGTGTGATATATTTTTCTTCAACGGCGTACCAACAATTCAGATAATTCGCCTGTGCCCAGTTCACAGATCACTCGTTCCAACCATGATAGTCTTCTAAGCACATCAATTTCGGGGGTTTCGTCATTGTCCCCATTTCATTTTCCAGATTCAGATTTTGTGCGGCTGCATTAATTGCGGAAGTAGCGAATGCATTGAAAAATTCGGTCTCCATTTTGTCGAAAAAGTGCCTGGAACGAAGTTACACACAAAAATGATTAACGTGAAATAAAATGACCAAAATCAGATTTATCGAGCGAAGTAAAAATCCCATTTTTGCAAGAATTTCACTTCGTAGGAAGTAAATTTTACTTCGCGCGAAGGTAAATGTTTTTTAAAACTTCACAAATTTCATCTTCGTGCGAAGATAGAATTATCTTTGTGGAATGTAACTTTATGTTCGTGCGAAGTGAGGTTCAAAATTTCACGTTTTTTTGCAATTTTTGACAAGATTTAGATGGTTTTAGCTCTGATCTTTTCAAGGGTTTAACTACAATGGTTTTTACGTATTGTACTGAAAAATTAGTTCATTTTATGCATGAATTCGTTGAAAAAATGAAAAAACTGAGAAGTATGAGTAGAATAGAAATGTAGAATCTTGACCAAGTCTTCAAATCAGGCCATTCGTAGCTCTGATACCAATTGTAGGATCTTCTTATCCAATAAGCACATGACCTAATCTGATTAACTAGTCAAAAAGTGTGCGGAATTCAATTTATAACAAGCGACATTATCAGGATTATTGTTAAAGTTTACTTTTTCATTAATGTCAATAACATGTACAATCCTGAAACAAAGTTGGCAAGGCTTTGTTGTACCACTCCGCAAACCTGTTATAGACTCATACCCTAACACACCTATTTATAGGACAAGACATTACATTCGTGCGAGGGTAGAGCTATCTTCGTGCGAAGTTAATTATAAAATGCACACATATCTAACATTTAATCCCTATTACATACTCAAACACGACACTAAGACTAAGGCAATAGACATAATGCACCAACAGGTGGACAAAGTTTCATAGCCCTTGGTGCTTGTTTCAACCCATACAAAGCTTTATTAAGCTTGTAGACATGACTAGATAAAAAAGCATCTTCAAAACCAAGGGATTGGTATACATATACATCTTCCTGGATCTTACCATAGAGAAATGCACATTTGATATCCATCTGGTACACCTTGATGTTGTCGTTGACAGCAAAAGCTAAGAATAATCAGATGGCTTCCAATCTTGCTACAGGAGCAAATGTTTCCTCATAATCAATGCCTTCTTCTTGTCTATAGCCTTGAACCACAAGCCTAGCTTTGTTCTTGACAACAATGCCCCTTTCATCTATTATGTTCTTGAAGACCCATTTTGTGCCAATTGGACATATATGCTTAGGCAATGGTACAAGTTCCCATACTTGTTGTCTCTTGAACTGTAGGAGCTCTTCCTACTTGGCCTCTACCCAACTATTGTCTTTCAGTGCCTCTTGGTACTTGACAGGTTGTATGAAAGATAGAAAGCAAGCAAAAAGACAAATGTTTTGGGATTGACTCCTTGTAGGTACCCCTTCATTGATGTTGCCAATAACTTGGTCTGGTGGATGATTTTTAAGGAAAATTATATCTCCCTTGTATGGAATGATGGCATTTAGAGGTGAAGGTTGCAAATGGAATCATCTGAGCTAACATATGTTGGCAATTTTAAGGAGTCAATATCTGTTTGGAGTGGAGATGGAGGTATAGGTGGGATAGGTGTAAAAAGGGGTTGACTTTTATTCACAGAAGATAGACTTTTGTCAACAGTTGTTTGACTGGATAAGGCGGCAGAGGTTGGAGTATCAACAATTGTTGGTGGATAAAGTTTCATACCAGCCCTTGGTGCTTGTTTCAACCTATACAAAGCTTTATTAAGCTTCTAGACATGACTAGATAAAAAAGCATCTTCAAAACCAAGGGATTGGTATACATATACCTCTTCTTGGATCTTACCATAGAGAAATGCACATTTGATATCCATATTGTACACCTTGATGTTGTCGTTGACAGCAAAAGCTAAGAAAAATCAGATGGCTTCCAATCTTGCTACAGGAGCAAATGTTTCATCATAATCAATGCCTTCTTCTTGTCTATAGCCTTGAACCACAAGCCTAGCTTTGTTCTTGACAACAATGCCCCTTTCATCTATTATGTTCTTGAAGACCCATTTTGTGCCAATTGGACATATATGCTTAGGCAATGGTACAAGTTCCCATACTTGTTGTCTCTTGAACTGCAGGAGCTCTTCCTGCTTGGCCTCTACCCAACTATTGTCTTTCAGTGCCTCTTGGTACTTGACAGGTTGTATGAAAGATAGAAAGCCAGCAAAAAGACAAATGTTTTGGGATTGACTCCTTGTAGGTACCCCTTCATTGATGTTGCCAATAACTTGGTCTGATGGATGATTTTTAAGGAAAATTATATCTCCCTTGTATGGAATGATGGCATTTAGAGGTGAAGGTTGCAGATGGAATCATCTGAGCTAACATATGTTGGCAATTTTAAAGAGTCAACATCTGTTTGGAGTGGAGATGGAGGTATAGGTGGGATAGGTGTAAAAATGGGTTGACTTTTATTCACGGAAGATAGACTTTTGTCAACAGTTGTTTGACTGGATAAGGCGGCAGAGGTTGGAGTATCAACAATTGTTGGTGGATAAAGTTTCATACCAGCCCTTGGTGCTTGTTTCAACCTATACAAAGCTTTATTAAGCTTCTAGACATGACAAGATAAAAAAGCATCTTCAAAACCAAGGGATTGGTATACATATACCTCTTCCTGGATCTTACCATAGAGAAATGCACATTTGATATCCATATTGTACACCTTGATGTTGTCGTTGACAGCAAAAGCTAAGAACAATCAGATGGCTTCCAATCTTGCTACAGGAGCAAATGTTTCATAATAATCAATGCCTTCTTCTTGTCTATAGCCTTGAACCACAAGCCTAGCTTTGTTCTTGACAACAATGCCCCTTTCATCTATTATGTTCTTGAAGACCCATTTTGTGCCAATTGGACATATATGCTTAGGCAATGGTACAAGTTCCCATACTTGTTGTCTCTTGAACTGTAGGAGCTCTTCATGGTTGGCCTCTACCCAACTATTGTCTTTCAGTGCCTCTTGGTACTTGACCGGTTGTATGAAAGATAGAAAGCCAGCAAAAAGACAAATGTTTTGGGATTGACTCCTTGTAGGTACCCCTTCATTGATGTTGCCAATAACTTGGTCTGGTGGATGATTTTTAAGGAAAATTATATTTCCCTTGTATGGAATGATGGCATTTAGAGGTGAAGGTTGCAGATGGAATCATATGAGCTAACATATGTTGGCAATTTTAAAGAGTCAACATCTGTTTGGAGTGGAGATGGAGGTATAGGTGGGATAGGTGTAAAAATGGGTTGACTTTTATTCACAAAAGATAGACTTTTGTCAACAGTGGTTTGACTGGATGAGGCGGCAGAGGTTGGAGTATCAACAATTGTTGATGTTGAAGTGGCAGAGTTTTGACAACTGTTTTGAACATATGTTTCTCTGGTGGTGGAAGTGAATTTATATTGTGAGATCACAATGTCAAAACCATAATCTTGATGGGAATATTGTGGTGTACCTTCATTGTTAGTCTTGACAGACATATCTTCAAATGTGAATTTATCTAAATCAAACAATTCAACAAGATTTACTGGGATTTTTATAGATGAAAGTTCATTGAACTTTACATTCAAAGTCTGTTCTACACACCTAGTCCTTGTGTTAAACATTTTATAGGCTTTGGTAGTAGTTGAGTATCCCAAAAAATAACCACAATCTACTTTGGCTACAAATTTTGAAATTGAATCTTTTAAATTTAAAATGAAACATGGGAAACCAAAGATTTTGAAATAAGAGATCAATGGTTTGATTTTGAACAGAGTTTCATAAGCAGCCTTTTGATGTCTAGGGTTAATTAAAACTCTGTTTTGCACATAGTGAGCAGTGTTTACTTCCTCTTCCCAAAAAGACAATGGTAAACCTGAATCTGCAAGCATTGTTCTAGCAGCCTCAATCAAGGTCCTATTCTTTCTTTCAACCACCCCATTTTGTTCTGGTGTCCTTGGAATGCTATATTGTCTTACAATCCCTTTTGACACATAGAAATCATCCAACTCCTTATTTTTTTAACTTTGTTCCATTGTCACTCCTGAAGACTTTTACTAGCAGATCAAATTGCTTTTCAACTTTTCTTACAAAGTCCTGCAAAATACCTGTAGTCTCATCTTTGGAGTGCATAAAGTAAGTCCATGTAAACATTGAAAATCATCAATTATGACAAGACAATACCTCTTCTTTTAAGACTATGATTTTAACATGGCCAAACAAGTCCACGTGTAACAATTCTAAACACTGACTAGTTTTGGACTCATCAATTGATTTGAATGAACTTTTATGTTGTTTACCTTTTAGATAGCAAACACAATGTTCATCACTTGTGAATTGTTTTGCCGGAAGATCTATTACAAGACCTTGTTTTGAGAGAGTGGTGGTAGTTTTAAGATTTGTGTGACCTAAGTCTTATATGCCATAGTTCTGTCTCTTTGTAAGTGGAAACTAAGAACAGAAAGGCATTAGACATTGTATAATCTTTCAACATATCTACCACATACACATTACTACTCCTTTGAGCATCAAGCTATGTTTTGCTCTCAGCTATGATTTCATTAATCTTTTTCACCACATAGCCCAACAATCTTACAAGTTTCCTTAGTGAAGAATGACCCCTTTGTCACTCATTTGAGACACACTAAGAAGATTAAATTTCAGATTGTCAATAAAATTGACATGTTCAGACTCGTGTTTCCCAGCTTGGGTTGTCCCTAACCCTAACACCTTTCCTTTTGAGTTGTTACCAAAAGATATATCACCCCCTCCATGTGCTAGAAAATCTTTGAGAATGGCTCAACATCCTATCAAGTGCCTGGAGCCTCCACTATCTACATACCATAAATTATCAAAGCAAGTAGAAGCTCCCTACACATCAGTAACAATTTAGTTTTCGTGAGTGCCCAAAGCCAAAATAGCTTTGGATGGGATCATAGACATTCCAGCGTCAAGTCCAGGAGAATGGTTAAAGTTTTGAACAGATTTTTGAAACATCAGATGTGGACCCTTTCCTGTCAAGTGGTTGTAACCTTGAGGATGCTTGTTCATTGTGGGTCCGGATTGGTTCTCCGAGGATCACAAGGTCTGCGTTTAAACGGTTTTACGTGCGGAATCCATATGACCAAGTTGTAAGTGAACACAAATCGTAAATAATCAACGTCATTATGATTCAACGTAAACCGGACAGAGTTTCGACGTCTACGTTACACAATCGCCTAATCTAGATTGACTCCGTATGAGATTCGCGTTCTTGTGTGGAGTGTTAATCTCTTGTTCGATCTCGGGATGCTATATATACTCATTCATGCAAGCCTTGTACGAAGTGGTGAAGTGTTCACCACTTCATACGTACATATACATTTCCACATTGTGCGAGGTCATATTCTCTGATTTCTCAATTTGCATGATACATGATGATGTCATGATTGATTGTTGATGATGCAATATCTATGATGTCAGACATCATACCCGATTATATCCATGCATCGTGCCATATTGAATCCTAACCTGATCTAACCAATCCTAACACAACCTAGCGAAACCTCTGTCCAGTATTTTACAGACTCAAGACACTAGACATGACATGTACAGTTAAATTTCTAAATGGGCACACGAATAGTGTACTAACTGTTGGTGCATTATGTCTATTGCCTACATCTTAGGGCTGAGCTATTAGATATGATTTTGTCGTGTATGTATTTAACTTGCACGAAGGTAGATTACCTTCAAACGAAAGTAAATTACCTTCGTACGAAGATAGACTCTACCCTCACACGAAGGTAACTTCCAAGTCTATAAATATTAGTGTTGAGGTTTGAGTCTGTAACTTTTGGTGACTGATACGACGAAGCCCTGTCGGATTTCACGGTGATCTGTAACTGTTAAACAATCAATGAAATCAGTAAATTGATATCTTGTTAATTGTCACTAGTTAATATGAATTCCGCGCATATGGACTAGATAATCAAACTAGAACCTTTGCTATTGACAAAACGATCCTACAAGTGGTATCAGAGCTTAGGATGCCTGATTTGAAGACAATTGTTCAAGATTCAGCCTAGAAGACTTCTTATTCTACTCATTCTTCTTATTTTTCACTTTTTAACGAATCCACAGACAAATTGATTTTCGAGTATAACACATAAAAACATGTTTAGATAAACCCTTGAGAGAACCAGAGCCAAAAACAACAGAATTCATGTCGATAATTGCAAAAATTGTCAAATTGTAAACCTAGCTTCGCACGAACATAAGTCTACCTTCGCACGAAGATAATTCTATCTTCGTATGAAGATATAAAGTGTTAGGTTTAAACAAATATTTACCTTCACATGAAGATAACTCTATCTTGCACGAAGATAAATCAAATTTTGGAAAATTTTATTTCAATCAAACTGAAATCTTAATCGCTTTAGCGTTTAACGTTGTTCCAGGTAAATTGTCAGACAAGATGGAGAACGATTTCTACAACGCACTTGCTATGTTAACTGTTAACGAATCAGCCATAGCTGCACAAAATCTGAATTTAGAAAACGAAATAGGGACGATGGTGAAACCCGCGAAGTTGATGAATTTAGAGGACTATGATAGTTGGAGTGAACGGTTTGTTAACTGGGTTCAAGCGAATCATTTTAACTGCTGGTTTATGATAGAAGAAAAATATACCGCACCAATTGGGGAAAATGAATTGGAGAAGACATTGTCTAAGTTCACAACTGCTGAAAAAGAAAAATTCGTCAATGAGAAGAAAATGATGAATATATTGCAACAATCAATCAAAGAAGATATCCTAGCGTTGCTGCAACATGATTACAATGCACAATCATTATGGAATTCATTAAGATTGAAGTTCCAAGGAAGCTCGCAAATGAGGAAAAGTAAAAAGGTAGTACTTAGAAAAAAGTTCGATATTTTCAATCTGTTGATAGGCGAAAGTATGAAGCAATTGATCGAGCATTATTGTCACCTTGTTGTTCAAATGAAGAGATTGGAAAATTCTGAAAACCGACGAGGAGTTAGTTGACAAGCTAGAAGATGCTTTGCCAGAGGGAGAGTGGTCTACGTATTTGATGATTCTGAAGAACGGTGCAGATCATAGAAAAGCTCGAAGGTCATGAATTGTAAATGAAGAAGATGGCTAAGTCAAAAGGTGTTCATATACAACAACACGTGAACTTGTACTTTAAAGGTAGTTCTGTTGGTACTCAAAGTCCAAAAGTTCAAACCGCCTTCAGTGTTGATAGTACTACAAGTCCATCTTCTAATCATTCCAGTTTTCAGTCATTCTCTAGCTTTGAACCGAACTCACCCAAAACACCTCAGTCTTCATAGAGATCGAATAGTTTCCAAAGTCACCAATTTGGTCAATTTAATTCAAGCCAGAGGATTCTACAATGCAATATTGTTGTAAATCTCCGAAATGCACAAGATTTCAATGAACACACTGCCAAGCAGCACATGGCATTGCTTGCTTCTGTTCTTGAGTCTTATGAAAGCCTGGTTGTTGGAAGATTGGAAACCCAGATATGACCAAAGAAGATTATGCTAACATAGAATAAGAAGAATTAGAGCTGATCGACATAAAGTGGTGCATGGCTTCTATAGTTTGCAGAGCTCAGAGATTCATGGAGATTACAGGCAGAAATAACTTGGGAGGTTTGGATGGGAAGCTTGGTTTTGATAAAGCAAAAGTCACATGCTTTAAATGTCGGAAGAAAGGACACTTCAAACGAGAATGTCCGAATCGTGAGGCAAGTGGAAATCAGAATCCATTTACCGACGCTATTACAAAAAGGCAATATATCATCGACCTTCGCCACCGCAATCTATGACAAGAATGATCTAGATCGAAGATGGTCTCTCGAACTCAAAAGACAAAGCTTGGTAGTCTCTCAAGAAGATGAAGGTTTTAACTGGAGCAAGTATATTTCAAAAAATGAAAGTCTCGCACTACTTGTAGAAATAATTGAAGAACCTGAACCTGAAACAGAAGATTGTTCTAAAGTGGTATTTGATGAAGCTATTAAGGAAGCTATACTTGAAGGATATTACATGAACAACGTGCTGAGTAAGAAAATTTATTGCATAGTACTTTTATAAATTTTATTCCACCTAATATGTTTCCTACTTTTGTAGGATATTTCGATTCAAGCTATCAAGTTCAATAAGAGAGAAATCCAAGCTTGCATGTGTGGAATTGATAGATGTTGATAAAGAAATGAATGCCGTGAACTTGACAGAAATCGCAAACAAAGCCATGATGGCAAATCTTAAAGAGGTAGTTTCTGACGAGGTCAAGGAAGAGTCGGTGACTGAATGTGTCATAGAGTCGGTGACTGAATGTGTCAAAGAGTCGGGAAAGGAGATTGTCAAAGTTCAGGTTGTTGAGGTTGAAAAACCTTGCAAGAACGTGAAGAGTCTTGCAAGGAGTGTGCCGAGAAAGATAAAAATTATTCGGATCTGAAAAAGCTTTAAGATAATTTGTCAATTGATTATAATGAAACATAACAAGCTTATGACAAAATATCTAAAGTGATTAAACAATATGAACAAGTTAATAGAGAAGATAGTGCAACTTTGTCAATGCTTAAAGCAACTCTTATGAACAAACAAATGGCAATTAACACTCATCTGAACACAATCGCTGAACTTAAAAATGAACTTGAGAAAATGAAAATTGAAACTTAAAGGGTTAACAAACTGTTGATCAGTTATTCCACAAGTTCATATGTCATTGATCATATTCTTCCAAAAATTGAAGAGGAAGAAGATGATAAGAAAGGTAAGAACAAAAGTGTTGGTTACAACCGTGTTCCACAACCCATGTGGGAAAGCTATTCTTGAAAGAAACCATTAGGGGTGGAAAAGATGCTCAATTTAAAATTAAAAACTAAAAAGAATAATGAGTTGCCCGAGAACATTGATGTAACATACACTAAATCTGACAATGACTATGAATCTGATTTGATTAAAACTGTTGTTGAAAATGTTTTATGAAGTGAAAGTGATAGCACAGAATATGAAAGTGCTGAGTCGAATTTGGAGAAAACTAGTTCAAGTAAACGTCATGAATTGTCCCTTGACTTATATTCAATGACATAATGACACAACTAGTTCTTTTTGTTAAACACGTGGTGTATTGAAGAAGAGTGTGAATAACCAGACAATAACATGTGCTATACTATGTGCTTTAGTCACTTATAAGTGGTTACTAGCTTAGAATGCGATGAATACGAGTTTTTATGGTTTTATAAACTAAATTACCTAATTTAGTAAAGTTAAAGGTTCAGTGAAAATGTGGGACACTCAAGGATGGTAATTCAAGAGATATCACATCGACCGGGAGTCATTCGGGTAGAGAGGTGACTTGATTATGCAAGAAATATGAAAATAATGAAGTTTAGGGGCCTCTGGGTCATTTGTTGAAAGTTGAAATAATGAAAAATAAGGGTTTCAGAAGCTCGTCGTAGGCTACGGTCGCCAGACCGTAGCTTAATGTTAATGTAATTATGTTTCAGCAAGTCTGGACCGTAGCTTGCGGTCCTTGACCATAAGTTACGGTCAAGTTTGAATTCTGACCAGTAATGCCGAACCGTAGCTTACGGTTTGGGACCGTAGCTTACGATCCGGTTTATGAAAATTTTGTGAATTTGGACACGTTTGAGCGAGTTGAGCGTTTAACTCATTTGTGGCTTCATCCGAGGGTATGACATGTGTCAGTATATTACCGGACGTGAATTTTACGAGGTGTTACATCCTCACCCCCTTAAAAGAAATCTCGTCCTCGAGATTTTATTCAAAAAGATGGGGGTATTTTTATCGCATAGTGGACTCAACTCCCATGTATACTCGGGCCTCGACAGGCATCCCATTTAACCTTTACTATAGGTATAAACTTCCCTCGAAGCTTTTTAAACAGTAGATCTCGATCGAAATTGGTTTCTCAATGAACCTCAGGTTTTTATCAATTTGCACATCTTGATGTGACATTGCTAGCGACTTATCGGCTAGATATTTCTTCAGATTAGATATGTGGAACTCATCATGGATTTCACTAAGCTCCTCAGGCAGCTAAAGCTTATAAGCTACAGAACCGACCCATTCGATTATCTCGAATGGTCTAATATATCTTAGGCTCATCTTGCCCTTCTTTCCGAAGCGCATCACACCTTTCCAGGGTGATACCTTCAACATAACTTTGTCCCCTACTTGGAACTTAAGAGGTTTTCGCCTCTTGTCTGCATAACTTTTCTACCTATCACGGGCAGCTTTGAGATGATCACGGATTTGTATTATCTTATCTGTGGTCTCTAGGACAATTTTGGGTCCAGAGAGTTGGGCTTCCCCAACTTCAGCCCAACAAATAGTCGTTCTACATTTTCTCCCATACAAGGCTTCAAAAGGGCAGCCTTGATGCTTGTATGGTAGCTAATATTATAGGAGAATTCTATTAGGGGTAAGTGGTCGTCCCAACTTCCACCTAAATCAATCACACATGCTCTAAGCATGTCTTCCAAAGTCTGGATAGTATGCTCACTTTGTCCATCAGTCTATGAATAGTAAGCCGTACTAAAGTTTAATCTTGTGCCTAATGATTGTTGGAAACTTTTCCAAAAGTGAGATGTATATCTAGTATCTCTATCAGATACAATACACACTGGCACACCATGTAGGGACACAATCTTGTCCAATTATAGCTTAGCCAACTTGTCAGAATTATAACTTTCTTTAATTGGCAGAAATGCGCTGACTTAGTTAGCCTATCCACAATGACCCAAATCGTGTCATTACCATGTTTGGTCTTAGGTAACTTGGTAATCAAATCCATAGTTACCATTTCCCATTTCCAAGTGGGAATCTCAAGCTGTTGTAGAAGTCCTGATGGTTTCTGATGTTCGGCTTTAACCTGCAAACACGTCAGACACTTAGCTACGTAAGTGGCTATGGATTTCTTTAAACCCGTCCACCAATAATTCTTCATTAAATATTGATACATCTTGTCACCACGCGGGTGAACTGAGTATCTCGAATTATGTGCTTCCTGGAGGATTAGATCCCTAAGTCCTCCAAAGATTGGAACCCAGATTCTGCAATTAAATCTAATGATACCATCTTTTCTAGGCACTAACTGATCAACAGTTCTGACTAATCCTTCATTAGAAATATTAATTTCTAACAGCGCTTGCTTTTGTGTAATTAATAGCCTCTCATTCAAGCTACTTCTGAGCTCAATGCTCTTAGCATTAATCCTAATAGGCTTAACCCTTTGCTTGTGACTCAAGGCGTCAGCAACGACATTTGCCTTGCCGGGATGATAGTGAATTTCGCAATCATAATCATTAAGTGTTTCCATCCAGCGGTGTTGTCGCATGTTCAAATCCTTTTGACTGAACAGATATCGGAGACGCTTATGGTCAGTGTATATAATACACTTCGTGCCATATAAGTAATGTGTCCACAACTTAAGTGCAAATACAATAGCACCCAGTTCCAAATCATGGGTGGTGTAATTCTTTTCGTGCACCTTTAATTGTCGTGATGCATAAGCAATCACTTTATCTCTTTACATTAGCACACAGCCCATGCCAGTGTGCGAGGCATCACAATAAATGACAAAATCCTCAATACCCTCAGGTAGAGAACACAAGAGCATTACTCAACTTGTGTTTTAGAATTTCAAAGGATTCTTGTTGCTTTGGACCCCAGTCAAACTTGACATTCTTACGGGTCAAGGTAGTTAAAGGAGTGGCTATCCTTGAAAAGTTCTCAACAAACTTCCTATAATAACCGGCCAATCCTAAGAAACTACGAATCTCCGATGGAGTTTTGGGTATTCCCCAATTTGTTATAGCTTCAATCTTGCGAGATCCACTTGGATACCACTCTCACTTACAACATGTCTAAGAAACTGGACTTCTCTAAGCCAAAACTCGCACTTAGAGAACTTAGCATAAAGTTTCTCTTGTCTTAGAAATTCTAGGATGCACTGAAGATGTTTCTCGTGATCAATTTGATTACGAGAGTAGATAAGTATGTCATCTATGAAGATAATGACAAACTTATCTAGATACGGTTTGAAGACTCTATTCATGAGATCCAAGAATGTTGCAGGTGCATTTGTGAGCCCAAAAGGCATCACCAGAAATTCATAATGCCCATAACGGGTCCTGAAGGCAGTCTTGGGAACATCCTCACTTTTAACCTTTAGTTAATGATATCCTGATCTTAAGTCGATTTTAGAGAAATAACTATCCCCTTGGAGTTGATCGAATAAGTCATCGATCTTGGGCAGAGGATAACGATTCTTGATCGTTATTTTGTTTAGTTCACGGTAATCAATGCACATCCGCATTGAACCATCCTTTTTCTTAACAAAAAGGATAGGAGCTCCCCAAGGTGAGGAACTACGCTGAATGAAGCCTTTCTCTAAAAGTTCGTCTAATTGTATTCTCAATTCCTTCATTTCTGTCGGTGCTAGCCGATGCGGAGCTCTTGCAATAGGTGCCGCTCCTGGTAGGATGTCAATCCTAAACTCCACTTGTCTATCTAGAGGTAGACCCGATAATTCTACAGGGAAAGCATCGTGATATTCTGAGATGACTGAAAGGTCTTCAATCTTTGGCTTTGGCTCGTTAATAGTTACTTATGCCATGTAAATGACACAACCTCTCCTCAGACACCTGGATGCCTTAAGAAATGACACTTTGTCTGGCAATCCATAGTGTGAATCTCCAAGAATAGAGAGTACTTCACCAGATGGGGTTTTAACTTCGATGAGTTTCTTATCACAGGCAATACGGGCTTGGTTATAAGTGTAACATCCGTCAAAAACGGATTTTACCAAACCCGCTCCGTTTATTAACCGAACAATCAGTTAAAAATTTCATTGCGAATTTAATGCCCAAAATAATTTTAAATGATACATAATCAATTATTATATTGGAATATATAATTTGTTTTTGAAAAACTGTTAAAAATCAGAAAATAAAAATATTTTGGCACTGCCGGGTTTCGAACCCGGGTCAGTCGCCGGGTCAACACAGATTTAACATTCAACACTTAAACCACTGCGCCACTTGTATCTCTTGTTAAATAATGAAGACAATAAATTCATAACATGTTATTCCGAATTCAAAACCGGCGCCCAAATGCAGTCGTCGGAAATCCCGGCGATCTCGCCAATAATTTAACGATTCCTTCCGTTATAACGTAAACTTTAAACACACATCGGTTATAACCGACGCCTGAGTCCGCGACACCAACTATAACCGCCGGAGAAATTATAACCGACGAATCAAGTCGGAAATCGGACCAAGTTCATCGATAACCTGTCTTATAAATACCCCCTCGAACCTCTGCAAACATTTTCGCTCAAAAACGCACCCTTTCTCGGCGAAAACTCACTCGCCGGAAAACTTCTGTATCTCGCCGGAAAACCGAGCCCTTCACTTCTGAGCTTTACTGAACCCCTTGAGCTTATACCGAAGTCACCCACATCCTTTTCAAGCTTTCTGAAGACTCGCTGCTGCAAGACACACGTCGCCGGAAGTGGTTGTTGTCGCCGGAGTTCTGCCGGAGAAACAGAGGAATCCATTCGGTATACCTCACGCTTAAATCGTTCATTCTTTTTCTTTAATCTCATCTGTAATTAACCTCGAAACGCTAAAGAAACCGATTAAAACATTGAACCAGTCGGATTTCCGATTCTGGTTAAAACCAGCGAAGAAGACGATGTTCGGTAATGTTTAAGTATAATTAAAATCAAGTTATTACTCGGGTTAGACACACAGTCCAGCGGTGGACTGTGTGCACATTAAACACACAAACGTCTCGAGTTCGAATCTTGTCCCACACACGCTGCCTTAATAAAAATGTTTTTTTTGTTAACTGAACCGGATTCATTTCATGTATATGTTAAGTTTATTTATAACCGGAACTGTGTGTATATTTAATCACACGTCACGAGTTCGAGTCCGGTCTACTGCACCGACTCGGACAATTATCTACCTTTTTTAAATAAGTCAGAAATGAAAATACTTAGTTTGTATTTAAGTATAATAAAAATCGGTTTATATAACATGTTAAACACACAGTCCAGCGGTGGACTGTGTGTTAACGCAACCCACAGGTCCCGGGTTCGAGACCTGTGGAGCGCACCGGTCCGATTCAGTTAAATCATTTTTAAAATAAATGATTTTCGATTAATCTAATTATTATATAAATATAATTAAAAACAGAAATATTTCGGGTTAGACACGTAGCTCAGTTGGTAGAGCTGCGTGCACGCGTACGGGAGGTCTCGGGTTCGAGCCTCACTCAGCGCACATATGCTCGCATACGAACCGGTCAAAGTCAACGGTCAACGTCAATGGTCAACGGTCAACGGTCAAAAAAAGTCAACTTTTTTTATTATTTTTATTTATTTATTTTAATTAAAAATCAATTAAAAATACTTAAAAATAACATTTTTAAGGTTAGAAAATAGCCTTAAACTCACAAAAATACACCCAACAATCCTACTAAAATAGATTAATAAAATCCGTTTACTTACCGAACCATAATGCTATTTATCTAGGTTAATTTCACTCATGGTTAAAACCACTTCGCGTGCATTCAACATCATCAACCGAATGCACCCACTATGAGTGAATCTTACAACTTCCCCTCTTTAATTACACGTTTTGGGGTGTGTCATGTGTCACAAAATAATTAACTCGTTTAATTAAACTTGTGCCATACCATATCGTGATCTAAACTTAGATTGTTTATATTGTTGTGATTACTTATTTCATTTTGTCAAATTATATGAAATTCATTCATTAAGCCCATCAGTTCCTCGTGGGAGACGAGTTGAACAACGCGTGCCTCAAAACCAATCCATTATTGTTCATGTGTGTATCAATGAGTTTATATTGTTTGTAGTTATGTCTTTCATATTATCATGCTTATGCAATTCATTCATTAGGCCCATCAGTTCCTCGTGAGAGACGAGTTGAGCAACGCGTGCCTCTAAACGTCCCATTATTGTTCATGTGTGCTTTATTTAATATCTAATGATTGTTGAATAAGTTTACATCTATTTTTACTCATGTGTGGTTGTGCACTCATTTCATAATCAATTAAATAAACTTGTTCAAATGTTTTCCATAGGATTCACTCGCCAACTTTTTGTTGATCCAAAAACCTTTTTACACATGATACAGGTGAACAGGATGAAGCAAGGAAAACATAGGAAATGCCTTAGAAGAAAACAAAGAAGCTTAGATTGATGTTAGGTTATGATGTAATTATAGTTGTAAATTTCCTATTAAATTGTATTTAATGAATATGAAACGTATAATAAATATCATGAGCTTTGATGATAACCCAATCATGCCCCGGTCACCTTTTTCCGCTGCGGGTCGGGGTGTGACAGATTGGTATCAGAGCCATGACTATAGGGATATAGGATAGGTTATTAGACCCTTAGAGCCTATACTATAGTCTGCCTAAATTTTAATTGATTAGGTGGTTACATACAAACTTGTGATATTTATCTGTTTCATATTTGTTTATATTTACAGTCAAACATACATGCTTATATACATATTCATTATACATATATCAATGTTCATATATTCAATTCATTTTCATACTCTCATTATTCAAAGATTTTTTTGCAATTTTCAAATCTCATCAAAGTAAGTTCTGCGACGGGCATGTAGTAACTGGAAGGGTACAAGTACCGGTAGTCGGAACGTCCTGTCTAGGTTGGCATTCGTATAAATCCAATATAACGGACCAGTTTGCCTACCTGGGGACTAACGATGAGAGTACGAAGGACCTGTTAGGCCAAAGCATGCCACACCAAACGTCGTTCGAACTAACCGCACTTTGAGGTGTCACCGTGTCTACACCTGGACACATTCCGAAGATCACACGTTGTATACATATTTCTCGATTTTCTCCGGTTTTTAGTGTACGCAACCAGGCAAACCCATGCGAACCATATGAAAAACCGGTATTCATGGGGCCCACATGATTACAAAGGTAAAGTATGGCGGCATGTAGGGCCTAATGGCGAGCAAAGCCCAAGACATCCTATGGATGTAGTAGATTTATTTTTCTATAATTATTTTATGAATGTTCATTCCTAATGCGACCCATGATCCCGAAAGCATCCAACTCATACTCTTGACATGTATTCCTTGTAGATGTCTTCTAACCACGCCCGTAGGAAGACAAGAGCAGGAAAAGCCCGCGAACGCATGGCTACCCTAATCGCTCAACAAATGGCTGCAGTAATACCCAACATTGTAATCCAAGTACAACAAGCACTTACCGCTAATCCTGTCAATCAGGAAAACCAAAACATTATCAACTCTCCCCCAAATACCACTAAGTGCACCTACAAGCATTTCAAATCATGCGACCCTCCGAAATACAATGTGACTGAAGGCGTCACCGCTCTCCTCCATTGGTTTGAAGAAATGGAGAACACCTTTCTAAATTGCGATTGCCCCGATGATCGCAAAGTGCGTTATGCTACCGGTCGATTATATGGGATAGCACTTACTTGGTGGAATACAGAGAAGGCCAAACGAGGCGTCAACGATGCTATGACTTTAACTTGGAACGAATTGAAGGAAATCATGACCATACGATTTTGCCCAAGGAGCGAAATCAAGAAATTAGAAGATGAATTTTATTCGTTGAAGCAAAAGGAAGGAGACCACACCACATACAACAAAAGATTTCTCGAGTTACATCAAATGGTTCCCAACATGTTCACTCCCCTCTACCGTTTGATCGAGCACTACATTCGTGGTCTTCCGTCAAAGATTCAAGACTCTGTAATAAGTACCTCGCCTGCAACTTTGGAAGCAGCAATGGAGCTAGCAACAGCGCTCACCGAGAACCGAATCCGGAACAAAGACTTCAAGGAGGAGAAGAAGAAGGATAAAGCATCGACTGAAACCTCCGACTCCACCCAAAACGAATCCCCTTCTCAACCCAATCCTAAGAGAAAAAGAGATGGGCAACTTTTCGCTGCTATCCAACGGAATCAACCAATTTCACACGCCATACCCATCCAAGCTATCCCAATCACTCAAGTGGCACCCAACTCAACTTACCCAAATAAGAAACCATATCTTGGACCTCACCCTCGATGCAACAACTGTTTTTTCACCATTCCCTTACCTTACCTTGTCGACTATGTGCAACTTGTGGACGCTATGGTCATTTGAGCAAGGTTTGCCGCACCTTTCAAAACCAATCTCTTCCCCTACTCAAACCATGAACCAAATCTATCAACAACCCCAATACCCCATGTTCCCATATGTTCGAGCTTGTTTCAATTGTGGCGACCCTACTCACTTTAGAAACACATGCCCTCAATTGGTTAACGTCATCAACACTCAAGCTCAATCAAACCCAGTTAACCAAGTAAACCAAGAAAACCCAACCGCTAGACCACCAGCAAGAGGAAGAGTCTTCAACATCAACGCCAATCCTGTCGAAGATAATGACGGCCCAAGCGAAGATACTCAACTAGTCCTCTTCACCGAAAATCCAGATTCAACTCCTATCGTTTAGTTTTATGTTTTTCTTTATCACATAGAACCAAACATAACTTAAGGATAAAGCCAATGAAACTTTGACGAGAATACGGTGGATACGCCGCTGGTACTTCCTATATATAAGTATTCTTGTCAAAGGATCAGAAGCATTATCTGGCGGTTATGAGAGGTTCCATGTGTAGACTGTTGAGTAATTATTGTTTATTATTTCAGTACATGCAATTTCATAGGCCGCCGCTCCCCATTTATGAGCGTTGAGCATGTTCCCCATTTCATTATGAGGTTGAACCTGGCGTGCCCACATTTTCATTTTCAGTACATGCAATTTCATAGGCTGCCGCTCCCCATTACATTATGAGCGTTGAGCATGTTCCCCATTTCATTATGAGGTTGAACCTGGCGTGCCCACATTTTCATTTCCAGTACATGCAATACGATCGGCTCCGTTTGATTGAGCCTTGATCGCACAGACATTTTCATTATCAGTATCTTGTGGTTGTTGCGTTTGTTGTAGAGTCGCATAGAACTAATCATAACTTGCGGATAAAGTCAATGAGAATTTGACAAGAATATGGTGGATACGCCGCTGGTACTTCCTATATATAAGTATTCTTGTCAAATGATCGGAGGCATTATCAGGCGGTTATGAGAGGTTCCATGCATAGGCTGTTGTGCGATTGTTGTTTAGATTAAGTTTATCATTTTCAGTACATGCAATACGATCGGCTCCGTTTGATTGAGCCTTGATCGCACAGACATTTTCATTTTCATACATGCAATACGATCGGCTCCGTTTGATTGAGCCTTGATCGCACAGACATTTTCATTATCAGTATTTTGTGGTTGTTGTGTTTGTAGTAGAGTCACATAGAACTAATCATAACTTGTGGATAAAGTCAATGAAAATTTGACAAGAATATGGTGGATACGCCGCTGGTACTTCCTATATATAAGTATTCTTGTCAAATGATCGGAGGCATTATCAGGCGGTTATGAGAGGTTCCATGTATAGGCTGTTTGTAGATTAAGTTTATTATTTTCAGTACATGCAATACGATCGGCTCCGTTTGATTGAGCCTTGATCGCACAGACAATTTCATTTTCAGTACATCCAATACGATCGGCTCCGTTTGATTGAGCCTTGATCGCACAGACATTTTTCATTTTCAGTATTTATGAGTTTGTTGTATTGGTTGTAGAGTCACTTAGGACTAATCATAATTCACTGATAAAACCAATGAAAATTTGACAAGAATATGGTGGATACGCCGCTGGTACTTCCTATATATAAGTATTCTTGTCAAAGGATCAGAGGCATTGTCAGACGGTTATGAGAAGTTCTATGTAGGATTTAGTAGTTTCTTGGTAACTAATCATAACTTGTGGATAAAACCAATGAAAATTTGGCAAGAATATGGTGGATACGCCGCTGGTACTTCCTATATATAAGTATTCTTGCCAAAGGATCAGAGGCATTATCAGGCGATTATGAGAAGTTCCATGTAGGATTTAGTATTGCCTTGGTTGAAATTTGTGTTACATTTATATCATCTCGCTATTTAAAGGATTGTGTTCCATTTCTATATAAACTAACCTCTCCATCATAACAAATGAGAGAGAAACTGTCACCATTCAAACATATATACTATCAGAATGTGGGTTCAAATATTAGCTGTTGTGTTTATTTATGATCTATAGTCATAGAACCAATCATAACTTACTGATATTAGCTGTTGTGTTTATTTATGTTCAAATATTAGCTGTTGTGTTTATTTATGTTCCATGTAGGTTGTAGTATTAGAAGTTTTGCCTTAGGATATAACCATATGTTCCAAACATATCCAAACCCTTATGCATGATATCATAGTTAGCGAATCAATTCTGCTTATCAATACTTTTACAGTAGGCAACAAAAAGCGATTCCTGTAATAGGGTACTTAACCCTTGCAAGGAACGTTACCGCCTCAAACAAAAAAAAACTTAAAACCTTACTTCTTCTACGCATGTAACTGTCAAACTAAACACCATCATTCTTTTCGTCAAATATATCACTATTTAAATTTCGGGACGAAATTTCTAAAAAGCAGGGGATACTGTAACATCCGTCAAAAACGGATTTTACCAAACCCGCTCCGTTTATTAACCGAACAATCAGTTAAAAATTTCGTTGCGAATTTAATGCCCAAAATAATTTTAAACGATACATAATCAATTATTATATTGGAATATATAATTTGTTTTTGAAAAACTGTTAAAAATTAGAAAATAAAAATATTTTGGCACTGCCGGGTTTCGAACCCGGGTCAGTCGCCGGGTCAACACAGATTTAACATTCAACACTTAAACCACTGCGCCACTTGTATCTCTTGTTAAATAATGAAGACAATAAATTCATAACATGTTATTCCGAATTCAAAAACCGGCGCCCAAATGCAGTCGTCGGAAATCCCGGCGATCTCGCCAATAATTTAACGATTCCTTCCGTTATAACGTAAACTTTAAACACACATCGGTTATAACCGACGCCTGAGTCCGCGACACCAACTATAACCGCCGGAGAAATTATAACCGACGAATCAAGTCGGAAATCGGACCAAGTTCATCGATAACCTGTCTTATAAATACCCCCTCGAACCTCTGCAAACATTTTCGCTCAAAAACGCACCCTTTCTCGGCGAAAACTCACTCGCCGGAAAACTTCTGTATCTCGCCGGAAAACCGAGCCCTTCACTTCTGAGCTTTACTGAACCCCTTGAGCTTATACCGAAGTCACCCACATCCTTTTCAAGCTTTCTGAAGACTCGCTGCTGCAAGACACACGTCGCCGGAAGTGGTTGCTGTCGCCGGAGTTCTGCCGGAGAAACAAAGGAATCCAGTTGGTATACCTCACGCTTAAATCGTTCATTCTTTTTCTTTAATCTCATATGTAATTAACCTCGAAACGCTAAAGAAACTGATTAAAACATTGAACCAGTCGGATTTCCGATTCTGGTTAAAACCAGCGAAGAAGACGATGTTCGGTAATGTTTAAGTATAATTAAAATCAAGTTATTACTCGGGTTAGACACACAGTCCAGCGGTGGACTGTGTGCACATTAAACACACAAACGTCTCGAGTTCGAATCTTGTCCCACACACGCTGCCTTAATAAAAATGTTTTTTTTTTGTTAACTGAACCGGATTCATTTCATGTATATGTTAAGTTTATTTATAACCGGAATAATAACCAAGTTAGACACACAGTCCAGTGGTGGACTGTGTGTATATTTAATCACACGTCACGAGTTCGAGTCCGGTCTACTGCACCGACTCGGACAATTATCTACCTTTTTTAAATAAGTCAGAAATGAAAATACTTAGTTTGTATTTAAGTATAATAAAAATCGGTTTATATAACATGTTAAACACACAGTCCAGCGGTGGACTGTGTGTTAACGCAACCCACAGGTCCCGGGTTCGAGACCTGTGGAGCGCACCGGTCCGATTCAGTTAAATCATTTTTAAAATAAATGATTTTCGATTAATCTAATTATTATATAAATATAATTAAAAACAGAAATATTTCGGGTTAGACACGTAGCTCAGTTGGTAGAGCTGCGTGCACGCGTACGGGAGGTCTCGGGTTCGAGCCTCACTCAGCGCACATATGCTCGCATACGAACCGGTCAAAGTCAACGGTCAACGGTCAATGGTCAACGGTCAACGGTCAAAAAAAGTCAACTTTTTTTATTATTTTTATTTATTTATTTTAATTAAAAATCAATTAAAAATACTTAAAAATAACATTTTTAAGGTTAGAAAATAGCCTTAAACTCACAAAAATACACCCAACAATCCTACTAAAATAGATTAATAAAATCCGTTTACTTACCGAACCATAATGCTATTTATCTAGGTTAATTTCACTCGTGGTTAAAACCACTTCGCATGCATTCAACATCATCAACCGAATGCACCCACTATGAGTGAATCTTACAACTCCCCCTCTTTAATTACATGTTTTGGGGTGTGTCATGTGTCACAAAATAATTAACTCGTTTAATTAAACTTGTGCCATACCATATCGTGATCTAAACTTAGATTGTTTATATTGTTGTGATTACTTATTTCATTTTGTCAAATTATATGAAATTCATTCATTAAGCCCATCAGTTCCTCGTGAGAGACGAGTTGAACAACGCGTGCCTCAAAACCAATCCATTATTGTTCATGTGTGTATCAATGAGTTTATATTGTTTGTAGTTATGTCTTTCATATTATCATGCTTATGCAATTCATTCATTAGGCCCATCAGTTCCTCGTGAGAGACGAGTTGAGCAACGCGTGCCTCTAAACGTCCCATTATTGTTCATGTGTGCTTTATTTAATATCTAATGATTGTTGAATAAGTTTACATCTATTTTTACTCATGTGTGGTTGTGCACTCATTTCATAATCAATTAAATAAACTTGTTCAAATGTTTTCCATAGGATTCACTCGCCAACTTTTTGTTGATCCAAAAACCTTTTTACACATGATACAGGTGAACAGGATGAAGCAAGGAAAACATAGGAAATGCCTTAGAAGAAAACAAAGAAGCTTAGATTGATGTTAGGTTATGATGTAATTATAGTTGTAAATTTCCTATTAAATTGTATTTAATGAATACGAAACGTATAATAAATGTCATGAGCTTTGATGATAACCCAATCATGCCCCGGTCACCTTTTTCCGCTGCGGGTCGGGGTGTGACAATAAGATAACCAATCCATGCCCAAGACTACATCGAACCCTGCCAATTTCATTGGTAGAAGAGAGATAGGAATCGAATGATTCTTAATACATATAAAACATCCATCAAGAATGGAAGATGTTGTTTCTAAGGTTCCGTCAGCAGGTTCTACCTCATAAGTTATGTCTAGTGTTCTTATGGGTAAGTTTAATAGTTTGCTAAACTTATGATCTACAAATGACTTATCTGCACCCGAATCAAAAGAAATCTAGCATATATGTCATTGATGAGGAATGTACCTATTATGACGTTGTTGTCATTAACAGCCTCCCTAGCATTCATCTGCAAGGCTCGTGCATTTCCTTTCTTAGCCACTCCACGCTTTGCATTATTACTCTTGGGATTCTTAGGGCAGTTAGTCTTAATATGTCCTTTTTCATTACAACCGTAGCAGACGACATCCTTAATATTCTTGCATTCTAGGGTGTTATGCCCTTTTTTTTCCTGCAGATACCACAAGGTTTAGCCTGTGGGACAGAATTGCACTGTCCCTGGTGCCTACGATTGCAAGTTTTGCATGTTGGCTTCTATCTGACCTATCTTGGTTCTTTCTAAACCCAAATCTCCCCTTATTCTTCTTATTTGATCTCTGGGAGTTATCATCCTCTCTCTTCCTCTTCCTGTCAGTTTCAGTCTTGACTGACTTCTGTCTCACCAAATCTAAGGTGAGAGAGAGATAGGTCAACAGCAGACCTGTAAGTAGTAGGCTGAGCAGCCTTCACCATGCCTTTAATCTCAGGCGCTAACCCATTTATAAAACATGCAATGCATTTGGGTTCAGGAGAAATCAAATAAGATACCAATCTGGATAGGGAATTAAAGTCGGTAACGTACTTCCGACAATCCAGATTCTTCATTGTAAGAGTCAGAAAATATGACTCTATCTTCTCTACCTCATGAGGTGGGCAGTAAGTTTCCTTGACAAGGTCCACAAACTTGGACCATCCCAAGTTATACAAGTGTACCTTTCCTGTTGACTAGACCATAGCCTTCCACCATATTAAGGCATCGCCCTTAAAGGATTGGGATACAAACTTCACCACATCCTTATCAGCACAACCACTAATATCTTTAATAGTTTCCATTACGTTGAGCCATTTTAAGGCTTCTATATCCCCTTTTTCTCCGTTAAAGTCTCGGGGCTTGCAGGAGACAAAGTACTTATAGGTACCTCCATCTTTGGAAGAACAAGACCTATCATGAAACTCTAGTTTCTTTGGTTCACTCTTCGCATTCGATGAGTAAACAGAGCTCTCCTTTCGAGCTAAGATGGTGGAATAGATAAAGGTTTGTAGTGAGTAGCGCTCGATTCCTTAAATTTTTCCATGGCCTTTTCCATGGCCTTTCCAACAGCTGCATCAATGCGAGCTTGGAAATCATCAGCATTGATGGCTATGTTTTCAGCATTGTCAGTATTATTATCACAGTGACTACTTTGTGCCTCATCTGAATTAGCCATCTCTGATGTTTGGTACTAAATATTAAATTAAACTTACATTAGCCATGGCATTAATAACCATATAAGCTGTAAAGTTTGGATATATAAATCCATTGCCTATTTGAACCAGTGTGCATAGAATCACAACTGTCAAGCTTAATATTTTAAATGAATATTCTTTGAGATATTTAGGTATAATTGGCCTAGGTCTCAAAGGGACCATCAAAAGGCTCTCTAAATTTGGACGTAGTCCATATTTATTGGACAGTGGATCATAAAGTCACAACTGTCATTATCATATTTGATAATATAATATGGCTTGTAGGCAAATCAATTAACATTATCTAAGATGTCAAGATAGATAATCATCGCAATGATATTAGTCGTGATCTCATTGATCATATCGACTAGGAGGTTTGAGCATAACTCACCACCTTGGACAGGGAACCATAAGGTTACAACTGTCATTGTCTTAATTAACAGTATAGTATTGCTCATAGGCAAATCATCACTAATGGATGTTATATCATAGCCCATAGGCACTTCATCACTAACGGATGTTAAATTATAGCCCGTAGGCATTTCATCACTAAAGGATGTTAAAGAAAAAAAAATCATAGCCCGTAGACATTTCATCACTAATAGATGTTAAACATAGCCCGTAGGCACTTCATCACTAATGGATGTTAAATCATAGACCGTAGGCACTTCATCACTAATGGATGTTAATTATTATCATCGCATTGATGATATTAACCTGGGATCAATTTGATCACATAGGCTATAAGGTTAGGACGTAGTCCACTACCTATACGGTTAGTGGCTTGGATGTTAACACATAATTATCTTAATGGTTGATTAATAATAGTCATAGTCGCATTTGACCTTAATGACATGGAGGCTTGAAAAATGGTTCACCACCTCTTGATAGAAGGGATAATCTTCCTTAACTATCATGATACAAGGGCTATTCATCCTAAACGATCTTTTATAATTTGCCAATTAATATGGACTTTGCCAATTGGCTAATCAAAACCACTAAGAAGATCTTTTGGAATTATATAGCGGATCATAAATTTGAGTTAAAATCAAGACGATCTCTTGAAAAGGATGTAACGATTATTTATATATATATATGTATATATATATATATATATAATTCCATATATTTCATTAAATATCAATACAAAATTATAATACTTGCCTTAATCAAAACTTGAAATTATTAAACACATTTGTCCTTGTAGGGACTAAAAGAAATAACAAGTCCACATTGGGACTAAAGAAAGGATTACAAAACATAAAAATAGGAGAAACTTCACTCTTCCTTCTTTCCTTTAACTAACTTGGAAAGTTTCTTGACAAACTTATTTGTCCTCTTCTCTGTCTTCTCAGCCTGTTGTTGCATTTCTTTCATCCGTTCCAAGGCCTCATTAATGGCCTCAAGAAGTGGCGGAGGTTATGGTTGTGGTTTAGGCACAACCAGGTACTGGTACCCATAACTTGGGTATCCAGTAGGTGGATAAGTAGGTGTGAAATGAGACGGGTAAAGTGCATTATGCATGACCGCTTGCATATATGGGTCATGTTATAGTGCCTGATAGTCTAAGTTCAACGGCGTAGTCGGGCTAAAAGGATTATATTCAGACGTATCTGGATATGTAAGGATAGGGTTATTAAAACCCAACAGTGGTGGTTGAACCAGAGGTGGTGTTGTTGGTTCCTCCATAGGCGAAGTATTTGAGGGTCCACCCATTTGTGGGTCCTCAGGAATGGTAGGGTAGGTTTTGGGCAATGGTGGTAGCGAACTTAGCCGTTGTCCCACATGCACAGACATACGTGCACCACGTTTCCTTCTTGGTGGCTTAGGTGGTGGCTGAGGTTGCTCCACTGATTCCATTTGGATGTCTTCCTGTGTAGGAGGCGGTGTTGGAGAGTGGTAAGAAGGAGTGTTAATAAAAGTTAATTTCAATGGAGTGTCCGTGTGATCCTGATGGTGGCATCTCTGGATCAGAGTCCTCGTCCATAGCATTTGATTGATCTAACTAGTTCTGATCAGCTGGAGGTGGTTTAAAATAAAGGTCTGGGTTAAATTCTTCATATGTGAATGTGAGTGGGAATGATGGGAGTGGTGATAGTGGTGTGAATGATGGGAGTGTGGGGGCGAATATTTATGAGAGATAGAGTGTCTTGCTGGTTGCCAAGGAGATGAATCTCCTGAATCTTGATGAGAGCTAGAGTTGTGAAGTTGTGAAGGGATGCGCCCCGATGGTCCTCCCCTCATTGGACCTTTTCCTCTTCCACTTTGTCCTCTGAATCTTGGCGGCATTTTTAGTTAAAATCAAGTAAAAAAACAATAATAATAACTTAATAATGAAATGAGTAATCCTAGGTCAATGCCTAGACTCGGAAGTCTAAGGAATGTGCTTTTGTGTAAGTTTGAGATTAAAACAAAAGGCTAGTGTTTAATTCTCTCAAACCTTGGCTCTGATACGAACCTGTCACACCCCGAATTTCCAACCAAATCGGTGGGGCCTAGTGGGGAATATCGTGACGTAAGTTGATATCATCATAGTCAATTAACACAGCACAGCGGAAGTCTTAGAGTTTAAAATACTATTACAAACCAAAATGTCCAAAGTTCGAAATAATATACAGAAGGTTTGTAACTAAAGATCCACAGGCGGATCATAAAATATACAAAAGATGTACATCAGACTTTACGCAGATCTAAGGATTTGCAAGATCCTCTTATATCATTACCAAGCAGCTTCTAGCCTATTTCATATTGTACCTATAACTTAGTCTTTTGAAAATACGTCAGCTTTCGCTGGTAAATACAGTTAACTGACTCGTTTTGAAAATATTTCAAAAATTGATTTAAGTGCACAAGGCACATAAAATCTTTTATAACTTGGGAAAGTTAAGCTTTTAACCTTGTACACAGATTCACATGTTTGTCAATACATATAGGGCCCAATATAGAAACCGAGACATGATTAACTGACACGCCACTTATAAACCCATGAAGGAGTTATCCCCAACTTGTGGGTAAATTTTATTTTAGCATTCGCATCTGTCAGGTGTATGCCTACACCCCGTGCTTTGGTCGTCGCCATTAGTAACTTAAATGAGCCGAGGATATCCAGGACACGGTTAACAGGTCGTTAACTCCCAATGTTTAAGTTATATAAAAACTGATCAAAACGGAATATGCAGATTTACTAGCCACAATCCCGCATTCGATTGATCCTATTCCCGACCAAGTGGTAATAATTTACCGTATCCCAAGCCCATATAGGGAAAATAAGTTAAAAGTATTTACCTGAGCTAGCACTTGACCTTAAATGTAAAGTTTATATTAACTCAGCCGTTTAATCAATAGATAAGTGCAGATAGCATTTACAGGAAGGCTTCTAGTCTGGAATGAAGGCATAAACTAACCAATTAGAATGCTAACGGTCCTATTTAAGTCATAGACTTAGACCGACTAGCTTAAGGATCAAAACGGTATGATTCACTAGATTAAGCGGTGACCGGATAGAATGTAGTTTAAACCCAATAAGTACTAAGACTTGTATGACATGAGTAAACAATTAACATTCTGGATTTTGAGATTAAATGATATAGTTAAACACGTTTCGGTTAATTTTCGTAAACTAGTTACATAAACTTGACCGTACGCATATAAGCGACATCGGGTAACCGAGTGAGTCATGACTAGTAGGATATCAACTTATATGCCCATTTAAAGTTTTAAAATGAGATTATGCCTTATAAGGCGTTTTGACCATTTATATGATGTCAAAAGGAACTTTCATATATTCTGATGTTATGATCCTAAACATCTTGGAAAAAGACCTAATTTGTGATATATTATCAGTAAGAGATCACACATAAGTGTGGTTTATGGTTTAGGACCAAATTATGCACCGAAAGGGCATTTTGGTCTTTTAAAAGCATAAATTACGATATTATAATAAAACTTAGTTTATGCTCAGAATAATAACATCATAATATGTTAATTATATTAACATATCAGTAGGTAATTCATTTGTAAGTTCGTTGTTGATTAAAACCTTGTTTTATGTAAAGAAAAAAGGGCATTTTAGTCAAAGTTTGACATTTTAGCGTAACTTGTGCATAAACTCAGATTATGATTATGATCATGTAATATAACCTCAGAGGGTTATGCTATACTATATTATGATCATAATGTAACCATAAATCAGTAGTAAACTAATCTATATCGGGTCAGAATCGAAAGTCAAAGCCTAAGTCAAACTTTGTGACTTTCGGTTACGAACCGGCCTTGGACAGGAATTGACGGGCCGAACATGTTCCCACATACTCTAATAATTATTACCAACTTGTTTAAGTGTCAAAAACATATTTATAACATGTATAAACTCAGATTATAATATTTATATAATCTGACCCGTTTGACTTTTTAAAACGTTAACTTTGACCTGTCAATTGACCTAGAAACGTGACTCGTAGGAGGTGCCCTTTTAAGGGATTAATACCTACCTATTTATGATCACTTAGCCATGTTCATCTTGAACAATGGCTAGACCATAATGGTCTTAACCGAAAGTCAAAGCATTTATCGAAAATACTTGACTTTTGGCTATTAAAAGCTTATAAAAGAAAAGAGCAGAGATGGAACACTTACAAGTGATCCAAGAGGAACTTTAGAACTCAAAGGAATGCTCCTAGATGACCAGGAACTTCCAAGAGTGTAATAGAGAGAAGTAAAGGAAATGAGCAAGGAATAGAGTGAACTTGGTGGGCTATTTATAGTGCAAGGGGGTAAATGAAGATGATGCCAGGTGTTAGAGGTGTTGTAGGATCAATACAAGTGGCTAGTTAGGTGTCAAGAGCTGCAAGAGAGTGGCAATTTGCAGGATATGTGGCATCTTGGCAGAAATTGGAATTTTGACACTTTCACTCCCTCAAATATAGTTTTATTAAATGTCATGAATTGTCCCTTGACTTATATTCAATGACATAATGACACAACTAGTTCTTTTCGTTTAACACGTGGTGTATTAAAGAAGAGTGTGAATAACCGGACGTTAACGTGTGTTATACTATGTGCTTTAGTGACTTATAAGTGGTTACTAGCTTAGAATGCGATAAATACGAGTTCTTATGGTTTTGTAGGCTAAATTACCTAATTTAGTAAAGTTAAAGGTTCGGTGATAATGTGGAATACTCAAGGATGGTAATTCATGAGATATCACATAAACCAGGAGCCGTTCGGGTTGAGAGGTGACTTGATTATGCAAGAAATATGAAAATAATGAAGTTTAGGGGCCTCTGGGTCATTTGTTGAAAGTTGAAATAATGAAAAATAAGGGTTTCAGAAGCTCGTCGTAGGCTACGGTCGCTAGACCGTAGCTTACGGTTAATGAAATTATGTTTCAGCAAGTCTGGACCGTAGGTTACGGTCAATTTTGATTTATGACCAACAATGCCGAACCGTAGCTTACAATTTGGGACCGTAGCTTTCGGTCCGGTATATGAAAATTTTGTGAATTTGGACACGTTTGAGCGAGTTGAGCGTTTTGTGGCTTCATCCGAGGGTATGTACATGTTTCGGTATATTACTGGACGTGAATTTTACGAAGTGTTACAACGTGGCGTTTGATTATTGGCGAGGCTAATAGCCGTTGGACCCCAACGGCACAATTTAAAAAAAAATATTTTCATTTAATATATATACACACACACACTCCTCTATATAAAAAACTCAAGCTTTCCACAATTTTTCATCTTATTCTCTTCTAACCAACTCTATACTTTATACTGAACACCACTTCGCCTCAAACGTCTAAACCAAACCAACGCCAATATCCCGATCCGAACATATTGGCGTACGACCAACTTCTTGCGAACCTACCTTTTATGTTTCTACCACAAATGCAACATCCCAATTCCCAAACTCTCCCTACACCAGAATTTGTTTCTACGCGTAAAAAATGAAATCATAAAAAGAAAATCGAGGCCGAGAAGGAAAAAGCAAAAGAGGATCGTCGCGTAACCCTGTGGATAAACGAGGAAGAGTTGGTGTTGACAAAAGCTTGGCTTTCAATCTTGGAGAATTCGGTTCTAGGAACACTTTATTTTATATCTATTTCAAAAAATACGTCTTATAATTATAATATATATTTTTTAATAGGTACCAACCAACATAGTGGTGATTTTTGGAACCAAATAGACGAGCTTTTTCACAAAACTTGAGTTGAGATTACCATCGATAAAATGATAGTCTTTTATCAAAATAACGTAAAATGAATACCTCTCGTTTGTGCACCACGCCATTTTTCTGGAGCAAATTTAGAAGATGTTATCCCCATGTCACGTAACCTAAACCTTCCACACGGTCTAAACTTAAAAAAAGGTTGGATACGTGTTTGACTGACAGATGGTTGTGACGCGTAGATTCGATTCATTCAATTAAACCAAAAGTCAAAAACAAAACTAATTGGATCTGTAGGAAAGGAAAGAGGCGAGGTTTATAATTAGTTAGTGTTAAATTTGAAGCCAAAAAATTAAACACAGCCAGTGGTTAGCTTCAAGTAAGAATGGGGGATCTGGTGAGACGGTTTGGATTGCAAGGAATCGGTAACTGGCTTAACAAGAAGGTCATTGATCCTTTTGTGGAAATCCTCAGCAGGTCTGTTTTAAACCAATGATATATTATTTCAATGCAGTAAACATTTTTTGGGTTTTCAATTCAACTACATTTTTTCTCCAAATTATGTGTTTAGTTCTACTTGTAGATTTGATTTGAAGTAGGAGTGTAGGTAATTAGTTCTTCGATTTGCAAATTTAGGTAAACTTTAAACCGGAACTTTGGGAGTCTTTTAAGGCGTACATACATCATATTCCTGTTTCTCTAGTGACGTCTAAATTAAAATCAGAATTTAATGTATAACCTTTGCTATGCTATGCTCTGATCTCATTGTCAATTTATAGTTTTCTGGCATTTACGGAAGAGTTTAGAATCTAAGACTGTTACAGAAGTTTGAAAACCAACCCTTTTGTTAAACTTGATTCTTCATGCTTCTAATTAGTTTGGCTAATGTCCGTAGCAATTGTTAACAACAATTAGAGATGTAACAAACAATACATATATTGATATCATGTACAAAGCATAACAAAACAATCAAACAAATTGTGTCATACCAAAGTAGTCATTACCATTGACATAGACATAGGGCGGATGTATTGAATGTGTGATGGGACACATGATATCCTATAACTCCCCTCCTAAATGACGTACTAGCTGGTTTTAAGTTTCTATATGTAATTTGTAGTTTCAGTCTTCCAGAAAGCATGCTAAAATATAACTTAATCTCTTTAGTGGCCACATTGACAGATTTGGATCTGTGAATTGAAGTGTCGTCAAATAACACTACGTTGCCGAACTCTTCAAGTGTCTAAAATCGATTATGAGGCCAAAGTTCCTTTTAGTGTTTTGAAAGATCGGTTATATGATGCTTATAACATTAAAAGTAGTGAAGTGAGAGTTTTATTGTTTAGTTTATGTTGTTAGTGAAGAAGATACTGACTTGTTTTTATTGTACTTGTATTCTAGGGGAGCAGAGCCTAAGCAGTTAGCATTATCTGCCGCTCTTGGCATCACTTTAGGAGTGTTCCCAATTGTTGGTATGTTCTTGAATAAATGAATTGCAATTCAGATTATATGGTTTCTATAACCATTGGTTCAGAGATCATGTGTTATGTAGTTGGAAAACTCATGAAATCTTGGTTATCTTCTCCACCACCAACCTTGAACTTGTGACCCCTAGAAACCATCAAACCACAACAAGGCTGGTCGAAAATGAAGTTTTAGTTAACAAAATAAAGATTTTTATGAAGTTTAGTTTTTCGCGGGTCAAAGGATTATTTTGTATTCATGACATCAATACAGTATTAAAAGGATTATTTTCTTCTGTGTCTATCTGGCATAGTCAGTAACCTATTTCTTATATTCTAACAACAGGAGTGCCTTTTTTCTTCTGTGTGCTGGCTATAGCAATGCTTGGAAATTCTATAAACGCTCCAACTGTCATGCTAGCCAATTTCGTTATTACTCCAATAGAGCTGAGGTTGAGTCTTTTCTATTTTATCTGAATCTCGTACTTTCGCTTTTTCTTTTTAGTTGCTATCCCAAATGACAAGTTGTTCAAGTTTATGTTGACTAGAACTAGACCCATTGAAAGGGGTCGGTTTGGGTTATGCTAAATCTCTAACAGGTCAAATAGATACATTAAATTGTAGTTCCTTAAAAGAGGAGACAGGTAGAAAGTCGTCCAAAATGGTTTCGAAAGCATATGGCCTCCAAAATCTTTTTTATTCTAAACATCAAATTATCGTTTTAGTTATATAGTTTTTAAAAAACATATACGATTCACTACTTTTCCACTATTTTTTTTCTTCTAAAAGTATATTTTTGACCATTTATCAAGTATCTAAAATTGTCCCATCCACAAAAGATATAATATATTAGTTGGAAGCATCAAAGTTATGTTTATCTTGATGGTGAGAAAGTGGATAATTTAACATTAAAATATCAAAAAAAAGTTATATGAATTGTTGTTACTGTAATGGGATGGATGAACTACATCAGCAGTTCTTATACTTGTTTTTCTGATTAGTTTGGTGATAGTATTCTTACGCTTTGGTGAGTTTCTTACGGGTGGAGCTCATTTTCCTATAACTTCTGATGCTTTAAGGAAGGTATTGACCGGCAAAGCTTCTATGGAGATCTTTCTAAGCATTGTTCATGCGGTATGTCAAATATCCTTTATAATCCAATTTTTTAAACAGATTAAATTGCTACAATCAGCGTTTGATGTTTGAATAGAAATATTCTGCTTCTGATTATGTTGGCAAATTGGCCTTGAGTTGGGTTTTAGTAATCCTAGTCTCATACCTAATGTAATGGGTTCATAGGTAATGGTATGGTTAAAAGTTACCCAGTCCGATTCCCTCGTACCATTTTTATATTTTCAATAATTTCATGTTTCTGACACCACTATAAAATACTAGATATTATAACTTTTACATTGCTTAGTATGTTCAATTTCGATGCGGGCAAATGAGTATGTGATCGTTTTTGGTAATATCACCTAGTATCATTCCCGTCCTAGACCTGTGAATTTTTCTTATATCTAATCCCATACTCGAAATCGTGTGAGTTTTGGTTTTTCTGCCATATCCGTGTCAAATATAATAATGAAATGCAACAAAACTTGTTTTCTGGTAAAATAAATTAAAAGAACTCATTTCCATTTGCATGTTACCTTTTTGCATTTATTGGCATTTTAGTAATTTATTTATTAAATAATCAAAATCAAATTTTGTGACTATTACAACTTCAAAGTACATCCAATAACTATTTTCTTCAGTTGGTGGTTGTCAATCAGATAATTCAAAACACACATAGAAACATATGATTAGTAACTTGTTGGCATTACGTGCAGTTGTTGGGATGGTTGGTTATGGCCCCGTTTATCCTGGGAATACTGTACATCATATTTGTACCATGTTTCACCATATTGCTCCGCAAGTTCAATATAACGGTGTCAAGCCCAAAGAGAGAGGACGCGGCATCTTACGTTGAAGTGATGTTTAAAGAAAGGGATGCTTGATCAGTTTATTAACACGAAAATTTGAGTACTATCTTATTTGGACAACGGTTCGGGTAAACAGCAAACGCTTCGCCCACTGCCACCCACCAACATCATGTAGTAGGGGTATGTTTTATATATCTGTGATTTCCTTACATGAACACATTTTTTTGATTTTTCATTGATTAAAACTGGTGAGATATAAAGTTGAAACAAATCTGAAAATATCATTTGCTCCAAGTAAAGTAGCATTGCATTATTTTAGTTTAGTTTCTTTATAACAATCATAAAAATACAAGTTATGTGAGGAATATATCACAGATAAATAAGGCTATGTGGTGTGGTCATGACCCAAATAACCACCACCACCCTCCATGTCAGCACCATGTCACCCCACCTTTGACGTGAGTACCGCCTTGGCTGGCTGCACTTTTGTCTTCTATGTTTTCATCTATCACATATTTTATAAATGTAAAACACATGCGTAAGTCCATAACAAAAGGTAAGGATTTAAGACCAGGAATATAATGCATGTATATATTTAATAAAAATTCAGTAATATGCATCCTAAGTTGTTGCATACAAAATATACAGGGAACATATGTGTAACATCTTAATTTATTACATGTTTTTATATAAATATGTGTACATGTACATGTACACTCTTTAAGTATCTGACAAAGTTAATGTAGCATATATATGTAACATTTTTTATGCACGCAAATTTGATAATGTTAAAATGGTACACAACTCACAGATGGTTAATGTAACATATAAATCTATACACATTAGTTAGTCACAAGTTTTATTGTTTTCGCCAATTTTTTGGATATTGATGCGACAAATATTTACATACAAGTCTTTTTACACAAAATGCATATCATGGGATACATACCTATTAGTTTCGTCGACGACTCTGTGTTGTTTCCTGCGACTGCCCTTTGTTGCATTCATTTTCCCGACCCCCTTCTTAACCGACAACCGTTTCTTCTTTGAACTGTTGTATTCTTTTTTATGCTTCCCTTTCACACCTTCCTTTTGATTAGTCTCTTCACCCCCTTCATCCATGTCTGGTTCTTTGCTTGTGTTTGAATTCCATTCAAACCATCTCTAAAAGGCTTCACGAAAAAAGGACTGTAAAAAAATCTCGTTTGGTGGCTTTTCCCCATTTTTTTGTGTATTTTGTAACCAAAACATGTGTTACCTTTAACGTGAACACCGCCTTAGCTGGCTGCACTTTTGTCTTCTGTGTGTTCATCTGTTTACATAATTTGAATATGTAAAACACATGTGTTAGTTCACAACAAAAAGGTAAGGAATCTAAGACCAGAAATATAATGCGTGTATATGTTTAAAAGAAAATCAGTAATATGTTTACAATTTTTCATCCCAAGTTGTTACATACAAAATATACAGTGAACATATGTGTAAGATCTTAAATTTGTTACACGTTTTTATATAAATATGTGTACCACACTCTTAAGTATGTGAGAAATTTAATGTAACATATATATTTAACATTTTTTATGCACGCAAACTTTATAATGTTAACAATGGTTCACAACCCACATATGTAACGGTGGTAATGTAACATATAAATCTATACACATTAGTTAGTCACTATTTTTATTGTTTTTGCCATTTTTGGATATTGATGCGACAAATATTTATATACCAAACTTTCTTTTTACACAAAACGTGTATCATGGGTTACATACCTATTAGTTTCATCGACGTTTATGTGTGTTTTTCATGCGACGGCCCTTTGTTGCACTCGTGCTTGTTTTCACTTTTTTTGGTGATTACGCGTTTAAAGAAACCATATACTCTAATGTTAGTTCTACCAATGAAGAGAAATTTAACCACTTTTTCACACTAAATATTTACTCACAAACTAACAAGAAAGTCAATTTTGTTCCCTTTCTTTTGTTGACTTTGTGGAATTTCAGTACATTTTCACAATTTTTCAGAAAACAACTGTTCCCCCAAACCCAGGTTCAGTTTCGAATCCAAGTACTTTACCACTTTTAGTTCAATGTCAAAAAAACGACCCACTGCATGTTCATGAATGAAACATATCACTACAAATCACCGTCCAAACCAATGAACATCTCATTAAATGCAAGTAGAACGCTTAAAAAAAGTTTGACATCTGTTGCAAGCATTGAACAATGAGGTTTTTGAAAGAAACAACAAAAATGTGTCACATAATCAATAAAAAAAACGGGGTTTTGTTTTCCGCATAGAACGGCAATAATCTATGTGAAAAACAACAAAAGCCCTTAAAATATTCCTCAGTATGTCGTTTTTAAGCACTTTTCTTTGAAACCCGAAATCAAATACATTTTCACCACAAACACAAACATTAGAAAACAAGATACACGGACCGGAAAACATACCTGATTTTCACTAAAATAGTTTGGCTTGCAACCCTAACTCATTGAGATTCAGATGTTCATTTGAACAGCAGATCGTCAGGGATGAAGGCAAACTTTCTTTATTGTTGAAGACGGATGATGAGAGAGGAGAGAGTATTTGAAAGTATATTTGGAGGTGTGTTGATTATTGTTTTTAAAGATCTTGTTGGGTGAAAGTGATAAAATCTTTGAAGCTGGATTCTTTGTGTATGGGGATACATGTGTAATAAAAATTTTGAATATAGTAGACATCTACGAGTCCAAACTACACTCGTCGGCTTTATTTTTGTGATTGATGTAAGTGTACCCCCACGTACAGGTTACACTTCTGATCAAGTGATGAAGTTTTTGATATTACAATTACTTTTTTGCATTTTCTAGGATTACGATAATAAAGAAAAATGGGTTTATTTCCATAATCAAATGACAGCCATAAATCTCTACAAATCAATGGTTGAAACATAGTTTTCAAATTTTTCTCAACTCAATAGGGTTTTCTTATTATCCTTTCCCTATATATATATTCCAGTAGTATCGCTGTTGTCTTTTTTGCAGCTTTTGTTGTTGCCGGAACTATGTCGTATGGTTCACCAACTACCACCATCGAATTATTTGGGCCTACTCATTATCAATGGGATCAGGGATACTTCCAACAAGAAATATATAGAAGAGTTAGTATTGGGTTTGCCGAAAATCAATGTTTATCAGAAGTTTGGTCTAAAATTCCTGAAAAATTAGCCTTTTATGATTAAATCGGAAATAATCCGACAAAAGGGGGATTATTCAGGGCGGGCTCAATGGATAACGGGGATGGAATAGCGGTTGGATGGTTAGGACATCCTATCTTAAGAGATAAAGAAGGCCATGAACTTTTTGTACGTCGTGTGCCTACCTTTTTTGAAACATTTCCGGTCGTTTTGGTAGACGGAGACGGAATTGTTAGAGCCGATGTTCCTTTTCGAATTACGAGAACCGCAAGAACAAATGTGAACGCATAAAAATCTAAAAAACACAAGAAAAAACAATTATTTAAAAAATCGCTATATTTTGTTACCAAAAATATTCGAGTAACAGATGCACATGTGCATATGTATCATTTCGTGGACAAATTCCATAATACGTTACCAATGGTAGACAAATTCACTTTCATTTACACTACCATACGTAATACACTACTTTTACATTGTCAATATTAAAAATGCACATGTGCATCATTATGTATAACCATGATATAACATGTTTTGGTACAAAAAAATTGTAATTTCAGCCATAAACACCTTGATTTCAACCCTAAAATACACCCAAAAATAACAAAGTGAAGATTACTAAAACACTATATTCAAACCCTAGCACTCCATAAAAAAAACTACAAACACCATCGTAGAACTATGAATATAAAAAACAACATTATAATTCATCACATAAAACACATAATATTAGTCATGAGATAATCCGAGCCTTATCATCGAAAACACAAAACAAAACCCACATATATATATATATATAATATATATATATATATAGCATGTTAGTATTCTTTATTATGTTATTTGTGGGTTTTGGATGTGTTTTATAGTTGATATTATGGTGTTTTATATCTTTTTACACTTTTTAAGAATTTTGGACTTTGTAGCCAACTTCTAGCCATATATATATATATATATATATATATATATACAAGATCAAGGAAAAACCCTTTCGGGTTGTGAGAACTTAGAGAACTCGGCCTTGCCTATGAGTTTTACCCCAATTTTTTCACATCCCTAGATTAAAATGTTATAAAAGACTGCCGTAAAAAAATTTTAAAAAGAAAATTTCAGAGTGGTGTTTTTCGGCCCTTTCCAGCATTTATGGCTGCCGTTTTTTTTTATTTTATTTTTTTATTTCCTTGGAAAAGTTTATTTATTTTAGGATTTTTGGTAAAAAAATTTAAAACATTTCATAAGGCCGAGTTCTCTAAGTTCTCACAACTGGTACAAGTTTTCATTTTACCCTAACCATATATATATAATATATATATATATATATATATATATAGGGTTAGGTTCATTAGTGAACAACCTCCTTGATTGTGAACACTAGTGAACCAATCCTAGCCCTTGATTATTAATACACAAGTGTATACACATGTGTAAATCAATAGTAAGATTTGATGAAAAAAAATTACACTAGTGTTTTACGATTTAATGCTGTAAATCAATGGTCAGGATTTGTTCACTAAGTTCACAAATACACTAATGTCCACTCGAGAATATATATATATATATATATATATAGTGAAAATGTATTGTACAATTTTGCTTAACGTACGCGTGAAAATATAACATGCGTGATTAGGTTTTTTACCCCATGCGTGATTTCTGATTTTGTACATGCGTGATTAGGGTTTGTGAGTTTTATAACGTGCGTAATTTCATCTCGTACATATAGTACGTTAAGGAATATTGTACGTTATTGCGAGAACCACAAGAACCAATGTGAATAAAACAAAATAAACCTATCCCGCCACCACCTAAAAACCTAAACACCCACCACCACCCTACCCCACCCCACTACAACCAAAAACCTAAACACTCCCCCCAACAAAAAAACTTATATCTCACAAAAAAGCTATATCTCGCAAAAAACTCCAAAAAACCTAACCCCCTAAAGAAACACCGGCTGAACCGAGAGGTATTCGGAGATATCTTAGTTACAACCTTAGTTTTTCTACATAAAAGGTTGTCTCTCGTTCGCTCATCTGGGGACCTCACTTCGAGCTGAGCTGCAAAACTAGCAACGCCGTTAGTCTTGTCACGGGGAAAAGGGAGGGTTTTCTCCGTGACCACACTCCGGCGTGAGAATAAGTATTTGTGTATTGCAAGGTAATGGCAAGTAGTAATTAGTGAGTGAGCAGGAAAGCATGTAGATGGATTTACCTTGTGGTTCGATACTCATTTTATAGCCGAAAATAAGTGGGTTTAGGAGATGGGCTGATGGGCCTTGGGCCCGGCCCAAACGACCAGGATTATCTGTTCTGTCCCTTTACAGCGACCATTAAATGATCCCTGGCTGGAGGTATGCTTTGTCGGATGTTGAATGGTGTCACGTGTCATGGCATTTGTCCCTGGTATCGGACCTGTCCTCAGCCGAAAGTGGAGCATGTGTGATAGTCACTGGCGTGAGTATGGTTGGTGTACAGTCTGGCCTCTGCATTACTGTTCATGCGACTCGGTCTGACACAACCTGCCGAGCAACCATTGGGTCACAGCTCTGCCACTACGTACCCTTGTATATAGTCAACACTTCTTTGCGCTTTTCCCTTCTGCGAGGCATTCGGTGCTTTCTGGCCAGAGCAGAGTTGTAGGGATTAATTCCTTTTGTTCCCAAGACTATGATTTGCTCTCATGTTTGTCTTGTCCTCTACAAGGTTTAGGACTTCGCGGCTAGAGGGTTGTTTGATCCGCGCAGGGTCAAGTATCCTGCGCGTCTAAGTCTAACTCGCCGTTGTGCCAAGTACACAAGGTTCGTTGGGGGTGACTTATAATTTTTGGTCTAACTTGCCATTGCGCTGAGTGCGCAAGGTTCGTTGTGTGACCTTTATGAGTTGGTCTAACTTGCCGTTGCGCTGAGTGCGCAAGGCTCGTTGTGTGACCTTTATGCATTAAGGATGCCTTACCATTGCACATTGCGAGCAAGGTTGTTAGGCAACCTGTTGGTTTCAAGAAAGGCGCACCATTGCATGTTGTATGCAAGGTTATTCTTGTAGTATGTTGTTGTTGGGGGTATGATCCTTTGCGCAGGCGCAGAGTTTTTAGGACCATACCCCTCCAAGTCCCCCTAGTCCAATGCTGCTCTTATGCGCATGTTGGCAAGTAGGTGGAGTGCTGGACTATAAGATTTGTTTTATGCGCGCTTATTTCAACGACAAAAATTCAAGAAGGGTTGGAGGAAACCTTTGTGTGAAGAAAACTCTTCGTTATGATGTGTTTGAAATTTGAATCTCTATCATGCTAACGTTCTAGGTGGGTTGGTGAGAAAAAGGGTGCCCTGGAGGTGACATTTGGCAGCTGTTGTTTGCTGTCAACATTGCAGCCTCACTTTCATTAATGAATTGGCAGGGGAAGCGGCGGCTACACGCGCGTGAGAACCGTCAGTTACCACTTGCCTGCCACGCGTCCTGCGCAGATTGGTGGTTATTTCTCCGCGTGCGTCACAGTTCCCTAATGCATTAAATGCGATTAGTATAAATAGGGGTTAATCGTCTAGGGTTTCATTCACACCTTCAAGTCTTCTTGTCTTCAAAACTTTTCATCTTCCAAAACTTTTCTTTTCTAATTCTCATGGTAACTAGGGGCCCTGAGACTGTTTCTTCTGCAGAGGCTTTAACCTCTTTGCATACCATCAAGTGGAACCAGGCCAGTTTCCACCGCATGGTTTTCGGCTACCGGTTCTCTAAGGACTTGGATGCCTCGTTTCCGGCGGATGGCGATACTGCTGCCGATGCTCCGGCCGGTTACATCACACTATTTTTTGATATCTTTACAAATTTTGGATTTTTACAAATTCCACATCTCCCAGTTGAATCCGATAGGGATGGTGAAAATTAAACATTTTGAATTTTTGTGCCAGACGGTGGGTGCTACCCCAATCGTCGACGGTTTTCGCATTTTTTTATCAACTCTATTATTCAATGGGGTTTTATTCTTTTCAGCCACTGTATACAAGCCAAGAAAATTTTGCTCACCCCTCCCAAGTTTTTATATGATTGGAAAGCTAAATTTTTTACATAAAGGCCGGGGTGATACCCCTCCGGATGCACTTCCGAGGGGTAGAGAACATCCCCTGGAAACAGTCCTTATACCAATAGTGGATTCCTAGTATAAGGATTTGAAGGAGATCACGGCGCTGCAACCGCCGGGAGAGGCCCGTTTACATGGAGGGTGATAACAGTGGGTCTAGCATTCTTTAGTTTGAAAGGTTCCCATGGCGTGTAATCCTTGGTTTGCCATAAATCATTTTATCATAGTTTTCAAACTCCTGCTCAGTAGTGGACATTCTAGAATAACTATTGCTTATAACCCAAACCCTTACCCTTGTTTTCTTTGAATGCTAGTTGTACACTGCATAAGTTACGAACAGAGTCACTGGAAGTATCAAATTTCTGTAAGTTCAACTCATTTTGTTGATACTTACAAGTAAGAAGTTCTAGCTTAGCTCTCACAGAATCACATTCAAATGTTTTTACATTAAGTCTGTTTTTTTAATCATGGACCCAACATTTCTGTTGATTTATGTCCAGGTGGAGCTGAGCTATGTCCTTCTTTAGCGTATCAATCTTTTCATAGAGAATCTTATTGTTCTCTCAAAGACTGATACATTTTGACATGACAAAGTTGTACTCACTGATTAAAGTAGAATTATGTGATCTCATTTGCACAATCTTATTTCTATGGTGTTCAGAACATAAAAGAGAGTTTACCATTCCGAGAGTGATTTAGGTTCCTTAGTTTGTGCCATCAAACATTGGTGATTGACTTCTGCAACTTTAGAGATCTTGACCGCCTCCATGTGCACCACAACATCTACCCAATTGAAATCACATTGTTCTTGCGTCATCGAAGCCTTTCCTGCTCCTGTATCTCCCTTGCTTATTGAAGTCTGAGCAGGTGTAACAAAAACCATAGATATCTTAGTATTCCTAGCAGCAGCTGCCTGAGTAGCCTCTATTAGGATCTGAGTTTAAAACTATTATGAAAGTTCTTAAAAATGAAAGATGAAAGACGATAAATCAGATATAAATGCAGCGGAATGATGAACTTTAATTCGTAACATCTGAGAGATTGTTTTTCATTATCATGCTTTTAGTGATTGTAATCACATGCATATAAATCACAATCTCTCCCTCAACCTAAGATCACTGATTTGTTCATACAGAATGTAAGGAAGAAATGTTAGATTGATAATCGATGAAAAGTGATCAAATAGAACAGTACAAGCACTGTTCTATTTATACTACAATCCTAACCACTGAGCATCGTATGATGATGTCAACATGAAAGCGACACTTAACAAAATTAACAAACCAACATCTGCTAAGCTAACCACTGCTATAACTAAACATTACAAATACTTATAGTAAAACACTGATGTGACATCCTTTGTTGGACTTCAGAAGAGCTTTGCCTTGCAGACCTTTAGCTTTACTCTTCAGTAGGGCTTTGCCTTGGAAGACCTTTAGCTTTGGACTTCAACAGAGCTTTGCCTTGGCAGACCTTTAGCTTTAGACTTTAGTAGAGTTTTGTCTTCAACGGAGTTTTGCTATGGCAGACCCTTGACATTTAGTCTTCAGCAGAGCTTGACTCAGGTGAATGTTATATTAATATTAGGATCAGTGGCTGTAGTATATTTTGGCTTTCTATCATCTGTTCTTTTGTAGGGTTCAATTCCAATGATCTTCCCCTAGAACAGATGATGCTAAAACAAAAAAAAATTATTATTGATCTTTATTCTTCATCAATGATTCCCTTATTTGTCCTTTGAACTGAAGTTCAAAGTCTAGGGTAATCATATCATCTACATCCCTTTCAAGTTCAAGATTCAGCAAATCTTGGAGATCAGCTGCATCCAGACCATATGCATCCTCTATTTTTATCTTTTGAACTACACCATCTGATCTGAGCAATGTCAATTCATGGGTGTCTATGGAAGACTTCCATTTTAGAATTTTTGAGTCAGATGGTTTTCTTGGGAGTAGGGTTATTTGTGATGAGTTGGGTGAGATAGGTCTGCTTACAAGTGTAGATAGTGTGGCTCTAAGCTTATCACTTGCAGCATCTGTGTGGAACAAAATTTGATTCTTTATCCCCTCTTTTCTTAGTTCTTTATGCATCCTTTGTTCCTCTTCTTCCATCTGCTTTTGGCTCTTTGCTTGATTTAAGGCAATGGTGGGTAATCAAGTGGTTGAAGTTGATATTTTAGGAGAAAGGGTCTATTGTGGAGCACTGGTTGGTTGAGAATAGATTGGCTTTTTGGACAGAAGGATCTTTCTTTCATAGCTCTTCCAATCTTCTGTAGGTATCTACCACTTTGGATTCTGACCACCTAGCAATTTGCCTTATTGTTCCATATAAAGCATTAACAAGTTCGCTTTCATTCTTTTAATCTTTAGAGCATGGTCTTGGCTTTCAAGTTTAGCCTTTTTCCAAATAGGAGGAGTAGGCTTCTTTGAATGATCCTTGAGCATTGTATGAATTCTGGCAATTTCTTCTTTCAGCTCATTTGCCGACCAGTCTTTAAATTGAGCCCTTGTTGCTTTATAAGGCTTGTGCTTCATGACATGTTCAAGGTAGTCTTCTTTCAATTCAGGATCGTTGGTGGTTGGATTTTCAGACATAGACTTACTCAACTTCTAAGCAAATTCTTAATGTTTCTCACTTTGCTCAGTTGAAATTGCAAGGAGATTTGTAAAGCCCTGTCATCTTTATCTTTTGATTTGTCTTTCGCAATGGACTCAGCTTGTCTAGCCTTTAACTTAAGATATTCATCAAGATTCATAGGCTTTCGATACCACAACAAAGATGGAAATTTTCTCTGTTTCGGATCCTCTATCTTGTAGAAAGCTTCTATCTCTTCTTTAACCGCAAAAAGTTCCAAAGGGTATAGTGCACCCATTGGAAGGAATGAAGATGATAAGTGCATGGTTGGAAATGGGATTTCACGATGTGGCAGTGATGAGGATGGTTGTGAAATGGATTGTGATGATGCAGGGAGTGGTTATTGACTCTCTTCATCATCATCATCAACAACAAAAGTTTTCCTTTTGCATTGGAATTTAAATTTTGGAGATGGTGGATGTGTAGGAATTCGAGGTGGTGTGGATAATGGTTTGGTTAATGTTGGAAATATGACTAGAGCAGTGGTTTGAGCAACATCTGTTGGAACATCTTTTTTCCAACGTCTGCTGTCACAACATCTGTCCTAACATTTGTTGGGGTTATGGAGACAGAGGATACAATAATAGTAGCTGTAGCAGTGGTTGTATAAGAGATGGGAGTTGGTTATCTTGCTTTTCTTGCAGACTTTTTTTGTCTTGAAATACCAACATCTTCTTTTTCCAAATGTTTAGTTTTTTCTTCTTTAATGAGCCTCAAAGCTTTTTTTCAAGTGTATCTTGTCTTTGCTGCTTTTCATTAGCGATCCTTTCAGCTTCTTTGTTTAGGGTCTCATCAATTTCTTTTCCCAAAGTAGCTTCAAATGCTTCAGCAGTGGTTGCAGTGGTTGCTGGCTGTTGTTGCACCTTTCTTATGTAATCTTTCTCCCCCTTTTTGGCATCATCTTCTATATCTTCTTGAGGAATGATAACCGGGGCAGAGCCAATAGTTTTTAGCAAGCGGTCTTTGATGGCTTTAATGTCGGCTTGTGTATCTTTATATCGAGCCTCGACCATATTGCGAATCAACTTCATATGGCTTTCATGCTGAATATCTGCCAAGTGTGAGCTAGGATGATTGGTTGAACAACCTTCCATAGCTCCTCAACATTTTGTGTTGGAGATGGTTGAGGTTGAGAATTTTTGAGCATTTGTTTCATCATGGGTTTATTTCATCAATAGATGATTCCATGGTATTGATTCTCTCCGTCAATTCTTGATATTGTAATTTATCACTTAACTGAATAGGATCATCTAAATTCCTACCAAAGGTAGTTGTATTTGGATCATCAACATGAGGAATGTTGTCAAAACCAAATGCCCCTTGTTCCTGGTACTAGGGACTTCCAACTGGCTCAAAGGATACAATTGTAGCCTTAGTAGTTGTTGACTTCAAGGAAGTCTTATGTATGTAATCACTGTCCAACTGAGCCACTGTTGTAGCAACAGTTGTAGTAGTTGCTTCACTTGAACTACCACCAAGAGTTACATGTAACTCTTGGGGTGTAACCTCCTCAACTGTTTCTGGGTTGGCTAAATGAGTTTTCTCAGATTTAGTCAATATTGGAGTTAAACTCTCAGTGATGGGTGATTGAGAGGGATGCTTGTAATCTGAGTTTTCTCAATAGCTTGAAACAGAGATAAAAATATGGAAGGAAATGGAGAGGTGGGTAATGGGGTAGAAAGAGACATAGCCCTGGAGAGGGGCTAGAGAACAAATGTTCAATTGAATCATCTGCCTCATAGTGTGGTGTCCCTGTACTTACAACTTGTTCCTTTTATGAGGAAGCAAGAGGAGCTTGTGATGGTGGAGATCTTTGAACCAAATGCGGTGAGGAAGTAGCAGCAGTGGTTGTAAGTGACTTTGGTGCTGTCACAGGTAAAACATCCAGGATCTCATCTGTAACACCCTGTAAAATCATGTCCAATAATATAGCGACACGTGTTGTATATTTATCTTAAGTCTATTAAAGACTAACAGGGACTAAAAGCGTCAACATGCTCAAACTAAGTCTCTGATGATCTTCTGATGTCAACATGCATAAACCAAGCCTTTGAGTGACCATTAGTGTCAACATGCTTAAAACATAGACTCTGAGTGGCCATTAGTGTCAACATGCTTAAATCATTAGCCTCTGAGTGACCATTGGTGTCAACATGCTAAAACTCAGCCTCTAAGTGACTGATATGTCAACATGCCCAACCTCTGAGTGACATCGGAGTCAACATGCTTATAATGAGTCACTCAGAGGCTAGGCATGTTGACATATCAGTCACTCAGAGGTCAAGTTTTTAGCATGTTGACACCAATGGTCACTCAGAGGCTAATGATTTAAGCATGTTGACATATCAGTCACTCAGAGGCCGTTATTTATGCATGTTGACATCGGACCGTCACTCAGAGGCTTAGTTTGAGCATGTTGACGCCTTTAGTCCTTATTCGTCTTTAATAGACTATATTTAAAATACAACACGTGTCACTATACTATTGGACACGATTTTTACAGGGTGTTACATCCTCACTCCCTTAAAAGAAATCTCGACCTCGAGATTTTATTCAAAAATATTGGGGGTACTTTTGTCGCATAGTGGACTCAACCTCCCATGTGTACTCGGGACCTCTATAAGCGTCCCACTTAACCTTTACTATAGGTATCATTTTCCTTCGGAGCTTCTTAACTTGTCGATCCTTGATCGAAATCAGTTTCTCAATGAACATCCTTTTGCGACATTGCTAGCGAACCATTGGTAGACATTTCTTAAGGTTAGATATGTGGAATACATCATGAATTCCACTAAGCTCCTCTGGTAACCTGAGCTTATAAGCTACAGTGCCGACACATTCGACTATCTCGAATGGTCCAATATATATTGGGCTTAACTTGCCCTTCTTTCCAAAACGCATCACGCCTTTCCAGGGTGATACCTTCAGCATGACCTTGTCCCCTACTTGGAACTTAAGAGGTTTACGCCTCCTGTCAGCATAACTCTTCTGCCTATCCCTGGAAGCTTTGAGACGATCACGGATTTGTACAATCTTTTCCGTGGTCTCCAGGATAATCTCTGGTCCTGATAGTTGGGCTTCCCCAACTTCTGCCCAGCACACGGGCGTTCGTTTATAGGTTTTATAGTCGGAAATGGGATCAATCGTAAGTGTTCCTTATACGGGCTTTAGAAGGTTTTATAAGGTGTTTTAGAAGGTTTTATAATATTAGGACAATTGTAAGCTTCCTCTTACACCCCTTAGCACCTAGCATCACCTCCTTCAAGCTCTCCAACTATAAATAGGTGCCAAGGTTCACCATTTGAACTTGCACCATTCTCATTGACAACTCTATCTCCCTCCTCAGGAAGTTCCTAACTGAAAGGAGCATCCAACTTAGTTCTATTGCATCCTAGGAACCACTTCTAAGTGTTCCTTCCTGTTGCATTTTCGTTTATAGGTTTTATAGTCGAAAGTCAAGCGTTTTACGGAAAACGCCTTGAGTTTCGGTTAAGACCATTATGGTCCAGCCATTATTCGTAACGAACATGGCTAAGTGATCGTAACAAGGTAGGTGTTAGTCCCTATAAAGGGCACCTCCTGAAGATCACGTATGCTAGACCAATTGACGGGTCAAAGTTTAATTATTAAAAAGTCAAACGTGCCATTTTTCAGAAATATTATAATGTGAGCTTATATATGTTATGAAACCTGTTTTGACACTTAAACAAGTTTGTAATAATTTTTAGAAACATGCAAGAACATGTTCGGCTCGTTAATTTCAGTTCTAGGGTTGGTTCGCAACCGAAAGTCGCGAAGTTTGACTTCTGCTTTGACTTTCGATTCTGACCCGATTTAGATTAGTTAACAACTGATCTAAAGTCGCATTATGATTGTAATATAATGTAGCATAACCCTCTGAGTTTATATTACATGATCATAATCATAATCTGAGTTTATGATTAAGTTTCGTAATTATGCCATTTTGACTAAAATGCCCTTTTTGCATAAAAAGAGGTTTAAATGATAATGAACTTTAAAATGAGTTTCCTACTGATGTAATATTATAAGTAGGATTATTTGGGATGTCAAACTAGATTTTAAACTGAGTTTATGAACAAGTCCTTGTATTATGGCGATAAATGACGATTAGGCCCTTATGGCTTATAAAATGGTTTTAATCACATCTTTTTAAAGTAAATCTTTTACCTGCTGATATGTTATATTAAATAACATATCTAAGACATGTTAACCTTACCTTAACATCAGTTTTCATTAAACATCACACAAATCGTCATTTTACGACATAAGTGCCGTTTCGGCGCATATTATGATTTTAAACCATATTTACTGACCAAGACTTGTTACCTACTGATTTTAAAACTTATATTTAATATTTTCACATTAGGTACAAGATATAAACTCAGAATCTCAAATAATTTATAAACTATGTGTAAAATGACCATAATGTCTTTTAGGTGCATAGTTTGGTCATAAAGATAAATTACACATATAATTAATGTCCTACTGATATCATATCATAAATAAGTTAGAATACTTATAGTTATAACAATAAATTATATTAAAGTTCCTTTTATAAGGTATGAAGTTACCAAAATGCCCTTATGAGGCATAATTTCATTTTAAAACTTTAATGAGCATATAAGTTGATATCCTACTGATATTACAACTTATTTAAAATATAATGGCATATAGAACTTGTCCATGACTTATCCGGTTACCCGATATCGGTTATATGCGTACGGTTAAGCATATGTAACTAGTTTACGGAAATTAACCGAAACGGGTCTAACCTTGTCATTTAAGCTTCAAAATCCAGAATGTTTATAGTTTACCCATATAATGCAAGTCAAAGTTCTTGTCGGGTTTAAACTACATTCTATCCGATCATCATTTAATCAAGCATTATATGTTTTGATCTTGTACACTACTCGGTCTAAGTCTATGACTTAAATAAGACCGTTAGTATTTAATTGGTTAGCTTATGACATAATCCAGACTAGAGCCTTCCGGTAAATGCTATCTGCACTTAGTTCATTTTAGATACGACTGAGATATTAAATCTTGAATTTTTAAATCAAGACTAACTCAGGTAAATAATCTCGACTTATTTTCCCTATACGGGCTTGGGATACGGTAAATTATTACTGCTTGATCGAAAATGGGATCATCGAATGCCGGATTATGGCTAGTAAATCCGCATATTCCGTTTTAATTAGTTTTGTTTGATAACTTAAACATCGGGGGTTAACTACCGGGTCCTGGATATCCTCGGCTCATTACATAAGATAATGGTCACGACCTTAGCGCAGGGTGTAGGCACACACCTAATAGACGCTCAAATGCAATTACCCACACTTGTTGTGGATAACTCCTTCGTGAGTTCATAAGTGGTGTGTACATTAATCATGTCTTGGTTTTTGTACTAGGCCCTGTATGTATGGACAAACATGTGAATCTGTTAACAAGGTTGCAAGGTCAACTTTCCCAAGTTATAAAAGATTTTGTGCTGATACGCACTTAAAACATATTTTAAATATTTTCAAAATGAGTCAGTTAGGTGTATTTACCAGCGAAGCTGACGTATTTTCAAAAGACTAAGCTTGCAGGTTCAATACGAAAATAGGCTGGAAGTGCTCGGTAGTGATAAGAGGATCTTGCAAATCCTAGATCTGCCCAAAGTCTGTTTTATATTCTTTCTTTGTACAATTTATGATCCGCCTGTGGATCTTCTATTACGAGCCTATATATTATTTTATATTTCGAACATTTGGTTTGTAATAGTAATTTAAATCCAAGACTTCTGTTGTGCTGTGTTTAATTGTCTATGATGTTATCAACTTACGTCACGATATTCCCCACCCGAGCCCACCGGTGTTTGGTTGAAATTACGGGGTGTGACATCATCTTCTAGAGTTACCTTTTTGGGGTGTTTTGTCACACCCTGGTCGTAACGGAAGAACAATCGTGTGACTATGAGGTAATCATTGCATCCAATTGTGTAAAAAAATAAATCAACAACGATGCCATATATGTTAAGTTGCAACCAAAGTTTACAAGTTCCCAAAACAAGTGACAAGGTTCAGACAAGTTCACAATGTTGGTGCATAATTGTGACAACAGCTTAGATTTGGTCTTTGGATATCTTGTAATTAGTAAAATGATAAGCGGATAGTGGGTTTAGTTTTGTAATAGTGAATTAGAAGTAATTGGACTGAACTAGATACAAAAAAGAGCATGGTAGGCGAATTGGGCCTTAAACCCATTAGCAGTCCATGTAGGAAACCCTAGTCCATGAGCATAACCTATCACTATATAAAGGGAGGTTGTGATTAGGGTTAAGGTTGCTGATCTATTGTTCAGTTGCAGAGAGAATTGTTTCAGAGAGTTTTAGAGAGAGGGTCTTGAATTGATTGTAAACACTTTGTGTTAGATAATCAATAGAAGACAGTTTGAAGGAATTATTTGTGTTCGTGTTCGTGTTCTTTGTGTTTTCTGTGAAATCTGATCTAGGGGATTCCACACTCTAGATTAGATAGACAATTCTGTCAAGATCCATAAGGACTAGGGGACCTACACACAATGTTATCCAAAGTATAGTTTTTGAGTTACATTACACTTTAAACCCAAAGATTGTTTTCATCATAAAAGCATGTTGAGGTTTTAACCCCTTTATACCTATACGAGGTTGGGATATAAGAGACAAATCCTCCAAAAAGGCATTCATTGTCATGTTCATTCCCACTTCCCGTAGTCTTTCACCAGCTCAAGTTTTGCGTCCTACAATACATGTAAATTTGAAAAGTCAACATAAAGTGGGTGAGTTCATGTAATTGTTTTCGTATGAGATGTCTTGTTTGTAATCCAGTAATGAAATCTTAGTGTGTTATTATCATTCATGTAGTTTAAGGATCTATTAGTGTGTAGCTAGCACCCTGACATATGTGCCATAAGTAAGTAACCAAACCGAGACAACTTTTGACATCAATTGGGATCACAAAAGCATTCCTAAAGGGGTTTAACAAACCAGGAGTGGAGCGCGCCTCAAACTCGATAGATCTATACCTTTTGCAACTTGGTCACTAAGTGATTAGTGGTTACTCTTGTCATTATCCTACTTACGCACATTGATCGTGTTATCATCTAACCCCATAGCTAACATACCGTTTGTTATGACATGTATTTCCCCTCGATTGTTTTTAAAAACAAAACTATGAAATATTTGAAAGTAGTGACATGAACTCACAGTTTTGCGTTCCAAATGTCATACACGTGTGTAGCCTACATGTGTATTAACTTCATTAGACCCTTAGGTCTTGTTGGACCCCATACAAGTTGTTCATATTGAATTCTTGTTGTGTAGTTATTTATCATATAGAACAACTTTAATTTTATTATAGTGTTGGTAGTTCGTTTGTTCGATTATTATTTATATACATATATTTCACAAATAATATATATATATATATATATAGTCATTATTAGATCGTGTGTGAATGGGCCTCGCCCTTCACATGTCCTCGTGCCTTGCACGCGTGTCATTGGGCCAGCCCATGGCATGTATGTTATTGGGTCTAGCCCATGTCTTTATGTGATTGGGCCTAGCCCATGTAATTATGTCATTGGGCCTAGCCCATGCCTTTATGTGATTGGGCCTAGCCCATGTAGTTATGTCATTGGGCTTAGCCCATGTAATTATGTGATTGGGCCTAGCCCATGAAATTGTGTGATTGGGCCTAGCCCATGAAATTATGTGATTGGGCCTAGCCAATGAAATTATGTCTTTGGGTTTAGCCCATGTATTAGTGAAATGGGCCTAGCCCAAAATTAATTACCCAATTCCATAAGTATATATATTCTTGCATTTTTATAAAGTGTTGTAGTTTATAAGTATTCCATTAAACTTATATAAGTGTTGCATTTTTAGGCGTATCGTCATAGTCATTTATTATATATATTTCTGCGTCGAAAGTCGTCCAAGTGTCATAGTAGCTTTTCATGTTGGCGATATGTTCGTTGATCGATGGTGTATTGTATAGATTTGACCATTATCCGAATAGTCCGCTCATTTGATCATTTGTTTCAAGAATTGTGTAAAAGTGTATGTATTTATGTAATTTATACTTGGTAACTTACAAGTATTTGGTGTGTTGTATTAGTTGGGTATTTTGTATTGTATACCCTAGACTTTCTAGATACACACACATGTATTTTACACATTCAATCATGATGGTGACAAAGTATATACATTATTTATTTTATATTTATATATTAATATATATATAAATTATGTAATAAATAATACTCATTTTTAACTTGAAAGGTTAGGGTTTAACCCTTGTCATTAAAACTTCCTTAATGATGATTTAGGTCACTAATTGCATTTAGCCCCATTACTCACCCCGTTAATTACACTTTAATCGTGATTAGATTTTAAAAAATTCCGCCATAGTTTCCCCTAAACTATGACGTTTTCCACGTTTCAAAAAGGTATTTAAACCACTTATCAATTTTCCCAAATCATCATCAATTCATCAAGTTCATTAAAACTCATTTTTCAAGTAGTGTGCACATAACTTTTCTTCAACATTTCATGAGCTTTTATACATATATTTTTATACTTTAAAGCCTCTAAAAATTCCATATCTTTTAAGATTATCAAAACACCAAGATTTTCATGGACATCTTTTATAACCATTTTTTTATAACTTTGTTTTATATAAAAAGCAACTTTACGAACTTTCAACATCCAAGTTTCAAGTCTCATCTTGTATCATACTTTTAGAAACAATACACGACTACGTATATTCAAAGCTCATGAACTTGAAGATGATGATCTTACACGATTTAAACATATACTTGTTTAAATCACATTTTTAAGCTTAATATAGTAAGATCATTCTCTCTTGTAAAATACTACAACAAATAAACAACATGATTATCATAAATCACATATATTCAAAGCTCATGAACTTGAAGATGATGATCTTACATGATTATCATGCTTCTCCATCCTTGCTAGCTACATAAATGGCCTTGTAATAACTTGAAAATAAGGATAATATGATGTTTAGTGGTGGTTATATGGTGGTTTAGGGTGGTGGTGATGGGCCGACAAAGAGAGAGAGACTAGAGGAGTTCTTGGTAATTTTTTTTTGTGAAATGAAAATGTTGAAGGAAAGAATGGTGATGTTAGAATTATATAATCTTTCAAGTTCAAGATTCAATATTCACGTGCCATACTCAAATCTTCACATTTTCAACACAAATCAAGCAAGTGGTGGGTGGAGGCCCACATGGGGGGAGGGGTAAAGTGTAAATATTTTTATAAAATATCTTTTATAAAACATGACATGTGATGAATTTATTAATCTTTATACATATTTTGGCCATTATATTAAACTTGGTTAATTAGAGGGTTAAAGGTAGTTTAGGATGTTAAGTATTACTAACTAATTCACTTGACTAGTTGGCATTTATTTTGGATGGTAAAAAAATGCCTTCTGTTTGGTTATCGGTAATTATATTTTATACGGACGATTAATTCCGAAAATTTCATTTTCGCAATCCTATGATGTATGAAGGGGTTTCGGATCCCAAATGAAGCCTAACTAGTTCACCGAACTGTTGTAGAAGGCTATCGGATAATCAAATCTTAGTCGGTTCAACAATCGAACGCTTTTCGGTCAAGTTGTGCACTGCTTGTCGTAATATCGGAAATGATGTCTTTTATGTATTTTTGATATCCTCATATTGTTTTAAGGTACTTGTCATTATTCTGTTATAATTCTATAGTCCCGGAAATGCCGAATTAGTGTTGCGGACGAATTGAAATTGTTACGTTTATAGCCGAAACGGACAATTTTGTAATTTAAGCGTTATACTAGATAGTTATGTATTATTGAAAGATGTGTTCCCACATTAGTGTTTTCATGTATATATGGACTAAGTTATGTCATTCGTATGTCATTATTCATCGTTCTGTTTGGTTTTAGTAGTTTTGCTGACATGAATAGTGTAACCGTGAATAGTTCCCCCAACACTTTCTACCAACACTTTTAGAACATAGTTTGATTTGTTTCGCGTCGTGATGGAAACCAATGTATGTTATAGCATGTTTCTCTTGTCCTAATACTTGTTATTTGATGTACGACTCGTTACGAATTAAATTACAATTAAATGCATGAGATTATGTAACAAAAATAGTGATTAGATTGTATAGAATTACCAGTTATTTGCCATTTGTCACATGTTTGGTGGGCTTCTTGGATTTGGTGGGTTTCTTTTTGGGTTTTTCTAGTGGGGGTTGCTGTAGGTCCCCTATTTCGTATGGATCTTCACAAAATCGTCTATCCAATCTAGAGTGCAGAATCCCCTAGATCAGATTATCACAGAAAACCGAACATTATCAAGAACACGAACAAACACTTTCAATCCGTCTTCTATTGATTATTCAACATGACTGTTTATAATCAACTCAAGACTCACAAGAAATCTCTCAGCCACACTCTGTAGATTTCTCACACTCTTTTCTTCTCACCACAAAACCCTAATGCACAACATGTATATCTACTACATATCTGCATACTGGGCTTTAGACTGGGCTAGGCCATTCTCCAAGCCCATTACAACTCTAAACAAGCTAAGCACAAATTCTAAGCCCAATACAAAATATCCAAAGACTAAACTATTAAAATATTAAGCTGTTTTCACAAATATGCACCAATAGACACCTCCTTGACAATAGCTTCATAGTGTAATTTTGTCTCCAAACCTCTTGTGATCTTTTGGTCTTTGGATAGCTTCAGCTATACACAGATTCTGACATCAACAGACTCCCCCTTAGCTGATACTTCCAATCTCCAAAACTTTCATTCGTTGTAGATTAGTGAACTAGCATTCTCTAGTTTAGCTCTTATCTCCAAATTCTTCTATATCTCCCTTTGCAATGTAGTAGAAGGATCCTACCATGCATCTGCACACATTCTACACTCCACTCTTAATATGTACTTTACTTGAATTCTGCACTTCATTTTGATTACTGCATCAATCTGTTTAGTAATACAATCAAGTAACTCGAAAAACCATTAGTTCTTTTCCACATTAAAGATAAACCAATATTTTATCTTATCATGCAAAAACAAAACAACTTATCAGTTCAAACTAGGAGACTTTAAAAGCAAATCTTTTGTATTTTTATATTTTCAGAAAACAAATAACTAACAAAAAAATAAACACTCTATTTTTGTGAGAATCACCGGTAAGAAGATCATATCAGCAACATCAAACTGTTTTCACACTATTAGATAATTCTATATGTAATTTTCATGAAAATTAGTTTAAGACGATTACCAATATTGTTTATCCACTTAAACAAAATACATGAACATTTCAAGTACCATTACCTAGTGATATGTTAAGGTAATTTTATACTGATATACTAGTGTGTCCCACTTCAGGACATACCCCCACGATCAAGGTATGCATAAAGATTCCTCGTAGTAGGTGAATATACCAAAATTCATGCCTTTTCATTTACGACGTTAGATAATTAGTGACTAGGTCAGTACTTCCATACAGCAAAGAGACCAATATCCGACGAGGGTTAGGGCAAATACCAAATTTTGGTACAATTGATGCAATTTACACATTTGAATGGACTCTCTAGGAGAGCTTCTTCAATTTATGGGATTTTGCATTTGAGCTCTTTTAAGATATCTTGGTTGTGCCTAGGTCAGCATATATTTGGATGCAGCAGAAGGACAACCTTGATACCCCGGATGAAATAACAATATAAAGACCTAGAACCTCAGATTTTGGCAATCTATCAACACAAGATTTAAGGTTATAAAACCATACGCCACTGATATGTTACCCACTCATACATAATTTGTTATGTTTATATCACCAACGTGAGTTGATTATTTTATGCCTTTTGCCTATTGGTACATAATATGATGAAGCTGCTATCACACTTAAGCAATTTAATTTAAATTTCAGTGTGACAGTCTAACTTGCTGATGTACTATCATTTCTTATTTTCCACTCGTGAAAACTCATTTTTTTTATTTTCTATTTTTTTTAATTTTTTTAAAACTTTTAAACTTTTCAAATTACTCCCCTAAACTCACGCAATAACTTAACTCTTTTTGGTTTAGGGAAATTTCTCCCCCTAAATAGAAATTTAAACACAAACAGACTCCCTCTTTAACCTGACAAAAAGTTTTTCACTTTTAGTAAAACATTATCTATCACGGAAGTAAATAAGTCGTTACCATGTGTAACCTACTATTCACCTCAGATGCTTTACATAAATAACCACTGTTGAACACATCAACAGTCCTTCTTGGTCATCCTGCACACACTCAACAACTTAGTTAGACTTGAGAACCCAAACCCTACGGGTTTTGGGTTGACGCTTCATTGTCGCGTAGAACAAAGTCACCGGGTAGGAAGGTACATATGCGGACTCGTGCGTTGTAGTATTTTTCGAGCTTGGATTTATATTTTGCTTCGTTGATAGCGGCGTTTTCACGCCTTCCTTCTAGGAGATCCAAGTTGAGCCTGCGCTCATCTTCATTGTTGTGGCTTTTCGCAGCCAGCATGTGTGGTGATGGGTGGCCTATCTGTGCGGGACTCACTGCCTCCGTCCCATACACTAAGCTGAAAGAGTTTCACCTGTGCTGGTTTTTGGCATGGTTCGATGAGCCCAAAGGATGATTGGCAACTCATCTACCCATCCTCTTCGCGCTATACCCAATCTCGTCATGATCCCTTCGATGATGCTCTTGTTTATACTCTCAACTTGGCCATTCCCTTGGGGATGCGCGACCAAGTGAAGACATGCTCGATATGCATTTCCTTCATCGATTGCTGTAGTTCTTCAGCTGCAAAGTTGGGGCCATTATCACTAACTACGCGCAGGGTAACCCAAAACGGCATAGGATGTGCTCCCAAATAAATTTCCGAACTACAGTTGTTGTGGTGATGCAAGGGTTTTTGCTTCTACCCACTTGGTGAAGTAATCGACTACGGCGATTATAAACTTCACCGCGCCTGGGGCATCTGGGAAGGGTCCCACCATATTGATTGCCCATTGCTGGAGGAGCGGTCCAAGGTATGACTTCCGGTATAGGATACCGTCCGCCATTTCGTAGTTGAGTGCCTTGTTCTGAACCTTCCTTGCTTCCGCTTTGTTTTCGGGGAGGGTCCCGTGTTGCAAGAACATGATTATGGGAGACATCCAGGAAGGATTACCCATTCCAATGATGTTTACTTGACGCAAAGGACCAGAAGGTTTTTGAGTACCTCAATGTGCACTTCACACGCGAGATGCTTGAAGGTTGTAGCGACTAGTTTGCTGAGTGCGTCGGCATGTTTATTCTCGCTTCGGTTGACATGGGTTATTTTGAAGTGTTGGAATTTGGTTATTAAGGCTTGCGCCTATTCAAGATACAAAGCCATGTTTCGCCTTTTGCGTCGTATATGCCATTGACCTGTCCTGCGACTAAAAGGGAATCGACATTTGCTTCTAAATTATATGCGCCCATTTTGATGGCTAACTGAAGGCCTGCCAGAAATGCTTCATACTCAGCTTCATTATTGGTGCTCTTGAATTCCAACCTGATGGCGTAGGTGAATTGTTGATTGTCAGGCTTATTAGGCGGAGACCTTCCCCTGTGCCATCATCGTTGGATGTGCCATCTGTGGGAAGTATCCACGTGCGGTCGTCTGTAACCGGCGTTGGATTTTGTACGGCTTCACACTCTTGCGCTTTATTTACTGGTACTTCTGTAACAAAATCTGCCAGTATATGACCTTTTATTACTGGGCGTGGTTTGTACACGATGTTGGGTCCACTGATGTGATTGTCGTAGTCTCATGTAAATTTAATCCAAATACTGGTAATAGCTAGTGGTAAGTGGATATCGAACACAGGGAGTTTGTGGAATATGTGTTATTTAAAGTTATACTGAGTTGACTAATTTACTAAAATGTAAGAAATTGAATTCAGGATTTTTAGTGTTTTGGTTTAAAAATTAAACTAGATGCAATTCAAATATGGGTTGTTTAACAGATTAGAAACAAGTAATCATCCTAAGTTTCCGGTTTCAATTAACACTTGTGTTTCAAATCCAACTAGAAAGAGTCACATAGACATGACTCGTGTATGACTATTTGTTCGTGATAAAAGGGAACTAAGTACTCAGATTACTACGATGCGAGGTTGTTACCTGATGACCAATTAACCAATATAAAACCCTAAACCATCCCGTGATATCTCGATTGTCAACGACACCAAGAACATACAATTAAGGCTAAGATCAAAACATTAATCAACAATTTACCAACAAATATTCAAACACCATAATAAACTATAAACATTGCAAGTCTATTATTCTAGAAATTAAGAAGCAAAACACAATTGTTTCAAGCATACCTTCAACCTAGGATGATCACAATGAGTTTAGCCACTCATGGTCTTGCAAATCATCACACCTTCAATTGTTATGTTCATACGAATCATAAACACAAAAGTAAATGTTTAGAACCCACAAGAACACCAAAATTCGCCTCTTAGCTCTGCCAAAACGTTCCCAATGATTGATATGCCAAAAGACCCTTCAAAACCGACTTAAAAATGGCAGTTACACTTTTCTCGCTGGTCACCACCGTAAGCTATGGTGGTCAGCATTTCCTTACGGCGTCAAGCTTCTGGTTTACGGTGCACAAGAAGGTTCAGACATCACCGTAAGCTATGGTGCCCACCGTAGCTTACGGTAGTCAGCGGTTTTTGCATTTTTGTTCCTTTTTCAACTCTCCAAGTCTTCATCTTCTTTTAGCCAGGTGCAAGCTCCTATCAAAGCACGTTAAAATCGCTTCTTTGTGCTCTTCGGTACCTGCAAAGCCATATACACCGTAGGTATCAAATCCTAATAATTAACCCAATTAAGTGCGGAATACTGATCGTTTTAAAGCACCTGGGGTTTGTCCAATGGACCACCCGTCACATCCCCACACTTAACCGTTGCTTACCCCAAGCAACACATTAAAAACATTTTCAAGCTTAAAAGTGATCGAAGTGTAAACCAAACACAAATATGTTGTCCAATTGTCAATTAACCATCATACCAAATGACACGCCCCTCACAATAACTCTCCTCTCGGTGATAAAAAGAAACTAGCAAGATTGTGTTTGATCACTCAATGCTAGTGTGTGATTGTACGACAATAAGCTTGTGTAATAATAAATCTCCACCTACAAAATGCCTAACATGCTTACAAATCAAAAAGACTTTCGGGTTGTAACGAAGTTATGTGTAAGGGTGAAAATTAGTGGGATATATATGCATGTAGCTCATTGAATCGACCCGGTTGTATTAGTACAAACGAACAAAAACAACCACTATATTTACACAACTTCACTATCTTTTTCCTTCTTTTTTTTCATCTTTTTTTATCTTTTTTCATATTGAACAAAGAAAACATACACATCAACATCAACACTACATACTAAGCTCCTAAACCAGGTCGATCAATAGGTAGAATTTTGTAGGACACAGGCTTGGGTTACAAATGAATGGTATTATGCTCAATTTTGGCTACTAATGACCAATCCCTCGTCCCTCTCACTACCAAGCTCATATATTTATCTTATGAGGTCCAACCCCCCCAAACCCACACTTCACATATTTATAAAGACGAGGTTACCTAAATACCCTTATCATCTTCACAAGCATGTTACACCTAGGTTTCGACAAGCATATATTACACAAGTTCTATTAACACAAATCACACACTGCCACTCAAACCAAAGAATTAATTTCTAGAAAGCATCCATGTGGCCGAAAAACTCACCATGAAAGGATAAAAAGGATATCGGTGTGTCATGTGGGGCAAGGTTAAATATTCATATTTGACAATTATTTTGCTTGGTTTAAAAATTTTCAAAATCTCAAAAATTTCCCCCATCCCCACACTTGCGATACATTGACCCCAATGTATGGGTTTAAAGGAAACGATCACTAAAGCTACCTCAACCTCACTTTCAGCTCCACTCAAATCCCAAATTTCTTTTTTTTATGACCACAAATAAAAACCACCAATACTACCACAACCCATAACATGAATATCAACCACAATACGCCACCCTTCCACTCAACCATAAACAAAACAAAATAATGTCTACAAAATATACAAGGAAAGAATAACACCACCTGGCGTACTCAAGGGGGTTCAAATGAACCATTACTTTCCCATTTCTCTCCATATTCCATCCAATTTCTTGGAAAGTTTGTAGTTTCACGCCAATTAGGGTTAAATTCGACCCCATCACCCCCATCTAATTCCACCATCGGGTGGTTTTCCTTTGCCCGTTCTCCTTCTCACACTCGCCATCTTCCTTGCCTGATTTTTAATGTTCTTCAACTCAGACCTATACACATCAACACCACTTGCAATTGACCTGACTGTACTAACACTTGAAACATGTTCGTTAGTAGAAACTGTGTGACACAAGTCATTAACAAGATCGTAATGAATTAATTTTTAAAAACACATTAAAGTACAAAAAAAAAAAACTTACGTTTCTCATAGTTCATGGTGACCATTCCGTTTCTGCAATCGATTTGAGTGTTTGCCGTATACAAGAATGGACGACCCAACACTACTTGCGGTTGTTCGTAAGTCTTCGACGGTGCATAGTTAATCACTATAAAATCCACCGAGTAGTAAAACTTACCCAATTATATCACTACATCTTTCACAACCCCTCGGGTTGCTTCCAACTAGTATCCGCGAACACCGCCATGCTATCAATCTCGTGTAACGGACCAAAGTCGTACTGGTCGTACAGGCTACCCGGGAGAACGTTCATCCCTGCTCTGTACTCCAATAGTGCTTTGTGTATCTTGAACTTCCGAACTTGAATCAGGATAACTGGTTCCCCTGCATCAGTTCCATCTCTCTCGACACCCGTTTCATTCACACATGCAATCACATGAACAACAGAAGCAGTTAAACATTATCAGTTTTAGGAAGAAAACTTACCCCGCTGATCGATATGTTCCATGTGATCTTCGAGTTAGTTTGCGTATCACTGGAAAGCGATATCTGATGCGGAAAGGTAAAGTATCAGTGGCTCATTCTTTTACTGTGCCGTGAGCGTAGGTAGCTGAATCAAGCACTCCTTCATTTGTGTGAAGGCTTTCTCCGCATCCGGAGTCCACTGAAACTTGTATTGCTTTACACAGTTCCACAAAGTGCTGATGAATGGGAAGGACTTCATTGCGTGGTTGGCCAAGAACCTGTTCAGCGCAGCCAGTCGCCCCGCCAACCGTTGCATTTCTTTGATTGTTGAGGGGGAGGCATACGCTGAATCGCTTCCACTTTCTCAGGATTGATTTGAAACATCGTGCATGACAATGAATCCCAAGAATTTGCCTTCTTCCATTCCAAACGAGCACTTGCTGGGGTTCAGCTTCAGGTTTGCCTTGCGCAAGGATGCAAACGTAATCTGAACGTTTGTCAGCATCTTCTCCTCATCCGAGCTCATGATGACGAAGTCATCAATGTACACTTCTATAGTTTCGCCAATGTCGTCCCCGAAGACATAGTCCATTAAACGCTGATAGGTGGCTCCTGCGTTGCGCAATCCGAAGGGCATCTTTGTGTAACAAAAGATCCCCTTGTTAGTGCGAAATGCGGTCTTATCCTCGTCTTCTTTCTTCATTTGTATCTGGTGGTAGCCTTTGTAGCAATCAAGGAAGAATTTCCTCCTAAATGAAGTGTGGGAGGCCACCTTTTTGTCGATTTCTGGTAAAGAGTAGCAGTCCTTAGGACATGCCTCGTTAAGATCTTTGAAATCGACGCACATGCGCCAACTGCCGTTATGTTTTTGGACCGTAACTGGGTTGACTACTCATGTCTGATAGTGTACTTCTCGGATGATTCCGGCTTGGAGAAGCTTTGAAACTTGCTCGTTCAGTGCGCGGGTCTTTTTAGGACCGAAGCTGCGCTTCTTCTAAACGATGGGTTGAACTGAAGGGAATGTGTGCAACACGTGCTCAGCGATTTCCCTCGGTATCCCTGTCATATCCGCCGGCAACCAGGCAAAAAATATCTACATTATGGAACAAAAGTTGTTTCAACCGCGCCTTCACTGCTGGGGTCATGGGGGCCCTAGCAGTACTGTTTGTTCCGGGTACTTGTTGTTTAGTACCCATTTCTCTGGTTCGCCGTTGGATGATGACTTCGGTATTTTCCGGATTCCAGAATTATAAGAAAACAATGTTGAACACCCTAAAACAATATGAGAATATCAAAAATACATAAAAGACATTGTTTCCGGTCGTACGACAAGCAGTGCACAACTTGACCGGAAAGCGACCGATTGTCGAACCGACAAAGATTTTAGTGGCCGATAGCCTCATACATTAATCTAGAGAGCTAGTTAAACTTCATTTGGGATCCAAAATCCCTTCAAGTATCTTGAGGTCACGGAAACACAACTCCCGGAAATGTTCGAAGGCAAAATATATAAGTGCCGATATTGAGCGAATAATTCAACGGGAAGCATTTCGGCCATCCTACTCAAAATATATGCGGCTAGCAAACTAGTTTAAAAATAAAAGCCGTACTTGAACACCCCAATTGGCCATACCCCCTCAAATCCTTCTAGATTTGATGATGTAAAAGTATGGCAAATGACGATTTTGTTTGACTAAGGAAAGATTTGAAGATTATAACATCATTCTATCATTCATCCTACTCAAAGATTTAAAACCAACTCTCATCTCTCTCTCTTGAAACTCACGGATAACAAATACACATACTAACCTCACTTTTCTTTCAACCTTTCACCTCCATAACAAGCATTCAAGACCCCTTTGAAGACCATTCATGAAGATGCAAAGTGTAGGAACTTGAAGTGGAAGCTTTGTTCACCCTTGGAAGCTTGTATCACCATCTTCATCATCACATCATCTTGTCCATAAGAATCATCCCTAGCCTAGAGCTAGTAGTAAGCTTCTTATTATGGTTCTTGTTATATGTAATTACTAAAAGTACAAGTAAACTTCATCTTGAACATCATAAAAGAAATCATCTAACAACTCTAAAATATAACAAGAAATAACAATTTTTTTTTTTTTTTTTTTTTTTTTTAAAAGTATGATTATGTGTGGTTCTTGTTGTTTATTGATTGTAGTATCTTACATGGGTGATGATCTCACTATGATAGGCTTAAACATGTGATTTAAACAAGTATATGTTTAAATCATGTAGGATCATCACCTTCAAGTTCATGAGCTTTGAATATATGTAGTCTTGATATTGTTCCAAAAATGTATGATACTTGATGAGACTTGAAACTTGGATATTAAAAACTAGTAGAGTTGATGATGATATGGGAAATTGAAAAGTGGTTTAAATACGTTTTCAAGACGTGGAAAATGCCTTAGTTTTGGGGAAATTGTGGTGAAATTTTTAAAAATCCTAATCGCGATTAAGGGATAATTAAAGGGTGATTAGCAAGACTAAACATGATTAACGATCTTAATCATATTAGGCAAGTCTTAATGGAAAGGTTTGAAGTCGTAAACTCCAAGGGTTTTCATAAACACCTATATATTTCCATAAGTTAAAAATGGAAATATTATATATATATATATATATATATATAGATAAAAATATATATTCTTAAGAGAATTCACATTGTGTGCATATGTATAAATACTTGTGTGTATTTATGTGTATGTATTAGAAAGTTAGGAAAATACTAACTAAATACCAATACACCAAGAACCTTCAAATACTTGGAGATGAACAAGTATAATAATGCATATGGGTATACTCATACATATAATATACGGACATTAAAACACTTGGTGAAATTGCAAGATTACAAGTAGTGTACATGCACAATGTGTACATGTAGATACCTACAATGGAACAATTTGCACATATAAAAGTGCAAACACATACAATGGAATAACTTGCATATACTATGCAATATTTGCATATACAATGCAATATTTGCATATACAATGATGCAAGTGCATACAATAAGACAATTTGCATATACAATGCAATATTTGCATATACAATGGTGCAAGTGCAACATAAGACAATGCAATACTTACGTATGTATACATGTGAACGAGGTTCACTATACTTAAAATATTTTTGAATAATTATATATATATCAATTATGGACTCTTGAAAACAAAGACATGGGCTAGGCCCAATGACATAAATTACATAGGCTAGGCCCAATCACATAAAGACATGGGCTAGGCACAATCACATAAATTACATGGGCTAGGCCCAATCACATAAAGACATGGGCTAGGCCCAATCACATAAAGACATGGGCTAGGCCCAATGACATAAATTACATGGGCTAGGCCCAATCACATAAAGACATGGGCTAGACCTAATGATATTAATTACCTGGGCTAGGCCCAATCACATAAAGACATGGGCTAGTCCCAATGACATAAATTACATGGGCTAGGCCCAATGAAACGCGTGCAAGGCACGAGGACATGTGAAGGGCGAGGCCCATTCACACACGATCTTAGAATAACAATATATATATATATATATCTGAGAAATATATGTATAAAAATATAAATCGAACAAACGAACTACCAACACTATGATAACATTAAAAGTTGTTCTAATGTGATAAAAATACACAATAAAAATTTAAGATGAACAACTGGTAAAGGTCCAAAGAGACCTAGGTGTCTAATGAAGTTAATAAACATGTAGGTTATACAAGTGTACGGACACTGAACTTTGACAAGTACGACGTACGGAACGCAAAGCTATGAGTTCATGTCCCTCCTTTCAATTATTTCAAATTTTAGTTTTAAAATTATCGAGGGGAAATACATTTCACATCAAATGGTATGTTAGCTATGGGTTTAGATGATAACACGATCAAATGTGTGTAAGTAGGATGATGACAATAGTAACCATTATTCACGTAGTGACCAAGGTGCAAAAGATATAGATCTATAGAGTTTGAGGCGCGCTCCACTCCTAGTTGGTATACCCTTCAGAGTGCTTTTGTGATCCCAATGATGTCAAAGTTGTCTCGGTTTGGTTACTTACTTATGGCACATCTGTCAGGGTGCTCGCGACACACTGATAGATCGTTAAACTCCATGATTGGTAATAACATACTCAAATTTCATTACTGGATTACAAGGATGACATTTTATATGAAAGCATTAACTACATGAACTCGCCAACTTTTGTTGACTATATAAAATTACATGTATATCAGGACGCAGGCATGAGCTGGTGATACAATCCGGGCTATGGTAAAATGTCAAGACAATGAGTTCCATCTTTTGGAGGGTTTGCCTCTTATATCCCAACCTAGTATGGGTATATAGGGGTCAAAACCTCATTATGCATTTATGACGAAAACAATATTTTATTTTTGAAGTAATGTATTTTGAAACTATGTTTATGATGACAAGGTGAAATCAGTGAAACTATGAAATTACTTTTTGTTGTTGTAAATGTTGAAATGCAAATTTATATTCAGTATGGCATCGTTGTTGATTTTTATTTGTTTACTTAATTTGATGCAATGATTACCTCATACTCACACACTTGCGCACCCGCTACGACAAGGGTGTGATAGGTTGGTATCAGAGCTCCGATTGTAGTGAACCGGGGAAAAACTTATATTAAAGTTTGGTCTACAATCACTAAAGGCTCACACATGAAAACAAAGTTTAAAACATAACAGAAATATTTTCAGAATTATGACAAAAATGACAAAAGGTTTTCATTGTGTCAAGATAACATGAGTATCTATCACACGAACTCAACTATAAGTAACAAGGAAGGATAAATACATGATTAGTCTATAATGGATAGACACGAAACATTAAGATTACACGTGAAAACAAAGAACAAGTCCTGCATGAGAAGTGGTGATTAATATGAAAATATATCATAAGTAGTAATAAATTACTAACATGTACATATATGCATTTTAGGGATTATTTGCCAAGACTATGTCTTCTTCGTCAAGCTACGAGGAGGATCGTAAAGAGTACGTGTCCGATGATGGATACGGCCCCGATGTTGAGGCTCTACCCCATGAGGCTGGAGTCGAGCAAAAGATCCCTGACGACGAGGAACTTGATGATTTTCAGCCATTTGCTCTTATTGGCCCTATTGAGGATGATTCCCCATAGGGAGATGACGTGTTAGCCGTTCCGCAGCCTCCACACGACGTTATTGTTTATGGTCATCCGGAGGGTGGGCATGCGATAGTACACTTGACCATACCTCTAGCCATGGTTCCTCTAGTCATCGACCTAGATGATGATGATGATGATGACATCCCGGTGTTTCACGTCGACCATATGGAGGACGAGCTCGGAGACGGCGAGGTCTTTGATAACATAGCTATACTTGAGATACCATCCCCTGTCATATCAGTTGGCCATATCTCGTCATCCTCAGCTGTCACCCGAAGTGAGCATGTGGTGGATGTTGCCTCTTCCGCCGTCCCAGATTCACCCGTACCGATACACTCACCGCCTGCAGCCTCACATGCCCGTGTTAGCTCTTTTCCTATTAGTACCTCTACTCATGGACCCACTCCATATACTGGACCCACTCCTTATTCTGGACCCGCATGACACTACTCACTAAGCGGTACCCCACATGCCCCTGAGCAGCTACCACCATTTTTCTCTTGGAGGTCCACTTATCATCCTATATATGATCCATTTGCAGCTGGACCCTCTCACATAGCTGGACCTTCACTCCCAGCTAGACCACCTCCCATGTATGCCACATACTGTAGGTATGTCTACCCCGATACCCCCACCGGGCATGAGCCCTTTTGACCCCTACCATCCCTCACACTTTCCTCCGACTCCTGTGGAGGAAAGGGTGACATCGCATGACCTTCAGCTCTCCATGATCTTTCGGAGGATCTGGGAGCTAGAGACTTAGCATGCTGCTCATGCTGCTGCCAGAGCCACACCCCCATTACCATCATCACCACAACCACACCACCATCATACCTACCACCATCAGCACCACCATCACCACCACCACTACCACTATCACCACCACCGACCCCACCCTTCTACTGTCCATTTCACCACTTGTCCTGCCCATCTGAGGCGCGAGTGAGTGAGTTAGAGCAGTTTCAGACTGATGCCACTAGGTGCATTTCTGGCCTAGAGGAGGAGGTGGCTTACCATCACGGTTTGCTCCACCGATCACCATCCCCACCACCCCCTCCACAACAGTAGTATGTTTATGATTATCTTTTGGGGATCAGACTTACTTTTGATGATCTAGCTCATGAAAACTCTGCTTCGAAGATCCCGGACTTTTGAAAGACAACTTGAAGACATGAAGAAGCAATGTAGAAGGAAATCTTACTTTTGTAATGTAAAACTTGTACTGACTAGGGTTATGTATCCCTAAGTCCTTTTGATCTTCACGAACAAAATGTAACAAGTTGTCATTGTATAAAAGTGTATTTTCTTTATTTCACATTGTATCTCTTTTATGTTGTGGTTGTTAGTATGATGACGTGGTGATACTACGGTTGACGTATTATGTTGTGGTGATATTGCGATTGATGTCTTATGATGTGGTGACTATCCACACGAGAAGTTACTTGTTTATGGTGATGATGGGTGTACGTATGTCATATACATATGTTTTTTTTCTTACTTATTATATACCCGATGTATTTATACATATATGTTTGACAAAAAAAATATATATTTATTAAGAAATAACTCGGCTAATTGTGAGCGACATTTTATACTAGAAGACGATGACGCCCCGCCGAAGGAGTTCCAACAATAACGCACTACCGACAACACAAGAGGAGTTAGACGAGCGCATTTCTCAGGCAATCGCACAATATGAAGCTAACTGCTCCGAACATAGCGGTGGCACCGGAGGTTCAACCGGAGGCAACCCTCCAACTGGTAATACACGGTTATTCATAAAACCGCACGATACTCTCATTTATTCTAATAGTGCGTTTGGTTACTCATGCTTAAATGGTGCATCCAATGATTTCAGGTTGCACTTACAAGCAGTTTATAGACTGCAAACCTCTGAATTATGATGGTACCGGAGGTGCTGTAGCCTTCGTACGTTGGACTGAGAAGACCGACTCGGTCATTCAGATGAGCAGGTGCCCTACTGAACAAAGAGTTACTTATGTTACTAGACTCTTCGTAGATGGAGCATTATCTTGGTGGAACCTCCAGGTCCAAACTAAGGGCGACGATGCTGCATATGCCCTGACCTGGGAGGAACTTAAAGAAATGATGAGAAAGAAGTATTGCTCGAGGTCAGAAATTCAGAAGTTGGAAACGAAGTTCTGGAACTTAAAGATGGTTGGTATAGATATTGCTGGGTACACGCAGCGATTTCATGATTTGTCTCGAGTGGTACCATACTTGGTGGAACCCGAATTTAAGAGGATTGAGAGGTACATCTAGGGACTTGCCCCGAAATTCTAAGTCTGATTACCTCTTCAAAACCCACTGAAATTGGAGAAGCAATTGATTTAGCTGCCAGCATTACTGAGGAGGCTGTACGTCAAAGGAGGCTACTTAAGAGTGGTGTGAACAAAAAGGAGACTACTGAGGAGACTACGGACTCCAATAAAATAAAATTCTCCCATTTCAAGAAATCTTGAGGTAATAATAACAGTAACAAGAAGCAAGCCATGAAAGAAGTCAAAGAAACGAAAGCATATGTTACCACTACCACAAACGTTGCTGTTAAGAAATCTTATACTGGGGGCGCACCGAAATGCCCTAAATGCCCTTTCCATCACTATGGGGAATGTCGAGGCCCCAAGTGCGGCAAATGTGGTAGGTTTGGACATCACACCGATGCGTGCCGGGTAACAAATTCTAGAGATCAAGGTTGTTTTGGATGTGGAGACAAAGGGCATTTCAAGAAAAATTGCCCTGAAGAAAACCAAGCCCAGGGAAGAGCGTTCGTGATTGGAGCTAAGGATGCTCGCCAGGACCCAAATGTGGTCACTGGTATGTTTCCTATCAACGATCACTTTGCATCTATTCTTTTTGATGCCGGGGCAGATTTTAGTTTTATTTCTAAAGAATTTAGAGATATACTTGGGGTAGAGTCGAGTAAATTAGATGTTCCATACTCGATCGAACTAGCTAACGGGAAATTGGTCGAGTCGGGGGAAATTATAAAGAAATGTACCTTAGAATTAGGTGAACGAAAGTTCGATATAGATTTATTACCAGTTCAACTAGGTAGTTTCAATGTCGTTATTGGTATGGATCGGCTATCGGATAATCGAGCCGAAGTTATATGTCACGAGAAAAGCATTCGCATCCCCCTACCCGACGGAAAACATTTGATGATCACGATGAGAAGCATGACACGCCACTACGAATCATAAACTGCATGAAAGCTCAAAAATGTTTGAGGAAAGGATACATCACCTTTCTTGCCCATGTGGTGGACAAAAAGGCCGAGGAGCGCAAGGTGGAGGACATACCGGTGTTAAAGGAATATCCCGAGGTCTTTCTAGAAGACTTGCCGGGATTACCTCCACAACGACAAGTCGAGTTCCGTATTGATTTAGTGCCAGGAGCTGCACCTATAGCGAAGGCCCCATATCAACTAGCGCCCTCGGAGATGCAGGAAAATATCTACTCAGTTGCAAGAGTTGCTTGACAAAGGTTTCATAAGACCAAGTTTCTCGCCTTGGGGAGCTCCGGTGTTGTTTGTGAAAAAGAAGGATGGAACCTTCCGAATGTGCATCGACTACCGGGAACTGAACAAGTTAACCATCAAGAACCGGTACCCATTACCAAGGATCGACAACCTATTCGATCAGTTGCAAGGGTCGAGTTTTTACTCAAAGATCGATTAAGATCCATGTATCATCAGTTGAGAATCCAAGAGGAAAGTATTCCTAAGACGGCGTTTAGGACTCGCTACGGTCATTACGAGTTCCTTGTTATGCCTTTTGGCCTAACAAATGCCCCTGCAGTATTTATGGATTTGATGAACCGGGTATGTAAGCCATACCTCGACAAATTCGTGATCATTTTTATAGATGACATATTATATACTCGCGAACCGAGGAAGAACATGAGCAACACTTGAGGACTATACTGGTGTTACTAAAGAAGGAGCACGAAATGCGAATTTTGGATTCGCGAGGTACAATTTCTAGGTTACGTGGTGAACGAGAACGGAATACATGTTGACCCCTTGAAGATCGAGGTTTTAAAGAATTGGACCACGCCAAGAACCCCCATGGAAATACGACAATTCCTAGGTTTAGCGGGGTATCACAGGAGATTTACTGAGAACTTCTCAAAGGTTTCTCACGGCTAACCTCGCTTACATAAAAGGACAAAAAGTTTGATTGTGGAGAAAAACAAGAATCAACATTTCAAGTATTAAAGAAAAATTATGTAAGGCGCCAATATTATCACTCCCAGACGGTATTGATGATTTTGTGGTGTACTGTGATGCATCGCATCAAGGTCTGGGTTGCGTGTTAATGCAACGTGAAAAAGTCATTCCGTACGCGTCGCTTTAGCTGAAAGTTCACGAAAGGAATTATACCACACATGACCTAGAATTAGGCGCAGTGGTATTTGCTTTAAAGATTTGGGTCATTATTTATATGGCACTAAGTGTACCATATTCACAGATCATAAAAGCCTTCAACATATATTCAACCAAAAGGAACTGAATATGCGCCAACGACGTTGGGTAGGACTATTGAATTATTTTGACTGTGAGAAAAAGTACACCCGGGCAAGGTAAATGTTCTAGCAGATGCTTTGACCAGGAAGGAACAAGTCAAAACATTACAAGTACGAGCTTTAGAAATGACGATCCAGACGAACTTTGCAGCTCGAGTGCACGATGCACAACAAGAAGCTTTGAAACCAGAAAACATTCCAGTGGAATCATTATGAGGAATGGTGAAACAAATGGAACCAAAAAAGGATGTAACTCTATATTTCATGGGAAAGATATGGATTCCCTATTTTGGCGATTTGCGAGACTTGGTGCTGGATGAAGCACACAGGTCCAAATACTCGATTCACCCAGGATCTGATAAAATGTATTAGGATTTAAAAGAATATTATTGGTGTCCTAATCTCAAGGGAGATAATGCGACCTATGTTGGAAAATGCCTAACTTGTGCAAAGGTCAAGGCCGAATACCAAAAACCATCTGGTCTATTACAACAACCTGAGATCCCTGTTTGGAAGTGGGAACAAATCTCCATGGATTTCATTACATAATTACCATGAACCTCTCGAGGTCATGACATGATCTAGGTTATCATCGATCGAATAACCAAATCAGCTCACTTCTTACCCATCCGTGAGAAAGACAGTACCGAGAAGTTACTGAGCTTTATCTTAAGGAAATCGTGGCACGTCATGGAGTGCCAATCTCAATAATCTCTGATAGAGATGGTCATTTTGTGTCGCGGATCTGGCAATCATTTCAAAATTTGTTTGGTTCTCGCTTAGATTTAAGCACAGCTTTTCACCCGCAGATCGATGGTCAAAGCGAGCGAACCATCCAAATGTTGGAAGAAGGGCCTGCGTGATGGATTTAGGGGAAACTGGGAAACTCATTTACCGTTGGTAGGGTTTTCCTACAATAACAGTTATCACACCAGTATCAAGGTCGCGCCATTCGAAGTACTATATGGATGAAAGTGCCGATCTCCGCAATGTTGGGCGGAAGTCGGTGACAGACAACTCATTGGTCCTGTACTAGTTCAAGAGACCACAAACAAAATATTCAAGATCCGTGAGCGTATCAAAGCGGCCCGAGATAGACAAAAGAGCTATGCAGACAGGAGACGCAAAGCATTATCCTTCGAGGTTGGAGACAAAGTGTTACTAAAGATCTCACCTTGGAAAGGCGTAGCTAGATTCGGGAAGCGCGGAAAACTATACTCGAGATACATTGGGCCTTTCGAGATTCTGGCAAGGGTCGGTACAGTGGCTTACAAGTTGATACTGCCAGGAGAACTCAACAACGTACACGACATATTTTATGTGTCTAATCTAAAGAAAATCCTGACTAATGACACAGTTATTATCCCATCGGAAGAGATTCATATTGATGGCAAACTTCAATTTACCGAATAACCCATTGAAGGCATGGACTGGAAAGTTCAACAGATGAGAAGAAGTCAAATCAAACAGGTAAAAGTTCGCTGGAACTCACGTCACGGTCCCGAGTACACGTGGGAACGTGAAGATCAGATCAAGGCAAAGTAGCCCACCTGTTCAAGAAGACTCCTTCAGAGGATGCCTCAAAGTGAATTTCGGACGAAATTCTTTTTCACATGGGAGTATGTGACAAATGGCAAATAAGCAGTAATTCTGTACAATCTAATCACTATCTGTATTACATAAACTCATGCATTTTATCGAAAGTTGATTTCGTAGCTAAGTCGTACGTCATATCACAAGTATAGGACACGTAAATCAGGTCATAACATATACTGGTTTCCGTTACGACGCGAAACGAACCAAACAATGCCCTAAAAGTGTTGGTAGAAAGTGTTGGGCGCACTATTCGTGGTTGCACTATTCATGTCAGCAAACCCGCTAAAATGAAACAGAACAACGAATAACGGCATGCCGATACCATAATTGGGTCCATATATATATATATATATATATATATATATATATATATATATATACTAATGTGGGAACACCTATTTCAAAAATAATAACTTTCCGGAACAACACCTAAAATTGCAAAATTGTCCGTTTCGACCAAAAAGGCGACAATTTCAAATTTTCCGCAATATTAGTTCGGTATTTTCCGGATTCCAGAATTATAACAAAACAATGTTGAACACCCTAAAAAATATGAGAATATCAGAAATACACAAAAGACATTATTTCCAGTCTTACGACAAGCAGTGCACAACTTGACCGGAAAGCGACCGACTGTCTAACCGACAAAGATTTCAATGGCCGATAGCCTCATACATTAATCTAGAGAGCTAGTTAAGCTTCATTTGGGATCCAAAATCACTTCAAGTATATTGAGGTCACAGAAACACAACTCCCAGAAATGTTCGAATGCAAAATATATAAGTGCCGATATTGAGCGAATAATTCAACGGGAAGCGTTTCGGCCATCCTAACACAACATATATGCAGCTAGCGAACTAGTTAACCATAATTCTAGGTCGGAAGTGACTTAAATAAATGCCATAACATTGATGGTAAAACAAGACCATAGCTCCTGGTATTGTATAGCAACTTTTATAACACCCGATATCGAACCGACGAGCGAGCTAGTGATATTTCTACCATCCAAAAATCTATACCCACTAAACTAATAAACCAGTTAGACTTTGCTTAAAACCCTAAACTACCATTAACCCCTAATTACTCTAAAATTAAGCTAATTACCAATATATCTACAAGTTTATATTTGATACACATGTTAAATATTTATAAATATATATATATATATATATATATATATATATATATATATAAGCCATACTTGAGCACCCCAATTGGCCATACCCCCTAAATCCTTCTAGATTTGATGATGCAAAAGTATGGCAAATGAGGATTTTGTTTGACTAAGGAAAGATTTGAAGATTATAACATCATTTCTATCATTCATCCTACTCAAAGATTTAAAACCAACTCTTATCTCTCTCTCTCTTGAAACTCGTGGATCACACATACACACACTAACCTCACTTTTCTTTCAACCTTTCACCTCCATAACAAGCATTCAAGACCCCTTTGAAGACCATTCATGAAGATGCATAGTGTAGGAACTTGAAGTGGAAGCTTTGTTCACCCTTGGAAGCTTGTATCACCATCTTCATCATCACATCATCTTGTCCATAAGAATCATCCCTAGCCTAGAGCTAGTAGTAAGCTTCTTATTATGGTTCTTGTTATATGTAGTTACTATAAGTACAGGTGAACTTCATCTTGAACATCATAAAAGAAATCATCTAACAACTCTAAAATATAACAAGAAATAACAAAATAAAAAGTATGATTATGTGTGGTTCATGTTGTTTATTGATTGTAGTATCTTACGTGGGTGATGATCTCACTATGATAGGCTTAAACATGTGATTTAAACAAGTATACGTTTAAATCATGTAGGATCATCATCTTCAAGTTCATGAGCTTTGAATATATGTAGTCTTGATATTGTTCCAAAAATGTATGATACTTGATGAGACTTGAAACTTGGATATTGAAAACTAGTAGAGTTGATGATGATATGGGAAATTGAAAAGTGGTTTAAATACGTTTTCAAAACGTGGAAAATGCCTTAGTTTAGGGGAAACTGTGGCGAAATTTTCTAAAATCCTAATCGCGATTAAGGGATAATTAAAGGGTGATTAGCAAGACTAAACGCGATTAGCGATCTTAATCATATTAGGCAAGTCTTAATGGAAAGGTTTGAAGTCCTAAACTCCCAAGGGTTTTCATAAACACCTATATATTTTCATAAGTTAAAAATGGAAATATTATAAATATATATATATATATATATATATTTATATATATATATATAATAATAAGATAAAAAATTCACATTGTGTGCATATGTATAAATACTTGTGTGTATTTATGTGTATGTATTAGAAAGTTGAGTAAATACTAACTAAATACCAATACACCACACATAAGAACCTTCAGATACTTGTAGATGAACAAGTATAATAATGCATATGGGTATACTCATACATATAATATACGGACATTAAAACACTTGGTGAAATTGCAAGACTACAAGTTGTGTACATGCACAACGTGTACATGCCAGATACCTACAATGGAACAATTTGCATATATAATAGTGCAAAAATATACAATGGAATAACTTGCATATACAATGCAATATTTGGATATACATTGCAGTATTTGCATATACAATGCAATATTTGCGTATACCTTGAAACAAATGCATACAACGGAACAATTTGCATATACCTTGAAACAAATGCATACAACAGAACAATTTGCATATACATTGCAATATTTGCATATACAATGCAATATTTGCATATACCATGGAACAAGTGTATACAAGTGAAACGTACGTATGTATACATGTGAACGAGGTTCACTATACTTAAAATATTTTTGAATAATTATATATATAAATTATGGACTCTTGAAAACAAAGACATGGGCTAGGCCCAATGACATAAATTACATGGGCTAGGCCCAATCACATAAATTACATGGGCTAGGCCTAATCACATAAAGACATGGGCTAGGCCCAATGACATAAATTACATGGGCTAGGCCCAATCACATAAAGACATGGGCTAGACCTAATGATATTAATAACATGGGCTAGGCCCAATCACATAAAGACATGGGCTAGGCCCAATGACATAAATTACATGGGCTAGGCCCAATCATATGAAGACATGGGATAGGCCCAATGACATACATGACATGGGCTAGGCCCAATGACACGCGTGCAAGGCACGAGGACATGTGAAGGGCGAGGCCTGTTCACATACGATCTAAGAATAACAACATATATATATTTGAAATATATGTATAAAAATATTAATCGAACAAACGAAATACCAACACTATGATAACATTAAAAGTTGTTCTAATGTGATAAATAAATACACAATAAAAATTCAAGATGAAAAACTGGTACAAGGTCCAACGAGACCTAGGTGTCTAATGAAGTTAATACACAGTAGGTTATACACGTGTACGGACACCGAACTTTGTCAAGTACGACGTACGGAACGCAAAGCTGTGGGTTCATGTCCCTCCTTTCAATTACTACAAAGTTTTGTTTTAAAACTATCGTGGGGAAATACATGTCACATCAAACACTATGTTAGCTATGGGTTTAGATGATAACACGATCAAAGGTACGTAAGTAGGATGATGGCAATAGTAACCATTAATCACGTAGTGACCAAGGTGCAAAACATATAGATCTATAGAGTTTGAGGCGCGCTCCACTCCTAGTTTGTATACCCTTCGGAGTGCTTTTGTGATCTCAATGATGTCAAAGTTGTCTAGGTTTGGTTACTTACTTATGGCACATATGTCAGGGTGCTCAAGACACACTAATAGATCCTTATAAATCCATGATTGGTAATAACATACTCAAATTTCATTACAGGATTACAAGGATGACATTTTATACGAAAACATTAGCTACATGAACTCGCCAACTTTTATTGACTATTTAAAATTACATGTATTTCAGGACGCAAGGCATGAGCTGATGATACAATCCGGGTTATGGGAAAATGTCAAGACAACGAGTGCCATCTTTTGGAGGGTTTGCCTGTTATATCCCAACCTAGTATGGGTATATAGGGGTCAAAACCTCATTACGCATTTATGACGAAAACAATATTTTATTTTTGAAGTAATGTATTTTCAAACTGCGTTTATGATGACAAGGTGAAATCAGTGAAACTATGAAACTACTTTTGGTTGGTTGTAAATGTTGAAATGCAAATTTATATTCAGTATGGCATCGTTATTGATTTATATTTGTTTACTTAATTGGATGCAATGATTGCCTCATAGTCACACACTTGCGCTTCCGCTACGACCATGGTGTGACATTCGAGACTTTCGTCATCACGCCGCCAAATGTTCATTACGTCAGAGGAATCTCTTACGTAACACCGCTGTTGGCTGCAGTGCGTCAGGAAGTTGTCTTTAAGGTTGTTCCATGACGCGAGCTTGCCATTGGGCAAGTTGTCAAACCATAGGTACGCAGCGCCTGTGAGAGTTTGGATGATCAAGTGACACCATATGGGCATCGTCCAGCCTCCGATCAGTCCTGCGCCGGTGAACAGGCGCATGTGATCATCTGGGTCTGTCAACCCATTGTATTTTCTCACGTTGGAGGGAAGTTTTGCATGCTCCAGTGGTGCAAGCGCAATCTCATTGATAAATGTTGATGGTTCGGCTGCTTCAGCCGGCCTGTAGATGAAATTAAAGTTGTACTTTGCCTCCGGGTTGTAAACAGCCCGTGGCGCAGATCTGTAAGCAACATGATCTTTTGGTAGCCGGTGAAACAAATTGGCGCTATCACCCTTGCCATATGTCTTGTCCTCCTCGTGTTGGGTGTACCGCCCCTCGAGAGGACGCGGGCCCAACCGTGAGTGGATGGATGCTCGCCTATGAGTGTGAGAATCAGGTTTAGGCAGCGATTGAGAGTACTCCGTCTCTCGGGTACGGAGTTCAGATGGGACACTCGCTCCAGCCGGCGAGTCATTGCTAAGTACTCTTGGTGCAGGCAAAGCATGCACCTAAGCAATTGGTTGCACCGAGGTAGCATAAGCGTTTGTTTGTGCGCAGAGTTGCACTTAAATGACATTCAGAGTCGTTTGAGACTTGATGTACCAAGACATCAAAGTCTCACCCGAGGGTAAGACCGATGTGATTGGTACGAGAGGAGTCTCCATTAGAACTCTGGGGGTTACCGGAATGTTCACCCGACCGGAGTCGTCGTGAGCACCAGCATTCCTAGAAGAAGCTTCGTCCACTTGTCCATCAAGTCGTGAGGCATGAACTGGGTTCTTACCTTTGGCTCGAGGACCTCATGGTGTGTTGGATGGAAAATTAGCCTTTTGTAAGTGAGGGTTGAGAAAAAACGAAACGAGAAAACGGATGTGAGAGTAAAAGAGCAGATGGCGCCAATGAAGAAACACCAGTTGAACCTAGAGGTATCCGGAGATATCTTAGTTACATCCTAGTTTCTCTGCATAAAAGGTTGTCTCTCGTTGCTCTTCTGGGTGATCTCACTTCGAGCTGATCTGCAAAACTAGCAACACCGTTAGTCTCATCACGGGGAAAAGGGAGGGTTTTATCCTTGACCACACTCCGGCGTGAGAATAACTATTTGTGTATTGCAAGGTAATGGAAAGTAGTAATTAGTGAGTGAGCAGGAAAGCATGTAGATGGATTACCTTGTTGTTCGATACTCATTTTATAGCCGAAAATATGTGGGTTTAGGAGATGGACTTACGGGCCTTGGGCCCGGCCCTGACGACAAGGATTATCCGTTCTGTCCCTCTGCAGCAATCATTAAATGATCCCTGGCAGGAGGTATGCTTTGTCGGATGTTGAATGGTGCCACGTGTCATGGCAGTTATCCCTGGTGTCGGACCTGTCCTCAGCCGAAAGTGGAGCATGTGTGACAGTCATTGACGTGAGTATGGTTGGTGTACAGTCTGGCCTCTGCATTTACTGTTCATGCGACACAGTCTCACACAACTTGCCGAGCAACCATTGGGTCACAACTCTGCCACTCTATACCCTTGTATATAGTCAACACCTTTTGCGCCTTTCCCTTTTACGAGTCTTTCGGTGCTTTCTTGCCAGGGCAGAGTTGTAGGGATTAATTCCTTTTGTTCCCAAGACTATGAGTTGCTCTCATGTTTGTCTTGTCCTCTACAAGGTTTAGGACTTCGTGGCTAGAGGGTTGTTTGATCCGCGCAAGGTCAAGTATCGTGAGCGTCTAAGTCTAACTCGCCGTTGTGCCAAGTACACAAGGTTCGTTGTGTGACTTATTATTGTTGGTCTAACTTGCCATTGCGCTGAGTGCACAAGTTTCGTTGTTTGACCTTTATGAGTTGGTCTAACTTGTCGTTGCGCTGAGTGTGCAAGGCTCGTTGTGTGACCTTTATGAGTTGATCTAACTTCCCGTTGCGCTGAGTGCGCAAGGCTCGTTATGTGACCTTTTGCATTAAGGATGCCTTACATTGCACATTGCGCGCAAGGTTGTTAGGCAACCTGTTGGTTTCAAGAAAGGGCGCACCATTGCACGTTGCGCGCAAGGTTATTCTTGTAGTATGTTGTTGTTGTGGGTATGATCCTGGAGGCGCAGATTTTTTAGGACCATACCCCCCCACCCAAGCTAAATACTAAATGCTAAATGCTATAAACTAAACCATAAAGCTAAATCCCACAACTAAATTTAGCGATTTTTAATAAAAAAATATTGGGTTTTTTAATTTTTTTAGTTGTTTTTGGTTGTGTTCACACAGGTTCTAGCAATAAAGATTGGTTACTAACGGATCCTTATCCTATATATATATATAAGGTGGAGTTCTAGAGTGAATACTAGTGTATTTGTGAACTGGGTGGAGAAATTTTGGTTGTTGATTTACATCATCAAATTTTAAAATACATTTGTGTATTGATAAATTAAGTGCTAAGATTAATTCACATAGTTCACTATTTGGTGGGTTGTTCACAAATAAATCTACGTATATATATATATATATATATATATATATATATATATATATATATATTATAGAGAGAGAGAGAGAGAGAGAGAGAGAGAGAGGATCCTGTAAAAAAGAATAAAAGTGTGAGAAGGATAAGAAAGATTATGGTGGTGACACATGTCCCTTTTTATTTTGGTAGTTTAAGGGTATCATTGTAATTTCACTAATAAATCTAATTAAAGACTGAATATTTGCAACCGATTTTAGTGAGTTATTTTAGGGAATTCGAATTTTAGTTGTTTTCGAAATTACGGATCATAGTCGCCACCCACATATCCTTCTAACAAATATTTATAACATCTTGATCATATTTTCATTCGCGGCTATGAGATTTAGTTTATTGTATCTGGGTACTCATTAACATCTTGATCGATGGATAACGGCGTTTTTAAAACACCATTTAGAATGATTCTATTGCTATTCTAGATCAGTCGTATAAAACACCATACGAATTCCAAAAAAACACCACAACTTTAATTGTAATACAGCCATGGTGTTCTAACATGTGTAATAATTTTTATTATTTTTGCAAGTATAAAACAGCATACAAATTCCGAAAACACCATGAATTAAATCATAATACAGTCGTGGTGTTTTAACATTTAGAATGATTCTAGATGTTAAAACACCATGACTGTAATCACAATATAATGTTACATACTCTAGATGTTAAAACACTATGACTTGAATCATATTCATTATTTACAATGCTATGGTGTCTTATTTATGTTCATGGTGTTTTACTGTAAAATACAACGCCTTGAATCACAATACAATTCAATGTAGGTCCCCCAGTCCGTATGGATCTTCACAGAATCGTCTATCCGACCTAGAGTGTGGAATCCCCTAGATCAGATTTCACAGAAACAATAAGAACACGAACACGAACACAAAGAATTCCTTCAAACTGTCTTCTATAAATTATCGAACACAAAGTGTTTACAACCAATTCAAGACTCTTCTCTCTAAACTCTCTGAAGCAATTCTCTTTGTAACTGAACAACTAATTGAGCCACTACCTGAGAAACCTTAACCCTAATCACAACCTCCCTTTATATAGAGATAGGTTATGCTCATGGGCTAGGGTTTCCTACATGGACTGCTAATGGGTTTAAAGCCCAATTCGCCTACCATGAGTTACATTGTGTCTAGTTCAGCCCAATTACTTCTAATTCACTATTACAAAACTAAACTCGCTAACCGTTTATCATTTTACTAATTACAAGATATCCAAAGACCAAATCTAAGCTATTGTCACAAATATACACCAACAAACTCCCCCTTGACAATAGCTTTGTAAAATAACTTAGTCTTCAATCTTCTTGCAATCGTCAGTATCTTTGAAAAACGTTGGCCTTTGGATAACTTTAGCTTTAACAGCTTCTGTCAGCAATAGACTCCCCCTAAGCTGATGTATCTAATCACCAACTCTTCTAAATCGATAGTGTTTGAGTAAACTTCGGTTTAGTCCTTGCATAGAAATCTTCAAAACTCTTCAACTTTCTTTGTCTGCAATGTAGAAAGGAGGTTCTACCATGCATCCAATCAAACTCCTCTTCACCAAACTTCTCAGCAACACACTGCTACAATATGTATACTATAAAACAAACATCTCGAGAAACCATAAGAATATTTCAACACAAGTTAAACAAATTATTATTATTCAAGAGATAGTAGAACTGTATCACAGATATAGCACATCTCAACTCAAACCATATACTCAAAATTTTAAGCACACATAACCTGCAAGATCGTAAAAATTTTGAACTCATCTTCTAACACCGTCTCCCCCATCGGTAAGAACTCCTCCATAAACAACCAATATCCCGTACATTAAGAATATACAAGAAAATGAAATATTTTTGGATTTTTATATTTTCTGAAAGCAAATAAATAACGAAATAATAAACACTCTATTTTTGTGAGTATCACCGGTAAGAAGATCATATCAGCAACATCAAACTGTTTTCACACTATTTGATTACTTTATATACAATATTCATGAAAAGCAGTCCAAGACGATTACCAGTATTGTTTATCCACTTAAACAAAATATATGAACATTTCAAGTACCATTACCTCGTGATCTGTTTAGCTAATTTATACTGATATACTAGTGTGTCCCACTTCAAGACATACCCCCGCGATTAAGGTATGCACAAAAATTCATCGTAGTAGGTAAGTATACTGAAATTCACCTTTTGAATTACAACGTTAAATAATTGGTGATCAGGTCAGTACTTCCATACAACAAAGAGACCAATATCCAACGAGGGTTAGGGCAGATACAAAATTTTGGTACGAATAATGCAATTTGCACATTTGAATGACTCTCTAGGAGAGCTTATTCTATTTTGGAATTGGCATTTTTGCTCTTTTAAAATATCCTGGTTGTGCCTAGGTCAGCATATGTCTGGATGCAGCAGAAGGAAAACCTTGATACCCCGGATGAAATAACAATATAAAGACCTAAAATCTCAGATTTTGGCACAAAGGTAAGTTGATTATTTCATGCCTTTTGCCTACTGGTACATCATATGATAAAGCTGCTCTCACACTTAAGCAATTTTCTTTTAATTTCAGTGTGACAGTCTAACTTGTTGATGTACTATCATTTCTTCTTTTCCACACAGTGAAAAGTCATTTTTGATTTTCTATTTTTTTATGTTTTTGATATTTTGTAAAGAAGTAAATTATTTACAAACTATTTTTATGGAAATATGGTTATTCAGAATTCCTCATCCCGTTGAGTTCGACTAAATGTTCAAAACAAGTCTTTTCAAAAGCTTTTGTGTAAAGATCTGCCAGGTTATCAAGTGTGTCGACTCGATGTAGTTCAATTAATTTCTTTTCAGCACAATCCCGTAAAATGGTGACGAATGTCAATATGTTTTGTGCGACTGTGTTTTACGGGATTGTTGGTGATTGATATAGTGGCATAATTGTCTATCATAATAGGAGTACGAGTGAAATTCAAACCGTAATCGCGCATCTGCTGTTGGATCCAGAGAACCTGAGAGCAATAGCTACCCGCAGCAATATTTTCAGCTTCACACGTCGAGGTGGACACGCAAGACTGCTTCTTGCATTGCCATGAAACGAGCCTCCCTCCTAAGAACTGACAACCACCTGTGGTAGACTTCCTTGTCGATTTGCATCCTCCAAAGTCCGAATCAGTGAAAGCAAAAAAATTCAAACCACTAGCAGCTGGATACCATAACCCAAGTTTAGGTTTCCCCTACAAGTAACGAAGAATCCGCTTCACCGCTTTCATGTGGGACTCCTTTGGATTCGCTTGATATCTGGCACAAAGACACACTGCGAACATGATGTCGGGTCTTGAAGCAGTCAAGTACATCAGAGAACCAATCATTGCCCTGTATTGAGTTGGATCAACATCCTCCACACTCTCATGATCTGGACCAAGATTGTGATTCTCACAGATTGGTGTATTGAAAGTAGCACAATCCTCCATCTTGAAACGAGACAAAATGTCATACACATACTTCGTCTGATGTATAAACATCCCATCCTTCTTCTGTTCAACTTGTAAACCCAGAAAGTAGGATAATTCTCCCATCGCACTCATTTCAAACTTGCTCTTCATTACCTCTTCGAAATCATGATACATGTTCTCATCATATGACCCAAAGATGATGTCATCAACATATACTTGTACCAGCAAAAAGTCTTCCTTCTTCCTTTTAATGAAAAGTGTACTGTCAATCTGACCTCTTTCGAAACCATGTTTCAACAAATGTGTTGACAGTGTCTCATACCACGCCCTAGGTGTCTGATGCAACCCATGCAATGCCTTATCAAGTCGATATACTCGATCTGGATAATATGGATCAGTAAACCCATCTGGTTTTGAGACATACACCACTTCTTGGACTTTCCCATAAAGAAACGCACTCTTCACGTCAAGTGGGTAAACTTTGAAGCCCTTGAATGAAGCAAAAGCTAGGAACAAATGAATTGCTTCCAGCCTTGCTACTGGTGCAAACACTTCATTATAATCAATCCCTTCTTGCTAATTGAACCCTTTTACCACCAACCGAGCCTTATTCCTTATCACAATCCCTCGGTCGTCTTTCTTGCACTTAAACACCAACTTAGTGCCTATTTCCTTCTCTCCTTCAGGTAGATCAACTAGCTCCCAAACTTTCAACTTCTTGAACTGAGCTAGTTCCTCTTGCATAGCTTCCACCCAGCAATTGTCTTTTAGAGCCATATGAACATTCTTCGGCTCCTCTTGGGCAATGAAGCAACTAAACAAACACTCATGAATCAACCCAGTCTTCTGAATCAAAGTAAACAAACAGGAACCTTCGAGCACACCTCTTCTCGTCTAAACACCTGCAGCAGCATCACCTATGATGTTTTCAACTGGATGATCTTTGTTTACACGTGTGGTAGCAATGGTGTCAACAACTAGATTATCTCCCAGATTAGATCCAACCTCCCCTGAATATTAGCAAAAGGATTAGTGAAGTCCTCCCCCTAAATAGGTTCAGACTCACTATCACTGGAGTCCTCTGGAGCTGCACTGAAAGAAGTTTCTGGAGCATCTGTCATCGATACACTCGATCTAGGCATGAAGTCACACTCTCCATCTTAACTGATCACAGTATGGATCACTTGAGACTCATCTGCATTTGAAACATCAGGTTTATTAAATGATTTAAAGACACTTTCTTAACCATATAATATAGCAGGACCACTCGTTGATTGTTGAGGTGAATAACTAGTGATTTCCATGTTAAACACCACCTCAATTTTACCAGTTTTTAGATTAAAAACCCTTTTATTCGGTATTCCAGGCATATAGCCTAGAAAGTAACCCTCATCAGCTACCTCACCGAATTTTTGCTTATCTTTGTTTCGCACTATGGAACAGGGTAATCCAAATGGTTCAAAGCCTTTTAAGTTCGTTTTTCGGTTAAACAGTAGTTCATGACAAGTTTTGTTAAACCGTTTAACCATCAAAACTTTGTTCAGGACATAGCAAGCTGTGTTCATAGCTTCTCCCCATAAAAGAACTGGAAGCTTTGAATCAGATAGCATAGACCTTGCGGCTTCAATCAACGTCCTGTTTTTCCTCTCAACGACTCCATTCTGTTGAGGTGTATAAGGAGCAGAATATTGATGTTCAATTCCCTTGCGAAGACAATAGAGATCCAGAACTTGATTCTTGAAACTCCGTGCCATTATAACTCCTTATCCTCCTGATCCGTGCATCATGGACATTTTCCAATTTTGTAAAAAGATCTATCAGCATCTCCGCTGTCTCATATTTTGTACCTAAAATCAAAACCCATGAATATCGTGAGTAATCATCTGTGACAACTAAACAATAGTACTTTCCACCTATGCTCCTTACGTTCACAGGACCGAATAGATCCATATGAAGTAATTTATAAGGGGCATCTATGGAATTTACTGTTTTAGACTTGTGAGGTTTCTTATGTTGTTTTCCCTTTTGACATGGAAGACATTTATCTTCCACGTGAAACCTCTGCACTGGCACCCCTTTCACTAGACCGTTTTTAATAATATAGTTTATTTTTCGATAGTGGATGTGGGCCATGTGTCCGTGCCACAACAATGACTCAGCCTCAGATGCTTTTGATAGCAAACATGCCACCACAGTGGAAGAGTCCTTAGCACCCATGTCCATGACATAAGTGTCATTTTTCCATGCGCTCTCATCACTATCCAATCATCCGGTATCACCAAACCAGGTTTCAACACCAAAGCTTCAGACTTTGTAAAGTGGACCGAGTGACCCTTGTCGCAGACTTGAGACACGCTCATCAGATTGTGCTTTAACTGCTCAACATAGTTCACTTTGTCCAGTGTGATCTTCCCGTTGGTGACTTTTCCTCGTCTTGTAATGTTCCCTCCTTTAGCACCATGTAAAATACACATAACCACCATCTATATTCTCAAACTCAGTCAACAACCTCGCATTCCCCGTCATGTGCCTGGAGCAGCCATTATCAACATACCACAAGTTGATAATCCTCCTTATCAGCTCCTGCACCACCCAACAAAATTAGTTAGATTGGGGGACCCAAGCCTTAATGGTCTTGGGTCTTCTAGATTCATCAACCACAGGGACATCCATCCAATATCCATCACTCCTAACAGGAGTCTTGGATCTTAGACCTGTTGATGGAAATGGTTTTTGATTTCCACTAGGTCTGTGGTCCTGAGCTTTCCTAACCACGTTTGGACTTTGCAACCTTTAGAAATTATGATTTTGGTTCCATGAATTTTGATGATTATAATTTCTAAAGCCATCGTTATAAAAATTTCGACTACCAACATTATGGTATCGAGTTTGATATTGACCTTGACTTCTGAAATTACTTGAATGACCATTAAAGTTATTCATTCTTGGTGACCTACTTCTAGTTCTATCATATCTTCCTGATGTAGATGCAGGCTGAAATCTTTGTTGATTTCTTTGAAAGCGAGGAACTTGGTGAGTTCCTTTTTCAGCCTTATCTACACCCATAGCAACACTTTGTTACTTGGCAGGAGATATCTTGGGTGAGTTAACCTTCTTCTCACCATCACCACTTTTTGCTGGTGATTTTTCTCTCTGTCTCTCACCTACATGTGCTTCGATCTTTTTGTTAGGACAATAGCTAGCTACATGTCCCTTTTCATGACATTTGAAGCATGATTTTCTAGCCGAAGACTTCATAGTTGAAGCCTCTTGCTTAGATTCATCAGGCGATGATGATGATGATGACAATGCCTTCGAAGGATCTTGTTTAGTTTGCTTAACTTCTGATTTTTATTTATTTTATTTTTTACCAAACTGCACATTAGACTCTTTAGTAATAACAGGGACCTCTTCATTATTGTCACTCCCTTGGAAAAAATCAACCTTTCTAACAAAAATTTGCTTTTGATTCTTAGGGTGTGTATATTTTGTTTTCAAAACTGGTTCCCTGTTATTATCCTTCTTGACATTCTCAGAACCATCAACACTTCCTGATGTGGAACTACCAGATGTAGTTGACACAAAGTCTGTAAGCTCTTCTTCATCTGGCAAGAAAGAATAGCCGTGACCAGGAGGTGGTGGAACTTCATTTAAACCTTTGAAGCCCACACAAGTCTTGTCATTACTCTTCTTCAGGCCATTCATCATGTGTTTCATGACAAAAGAGGAAACTCTGAATTAATTTAGTTTCTTTCAAGTTCACAAATTTTAAGTTGTGCTTCAGACAACTCTATTTCTTTTGTTTTCTCACTCATCGTATCATGAGCTAAGTCAATAACTTGAAGTTTTTCATTAAGCTTACAGGTTAGAATATTGATTTCTTCTTCATAACCTTTAATTTTCTTCAAGTATAGTGACTCATTTCGTTTTACGAAAAAGTTTGATTCTTTTAGATTTGAGAGCTCATTAGCCAGACTTTGGTTTTGTTTTGTTAATGTGTCAACTTCACTTTGCAGTTCACGACACTTCAAACAAACAGAATACCAGAGTTAGAATGTACCTCTCCTGTTGATTTGCTTAGATCAGCCATAAAAGCAGCACAATCAGCAGCCATCTTCTTCTCTGCAGCATTCTGTTTTCCATCAGCTTTCTCAGCTACCTTCTCTCGCCATGCCTCAGCGTCAGCTTTCACTTCTTCATCAGCAACCTAAGCTATCTCAGCCATGAACGCCTGTGAGGTGTTATCACTCTCCAGATGAACACTCCAATCATAAGAACCCTCTCTAGCAGTAGAAATCAGGGGGTTTAATCCAGTGTTGTTTGACGCATTCCTGTTGCTTGAACCATAACCAGGAGAATCTTGAAAGGATGAACTAGAACGAGATTCAGACATAGATCATTGACACTCTCTAGCGAAATGACCGTAGTTGTGACAATTGTAACACTTCACTTTCGACTTGTCAAAGCCCACACTCTTGCCGACGAACTTCCTGCCCGTTCTGTTCATGAACCTTTTCACCCTTCTAGATATCATGGCCGTCTGCCATTGCAAATCCATCTCCTCTAAGTCATCAGGGTCGATCTGATCATAATCTTCATCAAACATAGCAGGATCAGATATTTTTCCCTGAATATAGTTCTCGTAGGAAGCAACGAAAGAAGCAAGCAATGCCAGATGATCTTCAGCACTTTTGACACTCAGAGGCATAGACTTAGAACTGGTGTTACTTGATTGTTGTCTCTTAGCCCCTGACGAGCCTCCTGAAGCAGCAACAAAACATACTTCACCCTCAGCATTTGTCATGATCTGCTCATTCTCACATGAGAGAAACGTAGTTGCAGTATCACTGGAAGCATTGTTGGAAGATGAAGGTGTAAGACCTTTATAAATCCCCGGATCTTGAACCTGATCATATCCAGTCTCCTTCTTCTTCATATTGAGCTCATAAGCTCTCAATTTCCCAACAACCTCTTCCAATTCTTTCTTTTCATACTCAGCTTCACCTTTTATCATCAAAGTATAGATATCCCACTTTGCAGGTAAAGCATCCAGCAACTTGTCGTTTATCTCCACATCCGTGTATCCCTCTATGTAATAATTATCCATTTCTGACATCAGATGATAGTATCTCGTGATAGTATCTTCAAGGAACTCACACTTCATGCCTTTAAACACAGCAAATTGTTTCTTCAGCAGATCCACCTTATTCTTCTTCACATCAGTATTGCCCTCATACCTCTTTTCTAGGGCATCCCACATCTCCTTCGATGTAGTATAGCGCTTGAATGTATGTTTGATGCCATCAGGTAATGACATCTTGATAGCAGCTAAGGCCTTCTTTTCAAACTCATACATCCTCTTCTCAGCTTCAGACATGTTCACGTAAGCAGTAACCCGTCTGCCCTCAAAATCATGCGCTGGGTTAGCGTACCCATCTTGAATACAGATCCACATCTGTGTGTCCTGATATTCAATAAAGGATTGAAACCTATCCTTCCAAGTAAGATAGTTCTATACCTTCAGCATCTTTGGAGGTTTATTTGTGGTGCCAGCCTCATGCTCCATTCTTAACAGCTCATTTAGGTTAGACATATTCGACATTTTTACTGAACCGGCTCGTTAAAAACGTTAAAACTTGTCCGAAATGAGTGGTTACCAAATTATACTGTTAGACTCGTCTCAACGATATGATTCTTATGATGTATATTGTTCGATTATGATTTTAGAATTTTCGTGCCTTTTTTTTGTCCTATAAATCACACGAGTCTAACTGTCCAATCGGTTCGTCAAAATTGTCTATGGATCAAATTCTATGTCCGAATACGTTTAACTCTGGTTACGTCAGTTGGTTAAGTATCCACCTTCTTATGTGTAACTCGGAATCAGAACAATGTAAAATACGAAATGGTAACTCTTATTGACAATCCGAAATGAAAATCTGGAACAGTAATCCGAAATGGTGATCCGGAACAGTGATCCCAGATGAAATCCGTAATGCCCTGATCTGATCTGAAATGGAAATCCGGAATAGACTATTCTGATCCGAGATGGAATTCGGAATAGTTCTGAATCCGAGATGGAATCCGGAATAACTTCTGATCCGAAATTTAATCCGAAATGGTTTCTGATCCGAAATTCAATCTGAATTGCACTTTTCCAGATCCGAAATGCAGATTCTGATCTAAAATACTATGCTTTCAATCCAAAATACTATGCTTTTTAATCCGGAATGCCTTCCTTCAATCCGAATTCCTGCTATTAATCCGAAATCACTGCTGTAAATCTGAAATACCTGCAGAAACCCTAAAACAGTCGTCAAAACCCTAATTCAGCCGTCACAAACTTCAAGAACAGCCTCCAAAACGCCCAAAAAACCCAATTTTTCTGCTATCACGATTCTGAACCGAGCAATAATCAAGAGCCGAATGCTCTGATACCAATTGTAGGTCCCCTAGTCCGTATGGATCTTCACATAATCGTCTATCTGACCTAGAGTGGGAATCCCCTAGATCAGATTTCACAGAAACAATAAGAACACGAACACGAACACGAACACAAAGAATTCCTTCAAACTGTCTTCTATTGATTATCGAACACAAAGTGTTTACAACCAATTCAAGACTCTTCTCTCTAAACTCTCTGAAGCAATTCTCTCTACAACTGAACAACTAACTGAGCCACTAACTGAGCAACCTTAACCCTAATCACAACCTCCCTTTATATAGAGGTAGGTTATGCTCATGGGCTAGGGTTTCCTACATGGACTGCTAATGGGTTTAAAGCCAATTCGCCTACCGTGAGTTACACTGTGTCTAGTTCAGCCCAATTACTTCTAATTCACTATTACAAAACTAAACCCGCTAACCGTTTATCATTTTACTAATTACAAGATATCCAAAGACCAAATCTAAGCTCTTGTCACAAATATGCACCAATATTCAAACACCGTTGTATGAACATAGAAAAAACACCATGGACTAAAACATCCAATCGAGACGTAATTTTTCTCTCTACATAGGTATAACAATATGGTACTCATATTAAAGATTAAAAATCACTCGTTGTGATGGTGTATTTTTTTTTAAAAAGGACTTACGTATAAAAAATTATTGACGTTTAAAAAAGAAGGGGGGAACTTGCGTGTGCATTAATGTAAGTTTCTTAATTTAAAAATATTAAATTTACCTTTATTACCCTTAACTAGAAAATTAATTATTTTAATAGTACACACTATTTACAAGATTGCCATCAATATCTCAACCATTAGATTAAAGATCTAATGGTTTAGATTCTTTCTAACACTTCTCATAAAAAAACACATTTTTGACAATAACCTCACCCTATATATATATATATATATATATATATATATATATATATATATATATATATATATATATGGTAGGGTTATTGTAAAAAGGGTGTCTTTTGTGAGAAGTGTAAGAAGAAATCTACACCCTTTGATCTATAATCTAATGGTTTAGATTATAATGTCAAAATTGTAAATAGCGTGTACCATTAAAATAATCAATTTTCTATATTAAGGATTTAAACGTAATTTTAACATTTTTAAATTCAAAAACTCACATGCAATGCACATGCAAGTTTCACCCGTCTTTTTTAAACGTCAATAACTTTCTATACGTAACTTTTTTTAAACAAAATTACATCATAAAAATGTGTGATTTTTATCGTTAATATGAGTACCATATTGCTATACATATATAGAGAAAAAATTACGTTTTGATCGTATGTTTGAGTCCATGGTGTTTTGTCTATTTTGTGCAGGTCCCCTAATCCTTATGGATCTTGACAGAATTGTCTATCCAATCTAGAGTGCGGAATCCCCTAGATTAGATTACATAGAATACCGAACAAGAACACGAACACGAACAATTTCCTTCAAACAGTCTTCTATTGATTATCTAACACAATGTGTTTACAATCAATTCAAGACTCTCTCTCAATCTCTCTGAACAACTAAACCAGCAACACGATCAACAGAACCAGCAACCTAAAACCTAATGCAAACCTCCCGTTATATAGAGATAGGTTATGCAACTGGGCTAGGGTTTCCCTACATGGACTGCTAATGGGTCTCGGCCCAATTCGCCTACCATGTTCTGTTTAGTGTCTGGATTAGCCCAATTACTTCTAATTAACTATGACAAAACCAAACCCGATAACGGTTTATCATTTTACTAATTACAAGATATCCAAAGACCAAATCTAAGTTGTTGTCATAAATATGCACCAACAAACTCCCCCATGACAGTAGCTTCATAAAATAACTTTATCTTCAAACTTCTTGCAATCTTCAACATCTTTGAAAAACGTTGGTCTTAGGATAGCTTCAGCTTTAATAGCTTCTGTCAGTATCATACTCCCCCTAAGTTGATGTATCCAATCACTAAATCATTAGCTTTTGAGTAAACTCCAGTTTAGTACTTTCATAGCAATCTTCAAAACTCTTCAACTTTGTCTGCAATGTAGAAAGGAGGTTCTACCATGCATCCAAGCAAACTCCTCTTCACCAAACTTCTCAGCAACACACTGCTACAATCTGTATACTATAAAACACACATCTGGAGAAACCATAAGAATTTGTCAACACAAGTTGCAAAATTATTATTATTCAAGAGATAGTAAAACGGTATCACAGATTAAGCTCTTTTCAACTCAACCACATACTCAAAGTTTTAAACACCTTGATCATGCAAGATCTTAAAATATTGAACTCATCTTCTAACGCCGTCTCCCCCCTTTCGGTAACAGCTCCTCCATGAACAACCATATTCCGTACATTAAGAATTTACAAGAAATGAAATCTTTTTGGATTTTTTATATTTTCTGAAAGCAAATAAAGTACGAAATAATAAACACTCTATTTTGTGAGAATCATCGTTAAGAAGATCATATCAGCAACATCAAACTGCTTTCACACTATTTCATAATTCTATATGCAATATTCATGAAAAGCAGTTCAAGACGATTACCAGTATTGTTTATCCACTTAAACAAAATGCATGAACATTTCAAGTACCATTACCTAGTGATAAATTTAGATAATTTATACTGATATACTAGTGTGTCCCACTTCAGGACATACCTACACGATCAAGGTATGCACAAAAATAAATCGTAGTAGGTGAGTATACCGAAATTCATCCTTTTTTATTTACAGTGTTAGATAATTGGTGATCAGGTCAGTACTTCCATACAACAAAGAGACCAATATCCCACGAGGGTTAGGGAAAATACCAAATTTTGGTACGAATAATGCAATTTGCACATTTGAATGACTCTCTAGGAGAGCTTCTATAATTTCTGGGATTTGGCATTTTAGCTCTTTTAAGATATCCTAGTTGTGCCCAGGTCAGCATATATCTGGATGCAGCAGAAGGACAACCTTGATACCCCGGATGAAATAACGATATAAAGACCTAAAACCTCAGATTTTGGTAATCTATCAACGCAAGATTTAAGGTAATAAAACCATACGCCACTGATATGTTACCCACTCATACAGAGTTTATTATATGTGTATCACAAAGGTAAGTTGATTATTTCATGCCTTTTGCCTACTAGTACATCATATGATGAAGCTGCTATCTCACTTAAGCAATTTTAGTTTTAATTTCAGTCTGACAGTCTAACATGCTGATGTACTATCATTCCTTCTTTTCCACACAGTGAAAACTCATTTTTGATTTTCTATTTTTTTATGTTTTTGATTTTTTGTAAAGCAGTAAATTATTTACAAAATATTTTTATGGAAAAATGGTTATTCAGGATTCCTCATCCCGTTGAGTTCGACTAAATGTTCAAAACGAGCCCTGTCAAAAGCTTTTGTGTAAAGATCTGCAAGATTATCTAGTGTGTCGACTCGATGCAGTTCAATTAATTTCTTTACAACATAATCCCATATAAAATGATGACGAATGTCAATATGTTTTGTACGACTGTGTTTTACGAGATTGTTGGTGATTGAAATAGTGGCATTATTGTCTATCATAATAGGAGTACGAATGAAATTCAAACCATAATCGCGCATCTGCTGTTGGATCCAGAGAACATGTGAGCAACAGCTACCCGCAGCAAAATATTCAGCTTCACACGTCGAGGTAGACACGCAAGACTGCTTCTTGCATTGCCATGACGCGAGCCTCTCTCCTAAGAACTGACAACCACCTATGGTAGACTTCCTTGTTGATTTGCATCCTCCAAAGTCCGAATTAGTGAAAGCAACAAACTTCAAATCACTAGCAGCTGGATACCATAACCCAAGTTTAGGTTTCCCTTTCAAGGAAGAATACGCTTCACCGCTTTCATGTGGGACTTCTTTGGATTCGCTTGATATCTGGCACAAAGACATACTACGAACATGATGTTGGGTCTTGAAGCAGTCAAGTATATCAGAGAACCAAAAATTGCCCTGTATTGAGTTGGGTCAACATCCTCCACACTCTCATGATCTAGACCAAGATTGTGATTCTCACAGATAAGTGTATTGAAAGTAGCGTAACCTTCCATTTTGAAACGAGACAAAATGTCATACACATACTTCTTCTTATGTATAAACATATCCTCCTTCTTCTGTTCAACTTGTAAACCCAGAAAGTAAGATAGCTCACCCATCGCACTCATTTCAAACTTGTTCTTCATTACCTCCTTGAAATCATGACACATGTTCTCATCAGATGACCCAAAAATGATGTCATCTAAGTATACCTGTACCAACAGAAAGTCTTCCTTCTTCCTTTTAATAAAAAGTGTACTGTCAATCTGACCTCTTTCAAGACCATGCATTAACAAATGTGCTGAAAGTATCTCATACCACGCCCTGGGTGCCTCATGCAATCCATACAACACCTTATAAAGTCTATAAACTCAATCTGGATATTCTGGATCAGTAAACTCATCTAGTTGTGAGACATACACCACTTCTTGGACTTTCCCGTAAAGAAATGAACTCTTCACGTCAAGTTGGTAAAATCTGAAGCCCTTGAATGAAGCAAAAGCTAGGAACAAACGAATTGCTTCCAACCTTGCTACTGGTGCAAACACTTCATTATAATCAATCCCCTCTTGTTGATTGAACCCTTTCACCACCAACCGAGCCTTATTTCTTATCACGATCCCTCGGTCGTCTTTCTTGCACTTGAACACCCACTTAGTGCTTATTTCCTTCTCTCCTTCAGGTATGTCAACTAGCTCCTAAACTTTCAACTTTTTGAACTGAGCTAGTTCCTCTTGCATAGCTTCAACCCAACAATTGTCTTTTAGAGCCATATGAACATTTTTCGGCTCCTCTTGGGCAATAAAGCAGCTATATAAACACTCATGTATCTACCCTGTCTTTTGAATCGAAGTAAACAAACAGGAACCTTCAAGCACACCTCTTCTTGTCTGAACACCTGCAGCAGCATCACCTATGATATTTTCAACTGGATGATCTCTGTGTGCACGTGTGGTAGCAATGGTGTCAACAACCAGATTATCTCCCAGATTAGATCCAACCCCCCCCCCCTGAATGTGAGCATTAGCAAACGGATTAGTGAGCACTAGAAGAAGTTTCTAGAGTATCCGGCATCGATATACTCGATCTAGGTATAAAATCACACTCTCCATCTTCACTTCACAGATTGAATCACTTGAGACACGTCTGCATTGGAAAAATCAGGAATATTAAATGATTAAAAACACTGCCATAATCATGTAATATAGGAGGACCACTCGTTGATTGTTGAGGTGAATAACCAGTGATTTCCATGTTAAACACAACCTCAATTTTACCAGTTTTTAGATTAAAAACCCTTTTATTTGGTGTTCCAAGCATATAGCCTAGAAAGTAACCCCATCAGCTACCTCACCGTTATCATTGTTTCGCACAATAGTGCATTGTAATCCAAATGGTTCAAAGCCTTTTAAATTTGGTTTTTGGTTAAACAATAGTTCGTGACATGTTTTGTTAAACCGTTTAACCGTCAAAACTTTGTTCAGGACATAACAAGTTGTGTTCACAGCTTCTCCTCAGAAAAGAACTGGAAGCTTTGAATCATATAGCATAGGTATTGCGGCTTCAATCAACTTCCTATTCTTCCTCTCAGAGACTCCATTCTGTTGAGGTGTATAAGGAGCAGAATATTGATGTTCAATTCCCTTGCGAAGACAATAGAGATCCAGAACTTGATTCTTGAACTCCGTGCCATTATCACTCCTTATCCTCTTGATCCGTGCATCATGGACATTTTCCAATTTTGTAAAAAGATCTATCAGCATCTCCGCTGTCTCATCTTTTGTACCTAAAAAGAAAACGCATGAATATCGTGAGTAATCATCTATGACAACTAAACAATAGTACTTTCCACCTATGCTCCTTACGTTCACCGGACCGAATAGATCCATATGAAGTAATTCATAAGGGGCATCTATGGAATTTACTGTTTTAGACTTGTGAGGTTTCTTATGTTGTTTTCCCTTTTGACATGGAAGACATTTATCTTCCACGTGAAACCTCTGCACTGGCACCCCTTTCACTAGACCGTTTTTAATAATATCGTTTATTTTTCGGTAGTGGATGTGGGCTATGTGTCCGTGCCACAACAATGACTCAGCCTCAGATGCTTTTGATAGCAAACATGCCACCATAGTGGAAGAGTCCTTAGCACCCATGTCCATGACATAAGTGTCATTTTTCCATGTGCTCTCATCACTATCCAATCATCCGGTATCACCAAACCAGGTTTCAACACCAAAGCTTAAGACTTTGTAAAGTGGACCGAGTGACCCTTGTCGCAGACTTGAGACACGCTCATCAGATTGTGCTTCAACTGCTCAACTAGTTCACTTTGTCCAGTGTGATCTTCCCGTTGGTCACTTTTCCTCGTCCTGTAATGTTCCCTCCTTTAGCACCTGCAAAATACACATAACCACCATCTATATTCTCAAACTCAGTCAACAACCTCGCATTCCCCGTCATGTGCCTGGAGCAGCCACTATCAACATACCACAAGTTGATAATCCTCCTTAGCAGCTCCTGCACACCCAACAAAATTAGTTTTAGATTGGGGGACCCAAGCCTTAATGGTCTTGGGTCTTCCAGATTCATCAACCACAGGAACATCCATCCAGTATCCATCACTCCTAACCGGAGTCTTGGATCTTAGACCTGTTGATGGAAATGGTTTTTGATTTCCACTAGGTCTTTGGTCCTGAGGATTCCTAAACATGTTTGGACTTTGCGACCTTTAGAAATTATTATTTTGGTTCCATGAATTTTGATGATGATAATTTCTAAAGCCATTGTTATAAACGACTACCAACATTCTGGTATCGAGTTTGATATTGACCTTGACTTCTGAAATTATTTGATTCACCATTAAAGTTATTCATTCTTGGTGACCTACTTCTAAGTCTTTCATATCTGCCTGATGTAGATTTAGGCTGAAATTTTTGTTGATTCTTTGAAAACGAGGAACTTGGTGTGTTCCTTTTTCAGCCTTATCTATACCTACAGCAACACTCTGTTGCCTAGTAGTAGATATCTTTGGTGAGTGAACCTTCTTCTCACCATCATCACTTTTTGCTTGTGATTTTTCTCTCTGTCTCTCACTTACCTGTGCTTCACTCTTTTTGTTAGGACAGCAGCTAGCTACATGTCCCTTTTCGTGACATTTGAAGCACGATTTTCTAGCCGAAGACTTCTTAATTGAAGCCTCTTGCTTAGATTCAGCAGGTGATGATGAAGATGATGACGATTCCTTCGAAGGAACTTGTTTAGTTTGCTTATTTTCTGATTTTCTTTGTTTTTATTTATTGCAAACTGCATATTTGACTCTTTTGTAATAACAGTGACCTCTTCATTCATATCACTCCCTTTAACAAAATCAACCTTTTTAACAAAAACTTGTTTTTAATTCTTAGAGTGTGTATTTTTTTGTTTTCAGAATTGATTCCCTGTTATTATCCTTCTTGGCATTCTCAGTCACATCAACATCCCTTGATGTGAACTACCAGGTGTAGTTGACATAAACAGGCTCTTCTTCATCTGGCAAGAAAGAATAGTCGTGACCAAGAGGTGGTGGAACTTCATTTAAACCTTTGAATCCCACACAAGTCTTGTCATTCCTCTTCTTCAGGCCATTCATCATGTGTTTCATAACAAAAGATGAATCTCTGAACTGATTTAGTTTCTTTTCAAGTTCACAAATTTTAAGTTGTGCTTCAGACAACTCTTTGCATTTTTCAGTAATTTCTTTTGTTTTCTCTCTCATCGTATCATGAGCTAAGTCAATAACTTGAAGTTTTTCATTAAGCTTTCAGGTTAGAATATTGATTTCTTCTTCATAACCTTTAATTTTCTTCAAGTATAATGACTCATTTTGTTTTACGAAAAAGTTTGATTCTTTTAGGTTTGAGAGCTCATTAGCCAGACTTTGGTTTTGTTTTGTTAATGTGTCAACCTCACTTTGCAGTTCACGACACTTCAAACAAACAGAATACCAGAGTTAGAATGTACCTCTCTTGTTGATTTGCTTAGATCAGCCATAAAAGCAGCACAATCCGCAACCATCTTCTTCTCTGCAGCATTCTGTTTTCCATCAGCTTTCTCATCTACCTTCTCTCGCCCTGCCTCAGCATCAGCAACTGGAGCTATCTCAGCCATGAACGCCTGTGAGGCATTGTTATCACTCGCCAGATGAACACTCCAATCATAAGAACCCTCTCTAGTAGTAGAGATCAGGGCCTTTGATCCAGTGTTGGTTGATGCATTTCTGTTGCTTGAATCTTGAAAGGATGAGTTAGAACGAGATTCAGTTTTTGGTTGTTGGCATTCTCTAGCATAATGTCCATAGTTTTGACAATTGTAACACTTCACTTTAGACTTTTCAAAACCCACACTCTTTCCAACGAACTTCCTGCCCGTTCTGTTCTTGAACCTCTTCACTCTTCAAGAGATTATGGCCATCTGCCATTGCAAATCCATCTCCTCTAGGTCATCAGGGTCAATCTGATCATAATCTTCATCAAACATAGCACGATCAAATATTCTTCCATGAATGTAGTTCTCGTAGGAAGCAACGAAAGAAGCAAGCAATGCCATGTGATCTTGTTAGGTTCTATAAGTGTGAGACTCGAGCATCAAATATACACAACGGTCTATGGTAGTTAACTGGAATTAACTAGGTTAGTTTGTATTAGGTTTGGACCTTGAATAGGTCACTTGGGCATGCCATAGGCCATGTGGGCCAGGCAAGCCCAAGCGAAGCCCATGAAGGGCATGGGCAAACCCTAGGTATAAATAGAATATTATGTCATTCCTAGGGTTAGACCTAAGAAAGACTTTGGGATTTCTATAGAGAGAACCTCCATCTTGTGCCACACGGTTTTGCTTGTTCAAGTAATAGAATTGTGTGCAAGGTGTTAAAGTTGATTCGTGTTGTTCTTCATTATTTCGGTTTTCTTGAAGATCACCAAGTTTGGATTCCGCCCATCCTGGTGATTGTGTGATATCAGTGTTTGATCCGGTTAATCGGGACTTACAAGTGGTATGAGAGCCTGTTGAACCTGTTTACAGGTTCAGATCTTATATTGCACGATTCTGTTCGGTTTCTGCAGAAAAACTCAAAGAACACGAAGAAGATTCAAGCATTTCGGATCAACATTCAACGATTTCGGATTTTCTGGTTACATTTCGGACAGATTTCAGATCATTCTGCTGCATTTCGGATTGATTTCGGATTATTCTTCTGTATTTCGGATTAAAATCTTGAATTCCGGATAGATCCGGATAATCTTCAAGCATTTCATATCCGAATTCGTTGAAGATCACGAAGAACACGAAGAAGATCATCCATTCCGGATTACTGTTCCGGATTCTCACTGTTGTTGTGTCTCTGATAGCATTCCGGATTACTATTCCGGATTACAGTTCCGGATTCTCATTGTTGCTGTGTCTCTGATAGCATTCCGGATTACTGTTGCGGATTCTCATTCCGGACTGAAACAGTGTATCTCGGATTCCATCTCGGATACTGTTCCGAATCACCATCTCGGATTAGCATCTCGGATCACTGTTTGACATTCCATCTCGGAATGTAAATCCGAGTTACTGTTCCGAATTTGGTATTGTTCCGAGTTGTACCCAAAAAGGTGGAAAATTAATCAGCTGACGTAACCGGAGTTAAACGTTTTCGTACACAGAATTTGATCCACAGACAATCTTAACAAAGCGGTTGCACGGATAGACTCGTGTATTTTTAGGGCAAAAAAAGGCACGAAAAATTCCAAAAATCACCATCAGACATTATATATCATTGGAATCTTATCGTCGAGACGAGTCTAACGGTACATTTTGGTAAAAACAGGTTTCGGACCGTTTTTATCGTGTTTACCAGTCCGTTTTCGATTATTCGAAGATGTTTGCAGCCCAGGCTCAGCACTCGAACATAGCTCTCAGTCCAGCACAAAATCAAAACCCAAGCCTGCGGGATGAAGTGAAGGAAAAGCTGAATGAGTTTATCGGAGACTACAATGTTGATCCAGTTGCTAACTATGTGATGCGTTTGCTTGAACGTGGGAGGCGAAAAGAGGAAGTAAGAGATGAGTTGGATAGCATTTTAGGAGACGACAAAGACTCCTTTGTATCTTGGTTATGGGATCATTTACAATCAAACCAAGATCTCCAAGATCTAGCGTCTCATCCTGAAGAAGGTCCGAACAGAAATCAACAGCCCAGCAAGCAGCAATTAGAAGCCTAGCACCCCAAAATCGACCTCAAGCCCAAACTAACGCTGACAAATCAAGCTCGCCCATTGACACAGTCAACTATCTTTTGTGCACTGAACCTTGCAGGAATAGGGTTGCTCAACTCAGGTCTCTTAATTGAAAAATGACCGATAAATACAACAATGCAATGGCTTAGTGCATCAGCCTTCGAGAAAGTAACAAGTTACTCAAAGAAAAGGTTAAAGCTCAAAAGAAAGACATAGCTCAGCTCCACCTGGACGTAAATCAACAGAAACGTTGGGTCCATGATTACAAAACCAGATTAGATTCAAAAACCATGGAATGCAACTTGCTAAGAGTTGAGTTGGGACTTCTTACTGGAAAATATCAACAAAACGAAGTTAATATAAAGAAGTTTGATACATCCAACAAGCTTGTTCAAGACGTATGCAACGTGCAGCTGGCATATAAGGGGAACAACTGAAAGGGTTTGGGATTCAATCAGGTTGCCCCACCGTATAATCACAACTACACAACAATGCTTGAAACCGACGAAGATATTGAGAAACCATAGTATATGGTGTATGGCAAACCCAGTGATTATACGTCAGACACACGGGAAATGGTGATCGGGGCATGATTGGGTTTTCATCAAAGCTCATGACATTTACTATAAAGTTTCATATTTATTATTTCTTTTTAAAGGAGAACATTACAATCAACATACAAGTACAACATGTTCTATACATTTATCAAGACTTCATTATTTTTCTTCTAAGGCAATTTCCTACGTGTTCCTTGCTTCAACCTGTCCACCTGTATCATGTGTAAAAATAGGGTTTTGGGTCAACAAAAAGTTGGCGAGTGAATCTTATTTAAACATTTGAAAGGATTAGTTAGGTTGGTTATTTGGATAAAATTGTGCATAACCAAATATGAATAAACGTAAATGTAAATTTAATCACTAAACACATAATATCAATAACTGCACAAGCACACACACCAAATGAATGAACAATGAGATCACGGCTCAATCAAACGGAGCCGATCGAATGAGGCACGCGATGTTCAACTTCGTCTCCCACGAGGAACTGATGGGCCTAATGAATGTTTTGCACGCAACTTGACAAAATGTAAACACGTATCACAACAAACAATATTTACATCATAAGTTTAGGTCATATAATGGTAATGGCACAAGTTTGAATAAACGAAATATTTAGAGCGACACATGATACACCCCAAAACATGAATAAAAAGGGGAATTTGTAAGGATTCACTCACATTGGGTGCGTTCTTTTGATGACGTTGGATGCGCACGAGTTTTGGGATTTGATCGACGAGGAAAACTAACCTAAATAATAACGAAGTGGTTCGATAAATAAATAGATTTTAATTCATAATCTTAATAGGGTTTTTAGATTCATTTTTGTGAGTTTAAGGACGTTTTCTAACTTTAAAAATATTATTTTTAAGTATTTTTAATTGATTTTTAAATTAAATAAATAAATAAAAAGAAATAAAAAAATTTTGACATTTTTTTGACCGTTGACCGGTCGGACTGTGGTTAAGTGTGCGCTGAGTGAGGTTCGAACCCGAGACCTCTCGTACGCGTGCACGCAGCTCTACCAACTGAGCTACGTGTCTAACCCGAAATATTCTCTGTTTTAATTATATATATATATATACTAATTAATTGTTATTTTTATTGGGTTAATATTAAAATGATTTAAAATGGCCGAACCGCTTGCAGGGACCCGGAGTCGAACTCGGGTCCTTCGGTTCGTATGCGCACAGCCTAACCAGTTGGGCTGTGTGTCTAATCTGTTTATCTTACGGATTATATTCCTCTTATAAACATACTATGACTTGTTATGATTCAGTTCTAAAAATATTGATTTTATTTCTGAAAGTCGGTACGTTGTATGATTCGAACTCGTGACGTGCGTTTATGTTTGCACACAGTCCACCGCTGGACTGTGTGTCTAACCCGGTTAATCATTCAGTTTTTAATTACTTATACACATTTCGACTTCGTCTTCTTCATTTATATAGACACAGAACGAAGGTGACCGACTGTTCTTGTTTAAATCGGTCATCTATCATATCATTGATTGAATTAAAATGGATAGAAGGGTTACGGAATCGAATGTACCGATCAAAATGTTTTCTTCAGAATTCCGGCAAGAGTCGTCGGCTCTGATTTGTGACTTCCGTCTGAGTGAATCAATTAACAGTTTTGATCATCGAGTTGTGAAATTAGGTTACTAAACAAGGGATATCAGGGGGTTTAGATGATTGTACCGATTCACAGCGAGACTTCGGAATTTCCAGTGATTTTCCGGCGAGTGCAGAAATTCCCGGCAACGTTGTCTGAGTCGGATTCTGGTTGAACGATTTATGTTATTACTTGTCTAATAATGGATTGAAAACGAAAGAGTCGAGAAATTTACCGATTTGGTGTAAGTCACGGTTTTCCGGCGAAAGTCCGGTGAATGCAGAATATCTCCGGCGAGTGCTAAAGCTCGAGAAATTGTGCGATTTTGAGCGAAAAGGTTACCAGAGGTTTTGGTGAGTATTTATAGAGAAGAAACAGAATGTATTGAGTCCGAATTTGGTCTTGATTCGTGGTCAATGTTTCTCCGGCGGTTACGACTGGTATTGGGGGGATTAGACATCGGTTATAACCGATGTCGAAGTTATTTCACGCGTTCAGTCAAAGAAAAACGGTCGTGATTTGCGAAATCGTCGGTATTTCCGGCGACTGCGGATTGGGAGCGCTGATCTCAGGATTTGATTTCGAGTTTTATTTTAAGTATTAATTGTTTCAGTATATACACAAAAGATTCATGTGGCGGAGTGGTGTAGTGTTTGTTTGTTGGACTTGCTGACCCGGGTTCGAAACCCGGCAGCTTCCTTTAATTTATTTCTTCACTTGTTTTTACTATTTATTAATTATAGTTTTTAAGTTCTAAAATGTTTATTAATTATGTATTGTTTAAAATTAAAATGGACCAAAAATACGCAAAGAATTTTATAACTGAATGTTTGACAGATAACCGAAGCGGGTTTTGGAAACCCGTTTTTCGACGGATGTTACAAAAATATGCTTTTAACAGTGCTAGCAAAGTTTTTGGAAAGGTTAGGGAGATTTCTAAACAAGATTTGTAGTCTAAACAAAATAAGAAGACTCCGAAGAAATCTCCACAACAGAAGAAGGCCCTTGCAAACGACAAGTACAGACATCCAAATTCATCTTCGTCTGCAAGAAACGTGCAAGGATATCAAGCACAGAAGGGATCAGTTCATCCTTCAAGGCCTGCATGAGCAAATCAAGTTGATCAGAATGCTTTACATGTGAAGAGACAAACGTGCTTCAATTGCGGCATTCCCGGTCACATCGCTCGAAACCGCACGCATTGTCCCCATGTTCCGTATCATGTTAAAAATCACAAGGTTACACCTAAGGATAACTATCATTCCAAGCCGACGAAGGTATCATCACCTAAGGCAATGATGAATGTGAATCCCAAGGTTAAACCATCTGATGGGGATTGGAATGTTGCCAAAAACAAACGCAAGGCTGTTCAGAAACAAAATCTTTTTCTATAACAACTAAACTTGAAACAGCAAAAGTTGCTCAATCAAAGGCAACAAGCGCGTTTGCTAAAATGAAACAGATTTGGAAACCCAAATCCAAAGCGGTAGCAACATCACCAATCCTCGAAACAAAAGGGGACTTGAGTCTAAAAGAAGTGTCCTATTTTGATGCTTCAGGGAAACCCAGGACCACGATGGCATGGGTCCCACTGTCTTACTAATCTCCTTATTTTTTAGGAACAACCAAGGAGGAGTTGTTGACAATCTCTGGAATGTTGATAGCGGTTAATCTAGGGACATATTGGAAAACATCTCACTGTTGCAAAAGGTTAAAACTTTTTACGAGTGCAATGTTTCCTTTGGAGGAGATGAGGTAAGAAAAGATCAGCGAAAAGGTACAATTTAAATTTCGAGCTTTAATTTTGAAATTGATTAGTTTTTAATCTAATGACGGAACGGTAAAGCAAAAACAACAAAAATATTTTCCTTTTCTTTCGTTTAAAATTTTGTACATGTGTTTCTTTATTAGGTAAATTTGTGCATAAAGTATGATGCACAAATTTAGGGGGAAGAGGCGATATATGTATATATGTATTGTTTGAGGGGGAGAAAATCAGAAAAATACAAAAACATTGGAAAAATAGAAAAATACAAAAACATTTGAAAAACTAAAAAATACAAAAAGTCTTTTTGCATCAAATGGGAAATGAAATGAATATTCGTGATAAAGGGCATGACTGACACATGTAAGGTGTCGTAGCTGAAAAGACTAGGATCTAATGTGATATGTCAATAGGCTTAATGCTCAAAGTGATTAGAAGATGCTAAGTGATATAAACATAACGAACTATGTATCTTGTGGGTAACATACCATTGGCGTATGATTTTATGGTCATAAATCCTGCGTTGATAGATAGCCAACGTCTGAGGTTTCGGGTCTTTATGTTGTTGAGTCATCCGGGGATATCTTGGCTGCCCTTCTGTTGCATCCAGATTATATGCAGACCTTGGCACAGTCAGAATCTCCTTAAAAGAGCCAAATCAAAAGGGCCAAAACCTTAAAAGAAAGGAAATCTCATCATGAGAAAATTCCATGAATTCAAACATACCAGATAAGGTATTTGCCTAACCCTCGTCAGATACTATTGGTAACTCTGCTGTACGAAAGTACTGACCTATTCACCTATAGTTTGATGTTGTAAAAGATAAAGGTTGATCTCAGTATACTCACCTACTACAATGAATCGTTGTGCTTACCTTGATCGCGGGGGTATGTCATGGTATGGGACACACGGATATTATAGTATAATACTACCTTAAGTATATCACGAAGTTGAAAAATGAAAGTTGAGCGTTAAAGTTTAAGTGGACCAACATATTGGCAATCACTTAGACCAGTCTAAACAAGTTCGCACTGAAAAGTGTTCATTGGTTCGCCTGAAAACGATTTTGATCCCATTGTAATTGTATACTTGTAACTATTGAGTTAGTTTCTTTGTTTATTTGTGTTTCTGTTTATATTCTTATATTAAAAAAATTAATTAAAAAATATCGAAAATTCAAAAATACAAATATAGAGTGCTTTATTTGTTTTATTAAAATTATTAACCGTTCTTGAAGATTTGACTAATTATCAAAGGATGAAAGAAATTTGAATTTCGATCCGAGTACAAGTACTTGGATGTACCAAGTGTTCATGTCGTACTCTCCCTGTTGCATAAGAATGTTTGCTTATAAATTTCTGAGAATTGTGCAGACCTTGATTCAGATCAAGAAACAGGGATTGCTGAAATTGAGATGTTGTTAGTTACCGACAAAGCATGAAGTGTCACAACAGGAAAGTGTACCTAAGTCAGAAGAACCAGATTCCAGTCATCGTCTGACAGTGATAGTACATTAAAGAAGTACCTATGAACCTGCTTGCTTGAAAGAGAGATTGAAGAAGAAAAGAGCTGCTGAGTTTCCTCCTCTCACATTCTTTTTGACAAAGATGTTTCAAGCAAAGCTGATCAAGATCCTGATATGAAGATAATCACAAGAGCTGAAGAAAGAGAGCCAGTGCTGAGAGTTCTTTGAAGTATGAGATCCAAGAAGTATGAGACTGACTTCCACGATACTTACAGCATAGCGACAACCATAGTCTCTGTTGAAGAGGTTGCTGAATTTATGCTATCAAGACAATTTGATGCATCAGTCTAGGGGGAGATTGTTAGGTTCTATAGGTGTCAGACTGAAGCATCAAATATACGCAACGGTCTATGGTAGTTAACTGGAATTAACAGGGTTAGTTTGTATCAGGTTTGGACCTTGAATAGGTCACTTGGGCATGCCATAGGCCATGTGGGCCGGCAAGCCCAAGGGAAGCCCATGAGGGGCATGGGCAAACCCTAGGTATAGAATATTATGTCATTCCTAGGGTTAGAACTAAGAAAGACTTTGGGATTTCTCTAGAGAGAGCCTCCATCTTGTACCAGACGGTTTTGCTTGTTCAAGTAATAGAATCGTGTGCAAGGTGTTAAAGTTGATTTGTGTTGTTCTTCATCATTTCGGTTTTCTTGAAGATCACCAAGTTTGGATTCGGCCCATCCTTGGTGATTGTATGATATAAGTGTTGGATCCGGTTAATCGGGACTTACAGATCTTCAGCACTTTTGACACTCAGAGGCATAGACCTAGTACTGCTATTCCTATTACTTGATTGTTGTTATTTTGCCCCTGATGAGCCTCTTGAAGCAGCAACAAAACATACTTCACCATCAGAATTTGTCACGATCTGCTTATTTTCACATGAGAGAAACGCAGTTGCACTATCACTTGAACCATTGTTGGTAGATGAAGGTGTAAGTCCTTTATAAATCCCCGGATCTTGAACCTGACCATAACCCGGTTTTTCTTCTTCATATTGAGCTCATAAGCTCTCAATTTCCCAACAACCTCTTCCAAGTCTTTAGTTTCGTAGTCAGCTTCACCCTTTATCATCAAAGTTTAAATATCCCACTTCGCAGGTAAACTATCCAGCAACTTGTCGTTTTATCTCCACATCCGTGTATCCCTCTATGTCATAATTGTCCATTTCTGACATCAGATGATAGTATCTCGTGATAATATCTTCAAGGGACTCATTCCTCATGCTTTTAAACACATAAAATTGTTTCAGCAGATCAACCTTGTTCTTCTTCACATCAGTATTGCCCTCATACCTTTTCTCTAGGGCATCCCACATCTCCTTCGACGTAGTATAACGCTTGAATGTATGTTTGATGCCATCAGGTAATGACATCTTTATAGCAGCTAAGGCTTTCTTCTCAGACTCACACATCCTTTTTTCAGCTTCTGGCATGTTCACATAAGCAGTAACACGTTGTCTGCCCTCAAAGTCATGAGTGGGGTTAGCATACCCATCTTGAATACAGATCCACATCCGTGTGTCCTGATATTCAATGAACAACTGAAACCTATCCTTCCAAGTAAGATAATTTTATACTTTCAGCATTTTGGAGGTTTGTTAGTCGTGCCAGCCTCATGCTCTATTCTTAACAGTTCATTTAGGTTAGACATATTTGACATTTTTACCGAACCGGCTCGTTAAAAACGTTAAAACTAGTCCGAAATGAGTGGTTACCAAATTATACTGTTAGATTCGTCTCGACGATACGATTCTAATGATGTATATTTTCCGATTATGATTTTTGGAATTTTCGTGCATTTTTTTTTCCTAAAAATCACACGAGTCTAAATGTGGAACCGGTTTGTCAAGATTGTTTATGGGTCAAATTCTATGTCCGAGAACGTTTAACTCTAGTTACGTCAGTTGGTTAACTTTCCACCTTTTTGTAAAGAACTCGGAACAGTACCAAATCTGGAACAGTAACTCGGATAGTCAATCCCAGATAGAAATCCGGAACCGTAATCCGAATTATTAATCCGAGATGGTGATTCGGAATAGTGATCCAAGATGAAATCCGGGATGCATTTTTCTGATCCGAAATTGAATCCGGAATGGACTATTCTGAGATGGAATCCGGAATACACTTCTGATCCAAAATAATCCGAAATGGAATCTGAGATAGGCTTTTCTAATCCGAAATGCAACTCTAATGATCCGAACTGCACTTTTCTGATCCGAAATGCAAGCTTTCCTGATCCGAATTACAAGTCTGATGCTCCGAAATGCAGATTTCTGATCCGAAATTCAAGTCTGCAATCCGAAATGCTTCACTTTTGATCCGAGATGCCTTCCTTCAATCTGAAATGGCTGCTGTTAATCCGAAATCACGGCAGACCCTAAAACAGCCGCCGAAACCCTAGAGCAGCCGTCACAAACTTCAAAATAGCCTCCAAAACGTCCAAAAAACCAACTTTTTCTATTGTTACGATTCTGAACCGAGCAAAATCAAGAGCCGAATGCTCTGATACCAATTGTAGGTCCCCTAATCCGTATGGATCTTGACATAATCGTCTATCCAATCTAGAGTGCAGAATCCCCTAGATCAAATTACACAGAATACCGAACAAGAACACGAACACGAACAATTTCCTTCAAACATTCTTCTATTGATTATCTAACACAATATGTTTACAATCAATTCAAGACTCTCTCTCTCTCTCAATATCTCTGAACAACTAAACCAGCAACACGATCAACAGAACCAGCAACCCAAAACCTAATGCAAACCTCCCTTTATATAGAGATAGGTTATGCAACGGGGCTAGGGTTTCCCTACATGGACTGCTAATGGGTCTAGGCTCAATTCGCCTACCATGTTCTGTTTAGTGTCTAGATTAGCCCAATTACTTCTAATTAACAATTACAAAACTAAACCCGCTAATCGTTTATCATTTTACCAATTACAAGATATCCAAAGACCAAATCTAAGTTGTTATCATAAATATGCACCAATATGTTGTTTTAATTGTATAGTGATTCAAGGCATTGTGTTTTATAGTAAAACACCATAACGTATATAAGACACCATAACATTGCAAATATCATTGAATTCAGCAAACTACTTACAGTAAAACAGCATGAACGTATATAAGACACCATAACATTACAAATTCCATTGAATTCAGCAAACTACCATTTTCTTATACAAAAACACCATGAAACTAAAATAAAACACCATAGAAAAAAGACACCATACAAGTATACAAAGATACCATTCCATAAAACACCATTGAAAACAAGCTTGAAAGATTGAATGTAAATGGTATTGACAATGTTATGATGTCTTATATTCGTTTATGGTGTTTTACTGTAAAACACAACACCTTGAATCAATATAAAATTAAAACAACATAGAAATACACCATGGACTAAAACATCCGATCAAATCGTAATTTTTTTCTCTATATAAGTATATCAATATGGTACTCATATCAAAGATTAAAAAAACACTCGTTATTATGGTGTAATTTTTTTTAAAAAGTTACGTATAAAAAGTTATTAACGTTTAAAAAAGACGGAATGAACTTACATGTGCATTGATTGTGGGTTGTTGAATTTTATCTTTAATTATGTTTTTTATTAAATTACTTACTTTCCCTTATCCTAATAAATTAAATAATGACATGTGTCTTCATCATGTTCTTTCTTATCCTTCTCACAAATTTCATTTTTTTACAGGATCCTAGATCTAGATATATATATATATATATATATATATATATATATATACACATATGGTAGGGTTCTAGAGTGAACACTAGTGTAATTGCGAACTGAGCGAACTAATCATGGCCATTGATTTACACACATGTAAGGCCAGGATTTCATCATCAAATCGTAAAATACACTAGTGAATTTCATCATCAAATCCTGGCCATTGATTTATGCATGTGTAAATCAGGATTAGTTCGCTCAGTTCGCAAATACACTTGTGTTCACTTTTAAACCTAATCCTATAAATAAATAAATATATATATATATAAATATATATATATATATATAGAATTAGGATCATATGTGAATAGAATCTTCATAGTGAACTGTGAAAACTAATCTAGACCATTGATCTCTTTATTAATTGTCAAGGATAGGATTGTAATTTTTTATTAATTTAGTTTTCAATCTATATTTAAAAAAAATAGATTTTCAGTTACAAGGTTCCTAACTAATAGTGGTTATCAATTCAAAACATCTTTTATCTTTTACATTGATTTCAATTCCAATATTACGTAAATCACACAGTTCATGAAATTATTCAATTCGGATTCATCATATTGTTCCTTAAAACAAAGAATTCAAAATCATTCGAACAGTTACATAATTCCCAGAACTTGGTTTAGTTTCGATCTTCTTGTCTCATTATCATGGAGGAACCAGTAAATAATACGAACAAGTCAGCTGAAAACGTTGATGAAGACAACGTTCAGATTAACGATAATGTTTTCGTTACAACATTATTTCGACCATGTGTGATTTAGTATGTTCTTTAAGATTAATATATTTGTATTTTGTTACAACTATTGATCGACATGTGTTGTTTTAAGTTTTTTTCTTATTCTATTCGTATTCCACCCAAGATTCTGTTTATGTGTCTAATCATACGTTTAGTCGTTACGAAGCTTGCAGAAAATCTAATTCATAAACAACGTATTTTTGCAGGTTTGTTGTGTTTTTATGTGTTTTCTAAATTTGCTGTAAACGCACAGTGTTACAATTCAGTACACATGTGTATAGTTGCGAAGTATAAACAACGTTGTTGCAGTTTGCCTTTTTTCTACATTTTGAGTTTTTAGTTTTGCTGTAATTGTCAAGTTTGTTACAGATCAGTACACATGTGCATAGTTGCATAGTATAAACCATGTAGTTGCAGTTTGCTTTTTGTATTTGTTAGTTTGTAGTTTTGCTATAATTGTCAAGTTGTTACAGATCAATACACATGTGTATAAGATGGTATAAGGTTTACAGTACACATGTGTATAATGTTTCAAAATGAACAGTTTTTATGTAAATCGGGGATGCAATTTTTTTTACAGAATTCCAGTTTACAATATACAGTACTCATATGTGTAATCTTATTTTTTTCATATACAGTTTTTATCTTTTTTTAACTAATGTTTGCAGAAGCAGTTGCCAGCAACGTATACGAAACTCCTAGTGGAACTAGGTACTGGACACCAACCGTCCCTTCCGGATTCAAACCATTTATTAAAGCTAGATTTAGTACCATTGAAGAAGCTATTGCAATGTATGAACAGTATGCACAATTAGCAGGATTTGGAACCCGATTTGTTACTTCGCAGAAGGAAAAAATAGGCGACATAATTGTTACTAGTAGGCGATATGTCTTATGCTCTAGAGACAACAAACCTAAACGTAAAGATATTATGGCTGAACAAATAAATTCAAGTTCACCACCAAGACGGTCGAATGTTAAAGTTACAAACTGCAAGGCATGTGTTAAGTTTGTTCGTATAAAAAATTCATCTGAGTACGAGATTTATGACTTTGTAGAACAACACAATCATGGTTTTACTACCCCTGAAAATCTTGATCTATCACTGAAGCGGAGGAAGCTTGACTTTTCTACCCAAAAGTTCATAGCAAAATGCCGAAACGCTAATCTTGGGCCTACCAAGTCTCACAAGGTCCACGTAGTTTTAAAAGGTGGTCATCATAGCATGCATGGCATGGTCGTCGACTACAAAAATTGCGGGCGTGATATCTCAGATTTTATAGGCGACAGAGACGCCCAGATGATTCTTGAAAAATTCAAGGAACGCAGTAAAAACAAAGAAAACTACACGTTTAACACCCATATTGTTGATACCGAACACCAATTAATTTTTTGGTGTGATGTGGTTTCTAAATCAAACTACGACTCATTTGTTAATGTTATTGCACTCGATGCAACGTATCACACAAATATGTAAGTCTTATATGAAAATTTTTATCAATTATTTTCATTTAATATACATACTAAACTGTTTTTGCAAAACAGGTACGATATGATTTTTGTTCCTTTCACTGGAGTCGATTATCACAAAAAGTGCGCTATTTTTGGGGCTGGGTTGCTACATAATGAGACTATCGAGTCTTATACATGGCTTCTTCAAAAATTCCTTGAGGCACACAACGGGAAACACCCCCTTTTGGTACTAACTGATCAAGATTGTTCCATGAAACAAACGGTGGGAAAAGTCTTTCATAAGTCAATTCACAGGTTGTGTATGTGGCACATTATTCAAAAATTACCAGTAAAGGTACGAATTCGTACCCAAATTAGATAGTCGATACACATGTGCACACTTGTACAAATTATAACAATTTCTATACGCATGTGTAATAAACTGTATCACATTTACGTCTGAATAACTTATTTGTTGTACATGTAAATCAAGGGGAACGACAGGAGACATGCATAAATAAAACAAAAGTTCCACAAACTCGTTTGGAATGTTTACATCAAACCAGAAACATTTGAGAATAGATGGCACAATCTCATTGCTGAATATGGTTTGGAAGACTATTCGTGGTTGTCTGAGATGTATTCGATACGCGAAAATTGGATTCCGGCCTATTTTCGCGAGATACCCATGTGTACCTTAATGAAGACCACTTCCAGGTTTGAAAGCGCTAACCACTTGTTCAATAAAATTCTAGCTCTCATAATACATTGGTCCAGTTCATGTTATGTTACGACATATCAGTTGATGGGATACGAAATGACCATCAGGAACTAACACATAAAACGGACACCACTAACCCGGAATTCAAAACCATTTGGCCAATCTAACGTCATGCAAATGATATTTACACAAGGAGAATTTTTTTCGATGTCCAAAAGGAAATATTGAACGGCAAGGAAAATTGTTATATTGCTGAACGATCTGTATCCGATGGTGTTAGCAGCTTTGTGATTGCTCACCAAGACCACACGAAAGAAGTTATAAATTAGTTCACAGTTCGTAATAGCATACAGTAACGTTGTATTTGTTATCTCATACATTTGTGTAAATTAAATTCCCGATACATAAAAACTAACTTATCCCTTTTGCATCATTACATTACAGGTCACGTTTAAAAAACAAGATCTTGTTGTTTCGTGCGAATGCACGGGGTATATTAGAAACGGATATCTATGCCGGCATATTTTCTACGTATTTGGACACCATAACGTACATAAGATATCTAGTCGGCATATTCACCCAAGATGGAGGAAGATGCTTTGCCTACTAGTGTACATAGCGTTGAAAATAGGTTAGTCGTTGATCAGAGTCGTAGTGTAAGAATATGGCGTAGAATTCTTGACAATATGGAAATGTGTCGTGAAAGAGTGCGTGGTAGGCTTGATAAATTAGAAGAACTAGATGAGCAAGTACTATTGTTGAAAGATAAGATTTTTAGTGATGTTCAACCGGATCCGGACCTTAAAAAGAAGGTTTTAGTTTACCAGGAAATTCTCGATCACACTGAACCAGATGAGGTATCATGTACGGCACCGAGGAAAATACGTAACAAAGGATGTGGCAAGCATAAACGTCCAATTGGTCCACGGGAAAAAGCTTTCAAGAAATGCAAAAAAAACATAGAAGGAAATGCAATTATTGTGGCAAGAGGGTTAGAACGCATGATAAAAGAAATTGCCCACTTAAAAAAGGCAACATCTCAAAAGATTATTCGTCCATGGAAGAAGACGGTGAGGGAGATGATGACGAAGCTCAAGAGTACGAGGATGGCACCGATACCGGAACTGATACGCATTTGGAAGAGAGCAAAGCTGATATTGATCTTTAACTTTAACTTACAGAAACATAAATAATTCATGGTTTGATTCAACACAGAGATTATGTTTTGTGTTTTTTTGTCTTAATTTAATTTTTTACATCCTATTGTTAAAATTTCTAAACATTGTTACTAGATATACGATCCCAAATTTTACAGGTAATATTTACTATAATTACATGTCATACACATGTGAACCTTAATTTATATACAACATTCCTATTTTATATTCACGTACTATAAACTAGTACACATGTGAATCACATTCAGAAATAGAGTAGTACACACATGTACTACGATAACAAAAATAATGCATCAGCGTACTTGCAACGTTATCGTATTAACGCAACTAACCAAATGTGTCTGTCTTTTAAGGTTCAGCGATATGAAGTTTCGCGTTGCCTATAGTACACTTATGTACATCAATGAACTTAGTTCGGATGTGTACATCATTCGGGTGCAGCCTCATGAATACACGTTATAGCGATAACCATTACAACAAACAAGTTAAAAAAACAAATTCACCAACATAAGATAATATCATTCACACAGTTTATAAAATTATAGGTTTCCAACAGTAATACGAACATTATCCTTTAAAAACTAATAACTTCCAACCATTAACGGAAATAAAACGACTTCTCTAACTCTTCTGCTTCCGCTAATATCCATTCACGGTGAATGTTTGCACTAGAAGTCACCAACTTCACGGCGTATTTCTTACGTAACCTTGTCAACGTTGCTTTTTTGTGGCTAGGGTCTAGTGGGAATCCACAATCCCATTTTTCAACAGTGACGCCAAACCAAGTTTCCATATGCCGCATAACAAACACCGCACAATCGACCGTGTTGCCTACAGTCTTCCATTCAAATTTCAGCTTTTCCAACACAGCATTTTCAGTTTGTCTTGCTTTTGGGTGATTCACCAGTTTCATCTACTTTGTAAAAATGTCTTTCTGAAATCAAATAACATGTTATAATTACATTAATTATTTTCAAAATCGAAAAAAAACCAAAAGTGTATTCTGAAGTGTCTTACAACTTTGTATGGAGTGCTATTCTTGAAAAAGTTTTCATCATGTATAAGTTGAATTGGGCTTTCAGATGCAGACATATTATCGATATCCATTATCGATGGTTTTTCAAGATCAAAACAAACAAGATAAAAATGGTCGTACTCAAGAATTGTGAAGCGGATTACGCAATACATGGACAAACTCATCAAAGATGGTTTTTTGTCTACAATAAGGAACAACGAACTACTTAACTTTTCAACACGTTGCAGATCGCCATACATTTCATTATGTAAGTATCTTCCGTCTGTACCATAAAAGCATTATATGATTTATAAAATGTTAAAAGAAACCAGCAGTTAATAAATCTCAACTTATAATTTCAAACTTCAAAAAAATATAAACAATTTTATGGAAAGTTCGATCAACTTACAAAACATTTTGTATGGCAAACGCGGCTTCGCCCCTTTCACTTTATCATCACCCTTAAAAACATTTTCTCCAGCAGTTCGTTGGTTCTCATCATGATTGGCATCGACGCAAAGCAATTTATTACTCCACTACTAATCCAATGACTAGGTTGCATATCCTTCATCTGGAAATGGTACAGCCCAACCCAAGACACAGTTTCAAATACAAATCGCCTGCTTAAAAAAGTATCTTATTACTTCACATACATTATAAATTTATTTTGTACACAAAGAAATTTAGGTGTCAACAATACGTTCTTACATCAGTTTATAAAAAAACGTAATTAGAACATGCACATGTGTCTACTGTTATGAGTATACATTCATATATACAGTACACGTGCGTATGCTGTCATGATTTCACATTCCTATATACAGTACACATGTGTATATCCTCAAAATTATACATTCCTATATACAATACACATGTGTATACTGTTTATGATTATACATTCCTATACACAGTTCTCGTGTATATATTGATATTATGATGCATTCTTGTATACAGTTCACATATGTATCTTTCGTAAAGATATAAAATACTTTATTAAGAAACAGTTTCTTATGCATTCGTCGCTTCCACTTCTGAGACTTCTTTTTCTTCACGGGTTTTCTTCGACCCATCTGCTACCTTTCTATTCTTAGAATTCGCTACCCTGTTCATTGACATCAACTTTATAATAACAACACTCAACTAAAACAATAAAATAGAATTAAAAGTCAAACCAAAAAATACACAACATAAAAAAAACATACATCTTGTCGTTGGCGCAAGTCGACAAGTATTTCCATAATAGATTGTCTTTCTTGCTTAACCAGCTATTCATGTTTACAGCTCGTACCAAAAATGGTGATTGGACGTATTTTGAGCCGATCTTTTTCCTTTTCCCTTTACAAGTAGTTACAACATCTTTAGAAACAGATGTTATATGTCCGACATTTTCTGGCACATTATCTTGATCGGTATGTTCTTCTTGTGTAATACCAAGGCTGAATGACGGGATTTCATCTAGCCTTTACGTATCATATGCACCAGAAATAATGTCGTCAATAACTTCCGCAGATTTCATTAAATTTCAGTTGTTGGAGACGCAATTTGTGGTGTTGTAACATTATCTCTAGTCATTGCCTTGCCACAGTTACTCTTCGATTTTCCCTTTCTGTCTTCCACACCTTGATAAGTAGTATAGTAAATATGTTAGTTAGGTGTACACTAATTCATACGTAAAACATAAAACAAGTAAAAAAGAAATACATGTTTTTAATTACCGGTTCCTTTCATCACCGGACTTGCAAACCCGTCTTTTTCTCCGGCCCCATCAAAAGCTGATTTCTTAAAAATTCTTTTATATCTTTCCAGAATGGGTATAACAGACTCGTCCGTTGGATATTGCGACGTAAGTTGTTTTATTCCAGCTTCCAATATGATTTTACAACTCTCAATTTCGTCACACATTGATAAGATGCTTGCAATACTCAACCACGCATTCAAAAAATAAAATAAATAAATAGATAAATAAACAATTGAACCCTAGGTCCTAACACCAAAAAATTGTTGAAAAAAACACAAAGGTTAATAGCCTCATACCTCTAACGATAACCAATCGTTAGACATTGCTTTTTCCCGGCGTCATCCTTTGAAATATCCGCCGCCTCTTCCTCGTTGTTGTTTTCCTCAACATCTTCGAAATCATATAATTCCCTTAACTCACCCAACCCAAAACCTCCGTTCTTTAACTCCTGATCCTTCCTCATATTCATCAAATCATGGGTCCAAAATTTTAGGGGAGCTTCCCGACGTTCATCATCGAATCTAGGACATTTTATTGAGTCCAGATACAACAACTAAGATAATTAAATAAAGAAGAAATACAACAAAAAAATATTATGTTCACTCTTTCATGAATACACATGTGTATATTTACAATGTTACACATGTGTACTACAAATAAAAACAAAAGAGGGAATTGGAAATTTATGTTTAACATATTCATAACATATCACAAAATACGTGAGAGATCCCCTGAAGTACACCTTCGGATCGCATCTGACCCAATCATCTTTGCAATTTTTTACGGCGTCAAGTACGAATTGGCACCAATCGTGATCCTTAAAGTCCTTTTCATGATTAAACCTATCCAACATGCTATACATGACACTTCCGTTTTTCGTGCAACCTATCATTGTAGATATAAACAAGAGCACAAAATATATTTTGAAAATCTCCTTATCTTCATACGAATCTAACCTAATCTTATCCACTATATTTTTTAAACTAATTGGAACCTTCTGAAATCTTGAAACTCATTTATCCTTCAAAGGATGGCCCGATTCATCTTTATTCCTCTTTGAAACCTTTATTCTTTCGGATGGCACACCTAATATTTTTCTCACCGAATCTTTGTCCACACTTATGTGTCTTTCTCCCAAACTAATCCTCATGTTCTTTGTATCTAACATAATCGATGACAAAATGCCCTAAATTGGTTGTAACATCACTTACCTGCAACATCAACACCTTACCAAAACTGATTTCCTTCACCATCTTTTTTTGCCACAGTTCATCAGATGGATAGCTTCATAAAGATTATTCGGTGAGGTTCGCACCCTGATTCCTGCTAATCCATCTTCAACTTTCTCCCGTTTTTTCCTTTGTACATTTCCTTTTTTCTGTTTCTTTTTAAATGCCTTTTCCGGTAGTTGAAAACTTCACCTGTTACATTATCAACAGAATCTTCATCGATTTCAAAAACTAAACTTCCACATAGTTTATAACATAGCAAATTGTTATAGATACACTGTTAGAAAATTGTTTCAAAGGATACCTCTAGTTTCTTCATCACCTTCACTAACGTAATTCCGGTCATCGTCCAAACTGTCCTTGTTTTCCTTTGTTTCAATCACTATTACCCAGAAAATATATGAAATATAACTACACAAATCATAGTACACAGATGTATACTTATCTAAGTAAACCTTACCTTCCCATTCTACACTTTCATGGTCACCAGTTACAGTACGACGGCTTCTTTTAAGGTTCGTTGGCGTATCAACTTTCTTATCATTTGATAACAAACCATTTTAATGAGTACAATGTTAGGAACCACTCAAATTACTTGAGAAATACATATAAACCAATCAATGCTACATGTTATCAAAACAATGTAAAACAGTATTATCAATTATATCATAAATCATAAATTTCCGAAATCATCGAAAAGACATTTGTGTAACATATACCTATTACGTCTTCATCGGCTTCATACAAATTACGTGTATCGTCATCCATATTTTCCATACTTTTTTTATGCATCACTACAAACAAAACTCAATACATTTAACACTCCATATCGCATTACCCATTTGAATACTCATGTTGTAGAACCATACATGTTGCTTCTTTTCTCAAATACTCACCAGTTCTTTTAAGTCTTTTTCGCCCGTGATGCTTCAATTGACTAAGTTTAACATCTACAACCAACCAAATAATTTAAATGTCTTATTAGTTGCCCATATTTTTCCTTATTTTTATACATTCAGATGTTTCAAAACGCAAAATGGAAAAAACAAACAACCAAACCTTCTTCGTCATCCGTGAAAGGGACTCGCACTGCTTACACACTTTCTCTTTTGTTTTCTTCGATGATTTACTTTTTTTCCTCCCCTTGATATCCGAATGCATTCTACTAGGTTCCATATCATGCGTCTTTTGTTCCCCCTTGTTAGGGCCTTTTTTACCATCCTGACTGTGCAGAGGTTTTTCAGCCTCACATCCTGCACTTAAAACACATTAACTACTACTAAAGATAACACACAAATCATCTGACATGTTCTAAACATCACCTTTACGTATCTTGTCGTCATTACCGACATTATGGTGAACCTTATACACAACTTTTGTTTTGCCTTTTGGTTACTGTGGAAACAAAAAAAAAACCAACATTATTAATTTACATTCCGTTATCAATTACACGTATTTTTCAATAATATTTTTTTGGGAAAAAGGTTCGTCCACAAAATGTTAAAATTATCTTTACCTGTTTCCACTTTATAAGTGTTTTCTTCATCGTCTGAAAACTGAATTGGGTCATCTATAGTATTACTAAATCTACTCGCATTTAAACGCGCTATTCTTTCGCTCCTGTGACCTACACGATTAAAACAGGAATATTGACGGTACTATACTATGAACGCGTAATCTAGTTATACAAATATTTTTTACATCTTTAAATTAACAACTTACGTTTCCTCATTGCGAACGTACTTTGTATCCACAAACCAAATCAAATTGTCACTGACCAAATAACCAAATAATATGAAAACACCATTAAAGTTATAATGTATACACATCCAAAACAAAATACACATATGTACCAATATTGACATTGCTGGACAGTGAACAATCCTATTAACTAACCCTTAACTCCTCCAAAAACTGTAAAAGGTATCATAATACTTATTTTCTAAACATCAATCATTCTAACAAGTTTCTAATTGCATACGATTTTGTAAACCAGCGATACGCTGTACTAGATCACAAAAACAGTTTTGTAAATCAATATTTACAAATAAAATACTTACACCATGATACACACATTGTCAAACCAAAGAACCAACTTACCTTACAAGATACACATGTGTACACCAACAATTGAATATATAATAACAAAAATCAATCACTTACGGTTACAGAGTACGAAAGCAGTAACTTGTTTACCTAATTTATGCTAATAAAGATAATTATATATTCTTTATTAACAGCTTTTGGCTAAACCCCAAAACCGAAAAACCTAACAACATACACATGTGTACAACAACTATAAGTGTAATAATATCAAACCGCATGAACTTAGTGTAACTCAGAACAAACAACGGAATTGTTAACTAATCTGTAATAATAAAAAATACCTAAACCATGAATATTAACAAAGAGTTTTAACCCCCTAAACACGTATAAACTAACAAAATACACATGTGTACAATAACATATTCATGTAAATCCGCAACCGTCATTGTGTTTAATAAATAGATAACAATCAACATTCTCATATACCCAAAATTATACATCATAAGGTCCCCAAGATTTAAAAAAAACACAGAAAATTGCAGCCAAAACTCAACAAACTTTAAACATCATTCTGCACAAAACGTTACTAATCGATAAATTGCAAACCCTAGCTAACGAATGTTTGTTCTTGTATGTCGGCATAATTCTAATATACAGACAACGATGAGCGAAATCATCACATAAAATACAACATCAACTACAATTACCTCTTATGCGATCGATTGAACTTACCAATGCGTACCGTTCACCCAATCGTCTGTGTACTTCTTGTTGTACGAAGAAACCGAGAGCCTCAGAATTTTGGGGGAAGAAATCGGTTGAAAGGAATATTATAGGATACAGGATTTTTCAAAACAATCTATGCGATTTTGGAGGACTGTGAAAATGGCGGCTTGGTATGGCAACGCTTCATGTTTCCTTATTTAAAAAATTTGCCCCTTTTTTAAAATTACAAATCAACCCTTTTTATTTAATTTTAAAGTTGAAAAGATATCTAATTAATTACAATCATGCCACTAATCAAAAATTAAGGATGATGAAAATCAATGGCCTAGATCAGTTCGCACAGTTCACTCTTATAAAGTTGTTCACTCTAGATCCCTACCCTA
>CAMTDV010000012.1:65832511-65862511 GCA_947069175.1 Scalesia atractyloides
AATAAAATTTCCATTTATCCGCGATCTAGACATAGGTAGCAATCCATTCTATCATTGTTCTCATTACTTCTAGCGGGAAAATGATCCCACAAGGAAAAGAATTCTACAGTAGAAATAACATAAAAACGTATTCATTATCATAAAAAAAGAGATGGTCCGTCTATTCAATATTAAAAAATTCAATAAATATTCAAATTGTTCTTTTTTACATTACAAGAATTGATAAGAACTAAGAAAGAAATATGAAATAAATATGGGAACCGGATTCGATTCCATCTTACTGGAATAGTCTACCAACGAAAGAATCATCGTATGATGAAAATTGAATAATCGCCCATTTTTTGTGTTGGGTATTTACGGTATACACTATACAATCAACTATAATTATTTTTTTATCAATTTGTATTTTTAATAGAATATAGATAGGATAAGGATTTTTGTTGGTAACTCTAAAACGGTCCTATAAAGCAATTTGATCATTCTTCTGATATGGAATCGTAGTCTAAATAGAATCATGATCTAAAGATATCTATAACCATAAAATATAGACCACTCGCTCAGTGACTTCATTAGAATTTCTAATTTATTGATTTAATCTGGAAGGAAAGATCCTGTACTATAATTTTACTATGATGAAAAATTTTCTATTTTTATCGCTTTCTAGTTAGAATTGATTGGTTGTACCTACCCAATAATCTAATATGAATGATTCACTCTATTTTCTGTTTTTGGGTCATAATCATTTGTAGGAGACATTGCTGAGTGGTTGAAAGCGTAGCATTGGAACTGCTATGTAGGCTTTTGCTTACTGAGGGTTCGAATCCCTCTCTTTCCTTACCTTCACCTAATTTACCGATCTTACTAACCACAATCTAACCACAATAGATCAAATAGCAATGGATACGACTATTCCAACAGTTAGACCTTTCTTTAATATGGATTCTCTATTCCTAATGTGTCACACCCTCAATTTCCACTTGCGGAGTTCTACCGCGAGGCGTGTGAACAAACCAGAATCTGAAACATTAGTACGTCGAACGACTCTACATGGTTTGATAATACGTTTTCCAAAATCGTTCATTTTAGATTTTATATCAATTACCAATATTTAGCAGAGCATTAGTTTTAAGTTTGAGCGGAAGCATAAGTAAGTAATGATGCGGCGCCAACACAAACGCCAAAACAAATGAAAAATCCCAAAACAATATTAATAAATGAGACTCGATAAAGATGTCTTGTTCAATGCATGTGCGTGCACCTAGAGCTCCTAGCGTCCTGAGAAACATGTAAAGAAACAAGTGTCAACATTAAAGATGAGTGAGTTCACAGGTTTTCATAAATTCGTTTGTTCGGTTATAGTTCGTTCTCTCCGTTATCCCCAACCTGGGATAACATATCAGTTCCATTATTCCAATCCCGGAATAATAAGTTGTTGCTTCCAATATTCCCATCCCGGAATACTAAGTTGTTATTTCCATTATCCCCAACCCGGGATAATAAGTTGATGTTTCCAATATTCCAAACCCGGAATATTAAGTTGTTCCGTAATTAAGTTCAATATTAATGTATATAGGTAGCTAGCCTAAAGTCATGTCACTAAGTGTTCGCGATCGAAGCTGACAGTTGTGCCTCCGTTTTGCCAGACCTATCACATGACCATGGCGATGTTAGGCTAATCATACACCCGTTGACCATACCCGGTCGGCTAGCGCGACTAGCTCGGATGGGGCTCGTCAGACCCAGTAGTACTACTTATAATTCCCCCGCTATTTAACCCAAATACTTACGATCCGAGGAGATTGTCGATGACTTAAGTGATAAAGCTGCTTAGTGCCCATAACATTACATTAACATTAACTTAGTTACCGTATAGTTGTGTGACGTTAAATTCGTATAACGTAAAGAGTTTGAGTTTGAGAGTGTATACATGTTTCTCCCCCTGTTGTTTAAAAACCGGATAAAGTTAGGGGCCGTGAACTCACCTTTATTTGCTCGGTTAGTGTAGCAAAGATGTTATAAGAGATGGGACCGCTAGTTGCGTCCTAACAAACCAATTAATTACACGTCAGTGTGAAATCACACCAATACAAATTCCACACGCAATTTACCCACAAAGTGATACACACAAACAACATATCTAACACTCAAACATGCATGCAAGTATTCTCATGTGATCATAGTAATCAAACAACTTATCATGAACATATTCTAATTCCATGCAACACTTTAATGCATAAAATCACAAGTTATCAACTTTCTGCTTAACACTCAATTATTCAGCTGTTTTCTAGGATTTTTATAAAATAGTTTTAACATTCCAAAAATTCCAATATTTTTACAGTAGGTGACATCTATACCATAGAAATTTATATAGTTTTTCCAAGTCCTAAATCTTTACCAATTAACCATAAATATTAATTCACTAAGCTGCAGTCAGATTTACCGCTTTCTGACTGCAGTCCACGGAAGAATTTATTTAAAAATCACTGATCGTCCGATTAACAAAATTCCAGTTGGAGTTGCCCGGAAATTTCTATACCTAGTTTCTGTACAAAAATCATGACTCAACTCCCTACTGATTTTAAGATCCAACTTGATAAACAACCAACAAAATTCCAGTATTTACACAGCTTTAGTTACTGAACTTGTTTAGCCCTTTAAAAATATCAAACGACTTAAGAAAATTATGAATCCAGCGCCATTAGATTCCTTATTCAATTCTCTACGTTCTAGACATCAGAAAATCCGTTTTTCGACAACTAACGACCACGTTACAGCCAGATGAAATCGGCTGTAACTTTCACTCAGCATCCTGTTTCAGCATGTTATTATTATAAACTCGTGTAATCCCGTTCATGCGATTAATCTAGGCGATCAAGAACTGATTTTTAATCATAGACTAATACTAATAACCTATCCATGTAAACCCTAGTTCTTACTTCTAGTTATCACAACCAAAATACACTTGTAACTTGTGATTCCCGACAACAATTCTGCATATGAACAAGCACCAAAACAGCCGATTATTTACAGCACTTATAATCCGAAACTATACCATCATGAAATCTGAGAACAGCAAAAATCAACGCACATATATTTCCGAAACAACTAGCCATTCAAGCATACATATAATCCAAGAGAACTAAACATTCAAGCATACATATCATCCGAGACAACTTAAACATTTAAGCATACATATCATCCAAACATGATCTTGTAATCAAGGATAACTCTAACCTTGAATAACTAGGTAGACAAACCGGGACTTGGACAAGGGGTATCCTGCTGTTCCAGGAAAGTCGCGACCGAAAGGGTGTTGATAAAGTGGCTGTTTGATCGACCAGAGGTGAACAAGGACTGATCTCGCGATTTGAATGAGGGTGAAGATGGAGATTGTTGCTGCTGCTGCTACCGAGAGGAATAGACAATAAGAACAACAGCTGATTGCGATCAAATAAGCGAGAACAAGCTGCCGACGGCTGTCTTGTTTGTTAGGGTTTTCGGATTGTGAAAGAAACATGCATGATTTGTATTTATAGGCGCACATGATAAGGTTTACGGTTTGGGATAAGTATTGTGGCCGAGAATCTTGGGTTGCTTTGGTTTAGGTTTGGGTTTGATCTCGCGGTCAAGGAATAGGGTGGGTTCGGTTTGGGTTTGAACTCAATAAATCCGCGGTTTTGATCATGTGGCCGAGAGTGTTTTGGTTCAGGGTTTAGGTTTTGATATCGGTTTGGGTTGCACACGGGTTGGTTTTGTTTGGTTTGATCGGCCGAATAGTTTTAGGTTTGTTACGGGTTTGAGTTTGATCTTGGCCGAATTCTTGAGTTAAGGTTTAAAACTTGTTAACTCCTAGAGTCACAATGAATCACTTTGGTTCGTGTCGCGGTTCGGTTCAGTTCGTGTACGTATCTACTCTAATGATTCAATTACTAAAACAATCACACAACACACAACACGTATTCATTTAATTCGTGCACGCTTAATACTTAGCGTATATATTATTCGACAAGTGTCACGTGTAAGTTATCCGAAAAACCCGGGATATCACATTATCCCCATGTTGAAAGAATTTTCGTCCCGAAAATTGAGTAAACGCGGTTTAGCATGTAACATACATGTTGAGAGTGCCACGCACCAAGAGTTAGTTCGTTAATGATGGTACGCAACGTTACAAGAAGTTCCCAAGTGTCATACACAAAGATTTCCAAGTGTCATGCACAAGAATTTAGTCAACAATAGTACACGAAAGTATGAGAAAATTTCCAGGTTGTCACATCATCCCCATGTTGAAAGAATTTTCGTCCCGAAAATTTAGGTACTGGTATCGTTAGTTTGCTGCTCAGTTGCGAAGAGGTGTGGGTATTTGCTTTTCATTTGATCCTCTCTTTCCCACGTGAACTCCGGTCCACGCTTAGAGTCCCAACGAACTTTAACGACTGGAATCTTGCTGTGCCTTTGAGTCTTGATCTCACGATCCATGATCTCAATAGGCTTTTCCACGAAGTGTAGTTGTTCATCCACTTGGATCTCATCCAATGGAATAACTAAAGTTTCATTTGATAGACACTTCTTCAGATTTGACACGTGAAATACGTTGTGAACTCCACTGAGTTCGGCGGGAAGGTCTAATTGGTATGCTACGGGTCCGATTCGTTTCAAGATTACAAACGGGCCTACGTACCGTGGGTTAAGTTTGCCCCGTTTTCCAAAGCGGATTACACCCTTCCAGGGTGACACCTTTAGTAGGACGCGATCGCCTACTTGAAATTCGAGCGGTTTGCGTCGTTGGTCAGCGTAGCTTTTCTGTCGATCTCGTGCCGCCGCCATGCGGTTTCTGATTTGTACAATCTTTTCAGTAGCTTCAAGTATTAACTCAGGGCCTGTGAGTTGACTGTCACCGACTTCTGCCCAGCAGACCGGTGATCTACATCTGCGACCGTATAATGCCTCAAACGGTGCTGCCGAAATACTCGTATGATAGCTGTTGTTATATGAGAATTCTACTAGAGGCAGGTGGATTTCCCAACTATTTCCGAAATCCACTACGCATGCTCTAAGCATGTCTTCCAAGGTTTGTATGGTCCTTTCACTTTGACCATCAATCTGAGGGTGATAAGCTGTGCTCATATCAAGGCGTGTTCCCAAAGCTTTCTGGAGTGACTGCCAGAAGTTTGACGTGAAGCGAGCATCTCTGTCTGAGATGATGGACGTTGGTACTCCGTGCCGAGAAACTACTTCCTTAATGTAGATGCGAGTCAACTTCTCCATCTTATCCGTTTCTTTAATAGCTAGGAAGTGTGCGGACTTAGTTAAACGATCCACATCACCCAGATGGTATCGCAACCACCCAAGGTTCGTGGGAGTTTAGTGATGAAATCCATTGAGATCTGATCCCATTTCCACACTGGGATCTCAGGTTGTTGGAGTAGCCCCGATGGCTTTTGATACTCCACCTTGACTTTTGCACAAGTCAAACATCTACTCACGTAGGTGGCTATATCGGCTTTCATGTTGGGCCACCAATACGCAGCTTTAAGGTCTTGATACATCTTATCCGAACCCGGATGGACAGAGTATCGAGATTTGTGAGCTTCATCCATGACTAGCTCTCTAAGGTTTCCGTAGAGAGTACCCATATGCGATTCATGAAATACCGGGCTCCATTGGGCTTTACTTCCCAATCGCGTTCCATTTTTCCCACTGATTCGGCTTTGATGTTTTCCTCCTTAACTGCTTCTAACTGGTCCGCGTATTTGATCGGGTAGCCCCGAATGAATAGTGAGTTGTAATGCTCGTACACGACGAGGTTTTTGGTGTTCCTTCCTACTGAGGGCATCAGCTACCACGTTAGCTTTACCCGGGTGGTACCGAATGGCACACTCTTAATCGTTTAAGAGTTCGACCCAGCGACGCTGTCGCATGTTCAACTCCTTCTGATCAAAGATGTGCTGGAGGCTTTTGTGGTCAGTAAAGATTGTGAACTTCGTTCCATAGAGGTAGTGTCTCCAAATCTTAAGTGCAAACACTACTGCTCCCAATTCTAAGTCATGCGTCGTGTAGTTTTTCTCGTGAACCTTCAGTTGTCGTGACGCATACGCGATGACCTTATCGCGTTGCATGAGTACGCATCCCAATCCCTGAATGGAAGCATCACAATACACTACGAAGTCATCTGTCCCTTCCGGCAAGGACAGAATGGGTGCACTGCAAAGTTTCTGCTTCAGCAATTGAAATGCTGCTTCTTGCTTTTCACCCCAAGCATACTTGATGCCTTTCTGGGTGAGGGTAGTGAGCGGTTGTGCAATCTTTGAAAACCCCTCGATAAAGCGTCTGTAGTAACCAGCCAATCCTAAGAATTGGCGAATCTCCGTCGGTGTCTTAGGTGCTTCCCAGTTTTTGATGGCTTCAATCTTGGCAGGGTCTACGTGGATACCCTTTTCATTCACGACGTGCCCGAGAAACTGAACTTCCCGGATCTAGAAATCACACTTCGAGAGCTTGGCATATAGCTTTTCCTGTTGAAGTAATCCTAGCAGTAATCGTAGATGCTCAGCATGCTCTTCTTTACTTTTGGAGTAGATGAGTATGTCATCGATGAACACGATGACAAATTTGTCGAGGTATGGTTTACACACGCGGTTCATGAGGTCCATGAACACCGCAGGTGCGTTAGTGAAACCGAATGGCATGACCAAAAACTCGTAATGGCCATACCGAGTTCGAAATGCTGTCTTAGCGATATCCTCCTCCCTGACGCGTAGCTGATGATAACCGGACCGTAAATCAATCTTAGAGTAGTAACTTGACCCTTGCAGTTGGTCGAATAGATCGTCGATGCGAGGTAACGAGTATCGGTTCTTGACTGTAACCTTGTTGAGTTCCCTATAGTCGATGCACATGCGGAAAGTCCCGTCCTTTTTCTTGACAAACAGGACTGGAGCTCCCCATGGCGAAACGCTTGGTCGGATAAATCCTTTTTCCAACAGCTCTTGAAGTTGGGTAGACAGCTCCTGCAGCTCAGCTGGAGCTAGGCGGTATGGAGCCTTGGCGATGGGAGTTGCATTGCTTGCCAATTCGATTTCGAACTCCAATTGTCGATGTGGTGGAAGACCAGGTAGTTCTTATGGGAATACATCGGAAAAATCACGGACGACAGGGATGTCTTCTATACGTTTCACGTCCTTAGGCTGTTCGGTAATTAGTGCGAGTAAAGCGAAGGAATTCTTTTTCCGAAGATACTTCTGAGCTTGCATAAATGAGATAATGTTGGTGACGGCGCTTGCCTTGTCGCCTTGTACCGTCAGGATTTCGTCGTTGTGAGTGGAATACGGATAGACTTTTCGAAACAGAGAACTTCAGCCCGGACGTCGGATAGCCAGTCCATTCCGACTACCACGTCAAAACTACCCAGGGTAGTTGTCATCAGATCAATGGTAAAAGTGTGGCCCGCGAGTTTGAGTTGACAGCCGGATACGATTTGGGTCACATCTACCAATTTACCATTGGCTAATTATATCACATAAGGGGTCTCTAATGGTTTAAACGTGAGATTTAGGTTCTTCCTAAAAGACTCAGATATAAAACTCCTATCCGCACCCGTATCAAAAAGCACAGTAGCAAAATGTTCATTAAGGGGAAACTTACCGGTGACCACGTTCGTGTCGTTTCTGGCCTCTCCGCGGCCCAATGTAAATGCGCGACCCTTGGCACCTCCTGTGCCACCGTTCCCATTATTGTTGTTGTTATTATTGTTGTGGTTGTTGTGGTTGTTTCCACCATTATTGTTGTTGTTGCGCAACTGTGGGCAGTCTCTTCTGAAATGAGCAGTGCTACCACACTGATAGCATCCCCGGTTTATACCCTGCTGCTGACCCTGAGGCTGATTCTGATTTTGTCGGGACACGATTTCCCCACGACAATCCTTTGCCGCATGTCCCATCTTGCCACATCTTTGGCAGCGATTTCTGGCACAAGGGCCGTTATGGTGAAGATTGCAGCGGTTGCACTGCGGCTTTCGACCTACATAGCCGCCTGCATTCTGGTTGTTGTTGTAGTTGTTGTTGTTGGAATGATTTTGATGACCCCGGTGGCTGTGGTAATGATTGAACCGTTTCTGGTTCCCTTGTTGCGGATGTGATGACGAAGACTATCGAACAGTGGAGTCTTCAAATTTTCTTTTGTTATCTGGAGCGACTTCGGTGGTACCCCGTGCTGGCAGTTTCTTCTGTTCCACCGCTTTATCGGTGAGTTTGTGAGCCAATCGGATTGCTTGATGTTCTGTTACAGGGTTACTAGACATCACCATACCCTGAATTTCCGGAACCAGACCCCCGAGATAGAACTCGAGTCTTTTCTTCACCGTGTTGGCCAATTCAGGACACAGAAATACCAAGTCATGGTGTTTTGCAGTGTAAGCTTCAATTTCCGATCCCACCATCTTGTGGTTCCATAGAGCTTGCTCTAACTGTTGCACTCTGTCTCGTGGACAGTACTCCTCTTTAATCAGGGCCTTGAACTCAGTCCATAGGCATTTGCAGCTAACAGTCCACGTGTTTGGACTTGGGCATTCCACCATGTCAGTGCCCCATCTTCCAGTGTTGAGGCTGCGTATTTGACCTTGTTGGCTTCTAAGCAGTTGCACATTTCAAAAACGGATTCCGACTTTTCGATCCAGCGGACCAGTCCAATGGGTCCTTCCGCCCCCGAGAATTGCTTGGCTTTGCGTCAAGGAACATCTTATAGGGGTTAAAGCCCCCTCCTGCTGACAGAGAACAGGAAGTCAGCAAGGAATTGTACTAACCTCACTATTAGATTTTCACGCGAAAATTTAATAATGGTTACCTGCCGGCTGGTTCTGAACACCCGCTAAAGCTGCGTTCACATGCTCCTGAATCATGGCAGCTAGCTCTTCGGGCGTCAAGTTAAGGTTTCCACGTCTTCCAGTCGCCATTTAGATCTTCGAAACACAACACAAACACACCCTGATAAGTCTATATATCCAATATAGTTATCCTACTTCGTACTTTAATAATTATTAAGTTAGGTCAACTCAATATGTTAAATAGTCAAAGAAATACTTGATTAACTGGAATTTCAACGTCTTACAAAATTGCAATCAAACATACGAATTCACTATAAAGTCTCAGGTTTAAATACAAGTGGGAAAATAAAAAACTGAAGGAAAACATATAATATAAACGAGACGTGTCAGTCGTCTACATCTCCATCCCCCAAGTCACTGTGTTGCCGTCATCCTGTGCGGCATTTCCAGCTTCCTCAGCTGGGTCCTCCTCCGGATCCTCTTCAGGAGCTCCTCTGGATCTTCCTCTGGATCCTCTTCTACCGGCACTGGAGGGGCCGGTGCTGGTTCAAGTGCTTGATTTTGCAGTTCCTGAATGTTCCAACTATTTTCCAGGACTCTGTCCTCGAGCCAGTCAGCTCTTATCTGCTCAGCACGCAGATCTCTGGCTATGGTGTTACGAGCTATCTTACTCGTACGATGCTCTTCCTCGAGCGAGTCGGTCTTTCCTGTAAGGTGTCGGATCATCCATCCTTGTGCCAAGATGGTTTCCTGCATTCTTTCTAACTGTTTTTGTTGTGTATGCACTAGGATTCTAAGCATGTCAATTCCTATTTCTACAGGATTAACCGGTTCAACCGGTACAGCAATAGTTGGGCGCAACGACGACTCCTCCCCCAGAGCGAGCCTCTTCCTCGCCGCTGAGCGTGTCTCTACGCCATAAGGTAGTATGGGTTCCACCATTGGTGCCTTTCCTGGTGCTCTTGGTGGCGTAAGTCTGTCGGACGATGATGACGATGAGGATGATGACATTGCCTGTTAGGTCGTGTAGTTAGTTATGAGTTGTTTTCATTCCTTATCATGAAGGCATAATCTACCAAACACAGTTGTGGTATATTACATAACAAGATATAATAATTCGGTGCCAAACTAAGTCTAGTGTCGTGATATCAGCTATAGTTTAGGTCTACTTCTAATGCAAACCTGGTTCTCTATAGCTAGTGGCTCTGATACCAATCTGTCACACCCTCAATTTCCACTTGCGGAGTTCTACCGCGAGGCGTGTGAACAAACCAGAATCTGAAACACTAGTACGTCGAACGACTCTACATGGTTTGATAATACGTTTTCCAAAATCGTTCATTTTAGATTTTATATCAATTACCAATATTTTGCAGAGCATTAGTTTTAAGTTTGAGCGGAAGCATAAGTAAGTAATGATGCGGCGCCAACACAAACGCCAAAACAAATGAAAAATCCCAAAACAATATTAATAAATGAGACTCGATAAAGATGTCTTGTTCAATGCATGTGCCTGCACCTAGAGCTCCTAGCGTCCTGAGAAACATGTAAAGAAACAAGTGTCAACATTAAAGATGAGTGAGTTCATAGGTTTTCATAAATTCGTTTGTTCGGTTATAGTTCGTTCTCTCCGTTATCCCCAACCTGGGATAACATATCAGTTCCATTATTCCAATCCCGGAATAATAAGTTGTTGCTTCCAATATTCCCATCCCTGAATACTAAGTTGTTATTTCCATTATCCCCAACCCGGGATAATAAGTTGATGTTTCCAATATTCCAAACCCGGAATATTAAGTTGTTCCGTAATTAATTTCAATATTAATGTATATAGGTAGCTAGCCTAAAGTCATGTCCACTAAGTGTTCGCGATCGAAGCTGACAGTTGTGCCTCCGTTTTGCCAGGCCTATCACATGACCATGGCGATGTTAGGCCAATCATACACACCATTGACCATACCCGGTCGGCTAGCGCGACTAGCTCGGATGGGGCTCGTCAGACCCAGTAGTACTACTTATAATTCCCCCGCTATTTAACCCAAATACTAACGATCCGAGGAGATTGTCGAGGACTTAAGTGATAAAGCTGCTTAGTGCCCATAACTTTACATTAACATTAACTTAGTTACCGTATAGTTGTGTGACGTTAAATTCGTATAACGTAAAGAGTTTGAGTTTGAGAGTGTATACATGTTTCTCCCCCTGTTGTTTAAAAACCGGATAAAGTTAGGGGCCGTGAACTCACCTTTATTTGCTCGGTTAGTGTAGCAAAGATGTTATAAGAGATGGGACCGCTAGTTGCGTCCTAACAAACCAATTAATTACACGTCAGTGTGAAATCACACCAATACAAATTCCACACGCAATTTACCCACAAAGTGATACACACAAACAACATATCTAACACTCAAACATGCATGCAAGTATTCCCATGTGATCATAGTAATCAAACAACTTATCATGAACATATTCTAATTCCATGCAACACTTTAATGCATAAAATCACAAGTTATCAACTTTCTGCTTAACACTCAATTATTCAGCTGTTTTCTAGGATTTTTATAAAATAGTTCTAACATTCCAAAAATTCCAATATTTTTACAGTAGGTGACATCTATACCATAGAAATTTATATAGTTTTTCCAAGTCCTAAATCTTTACCAATTAACCATAAATATTAATTCACTAAGCTGCAGTCAGATTTACCGCTTTCTGACTGCAGTCCACGGAAGAATTTATTTAAAAATCACTGATCGTCCGATTAACAAAATTCCAGTTGGAGTTGCCCGGAAATTTCTATACCTAGTTCTGTACAGAAATCATGACTCAAATCCCTACTGATTTTAAGATCCAACTTGATAAACAACCAACAAAATTCCAGTATTTTCACAGCTTTAGTTACTGAACTTGTTTAGCCCTATAAAAATATCAAACGACTTCATAAAATTATGAATCCAGCGCCATTAGATTCCTTATTCAATTCTCTACGTTCTAGACATCAGAAAATCCGTTTTTCGACAACTAACGACCAAGTTACAGCCAGATGAAATCGGCTGTAACTTTCACTCAGCATCCTGTTTCAGCATGTTATTATTATAAACTCGTGTAATCCCGTTCATGCGATTAATCTAGGCGATCAAGAACTGATTTTTAATCATAGACTAATACTAATAACCTATCCATGTAAACCCTAGTTCTTACTTCTAGTTATCACAACCAAAATACACTTGTAACTTGTGATTCCCGACAACAATTCTGCATATGAACAAGCACCAAAACAGCCGATTATTTACAGCACTTATAATCCGAAACTATACCATCATGAAATCTGAGAACAGCAAAAATCAACGTACATATATTTCCGAAACAACTAGCCATTCAAGCATACATATAATCCAAGACAACTAAACATTCAAGCATACATATCATCCGAGACAACTTAAACATTTAAGCATACATATCAACCGAAACATGATCTTGTAATCAAGGATAACTCTAACCTTGAATAACTTGGTAGACAAACCGGGACTTGGACAAGGGGTATCCTGCTGTTCCAGGAAAGTCGCGACCGAAAGGGTGTTGATAAAGTGGCTGTTTGATCGACCAGAGGTGAACAAGGACTGATCTCGCGATTTGAATGAGGGTGAAGATGGAGATTGTTGCTGTGCTAGCTGCTACCGAGAGGAATAGACGAACAAGAACAACAGCTGATTGCGATCAAAATAAGCGAGAACAAGCTGCCGACGGCTGTCTTGTTTGTTAGGGTTTTCGGATTGTGAAAGAAACATGCATGATTTGTATTTATAGGCGCACATGATAAGGTTTACGGTTTGGGATAAGTATTGTGGCCGAGAATCTTGGGTTGCTTTGGTTTAGATTTGGGTTTGATCTCGCGGTCAAGGAATAGGGTGGGTTCGGTTTGGGTTTGAACTCAATAAATCCGCGGTTTTGATCATGTGGCCGAGAGTGTTTTGGTTCAGGGTTTAGGTTTTGATATCGGTTTGGGTTGCACACGGGTTGGTTTGGTTTGGTTTGATCGGCCGAATAGTTTTAGGTTTGTTACGGGTTTGAGTTTGATCTTGGCCGAATTCTTGAGTTAAGGTTTAAAACTTGTTAACTCCTAGAGTCACAATGAATCACTTTGGTTCGTGTCGCGGTTCGGTTAAGTTCGTGTACGTATCTACTCTAATGATTCAATTACTAAAACAATCACACAACACACAACACGTATTCATTTAATTCGTGCACGCTTAATACTTAGCGTATATATTATTCGACAAGTGTCACGTGTAAGTTATTCGAAAAACCCGGGATATCACATAATGGTTGTGGTACAGAAAATACTGTTAAAGGACAAGGAATGAAAATATCCCTCTCGGTCTATGACACCTAAATGGAAGAAAAATCCGGATCAAACCCTTATTTATCTTAATTTACTTCGCCGAAAGGGAGCAAAATTGATCGAACCCTTAATTCTTATTAGTTTTGATTTTCTTTTTGTTAGGTTTAAGTCTGACGAGAATAATATTCTATAACTAGCAATTCATTTATTTTCAAGCCGACCCATTTACTATCTATTATTTGATTGACTAATCCTTTATATTGGAATGGTTGAAGAGTCAAATGGTTTGGCAATTCCTCAGGAGGGGATGAATCGAGAGAATTTTGAATTAGAGCTCCAGATTTTTGTTCATCCCTCGCCGCAATAGTATCTCGGGGTTTGCAGCGATAACTTGGTATATCTACTATACGACCATTGACTAAAATATGTCTATGGTTAACTAATTGTCGAGCTCCCAGAATAGTCGGAGCCATACCCAACCGAAAGGATGTTATCGAGGCGCATTTCAAGTAAGCGTAGTAAAACCTGACCTGTTGACCCCTTTGCCTTTCCGGCGATACGAACGTATTTAAGTAATTGCCGTTCTGTAAGACCATAATGAAAACGCAATTTTTGTTTTTCTTCTAGGCGAATACGATATTGGGATTTTTTCCCGGAACGCGATTGGTTTCTAAGATCACTTCCAGCTCTGGGCCTTTTATTAGTTAGCCCTGGTAAAGCCCCCAGGCGACGTACTTTTTTGAAACGAGGACCTCGGTAACGCGACATAAAAACTCCTTCTTCTTATTTTATTTCTATTTAATTATTAATTCTTATTGATGAAATTTCATTCTACAGAATAAACCTAAACTAAAAATGAACTAAATTCTAAATAAAACCAAATTTACTGAAGTATTATTCTATTAAAGAATAATCAGATGAGTTGGATAAATATACATATCTTTCTATTGTATATATAGAAAAAGAAAAGGATTCTTTTCGTGAGATAGGTTGGAGATTCCTATAACATTAACATAATAAATCAATGGCTTTTGCGAAAAGAGGAAGACACTTTTTTCGATATTCTTTGATTTCAAAGATGTATTATCAATCATGTAAAACATCGAATAAAATAAATAGAGAAAAGCCGACTATGGGAATCGAACCGATGACCATCGCATTACAAAGGCGATGCTCTAACCTCTGAGCTAAGCAGGGTCACATAAAATCAATTCGACATGTATAGGAATTCACTAAACTCTTGGAATCTTTGCTATTAACTATTTGAATTCTTAGCTATTCATATTATTCATAATTAATATGAATATATTAATATTAAAGAATAGAATATAGAATTTCAAATAACTATTAAATATTATAGAACATAACGATTAATCTAGCGATATAGACTTTTCATTTTTTATCACGATTAAATATTCTAAAAAAAAAAAAAAGAATCGATCGTTCAAGTATTTGAAATTTCAGGGGAAAATCAGTGGAAGAGAGACAGATTTTTAGGGCTTGTATCCACCTATATTGAATTGCGGATACAAAAATGATAAAATCGTTTTTGATTGCATCGAATACGAGCTTCCTATAGAAGATAGACAAGAAATCAAAGATAAAGAGGAGAAAACACTTTTTCGAGACAGGAATCGGCATCTATCTAAGGAATTCAAAGGTTCCGATATAAATGAAAGAAAAAGGGGAACGAGATCGCAATGAGATTTTCATCTCAAAAAGGGGGATATGGCGAAATTGGTAGACGCTACGGACTTAATTGGATTGAGCCTTGGTATGGAAACTTACTAAGTGATGACTTTCAAATTCAGAGAAACCCTGGAATTAATAAAAATGGGCAATCCTGAGCCAAATCACGTTTTCCGAAAACAAACAAAGGTTCAGAAAGCGAAAATAAAGATAGGTGCAAAGACTCGATGGAAGCTGTTCTAACGAATGGAGTTGATTGTCTTACATTGGTAGAGGAATCCTTCTATCGAAACTTCAGAAAAGAAGAAGGATAAACCTGTATACATAGAAGAATTGGTGTGAATCGATTCCATATTGAAGAAAGAATCAAATATTCATTGATCAAAGCATTCACCATAATCAGATAGATCTTTTGAATAACTACTTCAATTCAAGCGCAAGCCCCCTTATATTGGATAACCTAGAAAAGCTATAAACAAAGTACAAAAGTGGTTGTGGGAACAATACGCTTTGGTTACCAGCGAACGCTTCCAAAGGCGACCAGCTTTCAATACTAGTTGTTACCTTACGCTGCCATTTTTCTAATATTCTTGAATAGCATGGCTGGGGGCTAAGATAACTCAAATGGGAGAGCCGTGTTATGGGTGACCTTACTTGTGTATGTGATGCAAGTGAACGTGTACGAAAAGGTTGTCGTAAAGTTTCGTTGTTCGTTCCATCGTCGACCTATCTATGTTTCTATGATGGCCCAAGAACACGCTCATTCTTCAGCCATAGAGAGACTTTTGAATTGCGAGGTACCATTACGAGCTCAATATATACGAGTGTTATTCCGTGAAATAACTCGAATTTCAAATCATTCACTTGCTTTAACTACTCATGCTATGGATGTGGGAGCATCAACTCCGTTCCTGTGGGCTTTTGAGGAGCGAGAAAATTGTTGGAATTCTATGAAAGAGTCTCGGGAGCTAGGATGCATGCCAGTTTCATATGACCAGGTGGCGTGGCACAAGATCTGCCTCTTGGCTTATGTCGAGATATTGATTCCTCCACACAACAATTTGCTTCTTGTATCGACGAATTAGAAGAGATGTCAACCGGCAACCGTATCTGGAAACAACGATTAGTGGATATTGGTACTGTCACTGCACAGCAAGCAAAGGATTGGGGATTCAGTGGTGTAATGTTAAGAGGTCGTGCGACATGAAGACATTGATAGCAATATGGGGGAAGTTCCCATCAGGCAACAACGGTTCGGCCTGACCCTACTTAAGCATGCATATTATCATTGAAGACTTGGTGTGAAGCCTTGGAGCTTACATTAGAAGAGAAAAAGGTCGGGGGCTAGGGTGAGCTGAGGGGGACAGCGTAAGTGAGTGAATGTGTGTAAGCCCAGTCAAACATAACTGTTCTAGGTGGGGTGGGCTGCCCACCTTCGAATGGTGTTGGTCCTACGGACTGTGAACGGATTCGCCTCTGGCCTCTGGGCACGTCGGAACCGCTTGAGTTCACCGGGGTGGAGCACGGTCCGCCAAAATCGGCATAGGTTAGGTGCTATTGATGGAACATGGTAAGCCTATCTTTCTCCATATGGAAGTGCTGCGGGCACATAGAGATGTGGGTAGAGGAAGCCTCAAAAAGCGAAGGCCGAGCTGTAGGTCACGTGACCTGCACCGAGTTGGTGGCTGACTGGGCTTTTTATTTGATCAAAGTAGAGAAGCTCGCCTTCTTGTTATCCAAAAGCAAAAGTCGGTCGAATCGGTCAGGCCCCTGCCCCGGAACGTCAAATGGAATAGGTGGCCGGGTTCTTTATCTACGACCCTTTTGATATGGTAGGCCTGGCCCCAGGACTCCTATCCCTTATGTTTAGGAGCGGGACCCGCCCAAGAACGACCTTTCGGTGGTACGGAAGGCACGGACTCTGCGAACGTCCCTAGCCCCTTTACTAATAAGGAAAAGAAAGCCTCAGCCAGAACCACATTCCTTTTGCGTGCGGATGTAGCTAAGTGTCTGACTCTATTGGTCATAGTTTCATGCTGTTGCGGCCGGTGCTCGTTTGCGCGCGCGTGAACAAACCCAACAAAAAAGGAAAGGATGCCTCTCGGGGCATCGGAGAATGATTCGAGCCGTATGAAGGGAAACTCTCACGTACAGTTTCTTTTTTTGGGGGGGAAGGAGCCCGACAGGGTCCCCCCACTGACTTGGCCCAGGCCTAAGTGAAAGTGAAGTGGTGGGCCTACCCATCCCAACCAGGGGTATGCTGGGATTCGCGAAGAGCAGCACCTTACGATGTTCATGACCAATCGGATCCTGACATAGCAGTAGGTACCAGAGGAGATCGCTATGATCGTTACTGTATTCGTATCGAAGAGATGCGACAAAGTGTTCGGATCATTGTGCAATGTCCTAATCAAATGCCTAGTGGAATGATCAAAGCCGATGATCGTAAGCTATGTCCTCCATCATGATCTCGAATGAAACTATCCATGGAAGCGTGCGCCATGTGAAACATAGGTCATCGCCGTTCTTAACCGAGACTCAGGTTAAGCTCCGTCTCGGAACCTTGTGGGGTTAGGAGTAAAGCATCCCGAGGTTGGCGCATCTCGTTGAGCGTGGAGAAGCATTGGGAACCCCAATTTCTTTTCCCGTCCCCCCGCCCCGGCATAGCGCTTCGCTTCCGGTTCTTCGGAAGAATCAAGTTCTCCCTTCTTCATTGATTTGGGGGAAAAGGAACCGTCTACCAGTTGGGAAGCTAGACCTCAAGTAAGTGGATTGATGAGGATAATTAAGCTGCCACGCCGGAGTTGGCTGCTGACACAACAGGGTGGTGCCTTACCGCACCGCAGGCGGACGCGCGGTAGCGTTCGTGGTGGTGCTTCAGGATTCCAATGTACTGCGTCCAAGATCAGAATGAGCTTGCAGGTGGACCACTGCCATCCCATTCTTGAGTGAGCTGGAGCGCAACCATCTTATCCACTTAACTGGCTAGAAGCTATCGCTTCGGGTCGAAGCACTAAAAGAAAAGGACCGGGAAAGGCGGCGGCATAGGAACCACGGGACCCCTACTAGTAAAGGGAAAACGGAAGTGCGCTACTGCGCACCAGTTGAAAAAGCCCTTTCCCTTTTTTAATAAAAAGAAGGTAAGGTTCATAGCTCCAATCTAGTAAAGGGGCTTTGATCGATGCCCTTTGTATAGGTTGGGTTGCTGGATACGGGATCCTCGTAGTAGGCAGTCTTTAGAAGCAACAGGTTGGGAAACCAAGAGAACGCTTGGCCTTTTCTTATCTTCTTCCCGCCCTAGGAGTAGGAGTAGCACAAAAAGGATTAGCATTATGGACCATAAACCACTAACCTCGTTGGGGCTCCGTGCACTGGGAAAAGGTTCTAGCGACGGGAACCGGCCACTGGTTACAAGGCTCCAATAAGGTATCGAGAGGGATATCACAGTCAGGTGCGAAGTAATTAGCCCTATTTGTGAAGTAGCTCTATTCCTATTTAGGGAATGAAGGCTAAAATGGCTTGATGAACCGTTCCGTTCGCCACGCACCGGCCCCATTCACTTGCTTATCATAGAGGCTGTAAGTACACAGTACCCTACAACTATGAATAGTATAGTGGGGTTGAAAGAAAAGAGTGCCCGCCCCTTCTTTCTCAAGCAGGCTACTTTTTTCGGAACGCAGTCCGAGATAACCGTAACCGTGTATATATATATATAAATCTATCTTCGATGCGGTCTGTCCGCTTGAACCGCTCTTTCACCTCCCAAAGAGCAAAGTTGGCTTGATGAGCGCAGATGAGGAAGCGGGAGCAAGAAAACCAAGAATCTCTTTCTTGTCCTTCTACTTAAGGGGCAAAGAGAAGCGCTTTTGCTACTAAGAAAGCGAATGGTCAGCGCGAAGGTTCAAGACTTAGCCAAACGTTAGCGAAGCTAGATTCTCATAGCGAGGAGCTTCGAGTTAGCGAAGTGCTGTAGTAGGGCCGAAGCCTTACTAAGAAGGGCTATAATGCTGAGCCAAGGACGCTCCGCCTTATCTATAGAAGCAGTCAACTGACTTCTGAACGAATTCGCTCCTTGGTTTGGCAATGGCATAATCTATAGATAGAAAGCCCTATGATGGGAAACTACCACGTTAGGTTTGGAGAGAGATAGGACCGGTTATATAATAGGGGGAGCAGATGCAAGCTTTTTCTTTCAATAGCCGGCCAAATGACTACAGGATCATTGGTCTACTCTACTTCAATTCACCATTTCGAACCTTATACAGAAGGTTTTTCCGTACCAGCTTCTTCTACCTATACCGCAGTTGAAGCACCTAAAGGAGAATTTGGTGTCCTTCTGGTCAGTAATGGAAGCAATCGTCCCTACTGTCGTAAAATAAGAGCATCTGGCTCTGCGCATTCACAAGGACTCGATTATATGTCCAAACATCACATGCCAGCAGATGTGGTCACCATCATAGGTACTCAAGATATTGTGTCTGGAGAGGTGGATAGATAGGACTAAGGGAATAATCTTGTTTGGTTCGGTAATGGAATCAATAGCTTGCCCGAACAGGACCCTAGCTTTATTGCGAGCCAAAAATCTTGATCAATTTCCCTTCCCTTCCATAGGGATCGTTGTGGCTTGAACTCATTTCTGCCTTTCTTCACCCCCGCCCTACCTTGTAACGGAGACTAATGGGTTGAAGGCGGTGAGGCATGTCAGAGTGTAGGTTCGAATCCTGCCACCTTTCTTGTGGATCATCCTGACACCACAAGATGATGGGAATAACAAAGCATCAATTTTGAAATGAGCACGTCAATATATGAATTGTTTCATTATTCGTTATTTCCGGGTCCTTTCGTTGCATTCACTTACAATAAGAAAGAACCACCAGTGTGTGGTGCAGCACCTGCATTTTGGTGCATTCTTCTTTCTTTCCTTGGTCTTCCGTTCCGTCATATTCCTAATAACTTATCTAATGACAACGAATTAATCGCAAGTGCACCTTTCTTTTATCAAATCTCAGGGACATGGTCTAATCATGAGGGTAGTATTTTATCATGGTGTCGGATCCTAAGTTTTTATGGATTCCTTCTTTGTTACCGGGGTCGACCCCAAAGCCATAATGTCTCAAAACGAGGAGGCCATAGAGAAAGTCTTTTTATTCCTTTGTCTCGAATATCGTGAAGAACTACATTCTATCTCTCCCCAGTTACGAACAAAAAACTGGGGCTACGACCCAGTTGTACACTCCCTTCGTTCTACGAACCCTTGTTGATTCTGAACTTCGTTCGCGAAGGCACCGGACTTTTGACGTGCCAGCCCTTTTTTATGCGCCGTTTTCCCAAATAAGCTTTGCTCCTATGGGTGCTAGGCGCTTCCGTGGTTCGCGAGAAGGAAAAAGGACTCATCCTTTGTTGCATCTGGCATGAGATGATAAAGAGAGAGCTTCGTCTATCGATGAACAGCGGATTGCGGAGCTCTTGGCATTGCTTTGTTTTTCTCTCCTTTCCTATCGGCGAGTTCCGACCCTTTTGTTCGAAATTTCTTCGTTCGTACCGAACCACTTGCAGAATCAAATCCTGTTCCACAAGATCCTATATCAGCTTTACATCCTCCTTGCATTTATGCCGGAGACGTCGCAAGTGCTATAGGCTTTGGCTTATGTAGATCAAAAATGATGAATGGGATTGTGGCACTCCACTCGCCGCCAATGCGGAAGGATGACGCCGAAAAGAATGGAAGGCTCTTTCGCTCTGCTGGATGCGTCGGATCCCGTATAAGAAGCAAGCTCTTTACCCTCAGATTCAAACATGTGGGCGCAAAAGGCTATCCTGCTCGATTGTTACGTAGCAATAGAAGCCTGCTTATGTTGCTTCGGCGGCGTTTCGCCTTCTCTTCGCCCTGGACAGGGGCGCTAGTGGACACGGGGAGGGAGCAGGCGAAGCGTGTCGTTCAGAAAGAGACCATTACTTTGCTTTTTTGTTGGATCGCCAGCGCGAACACAGTGGTCTCTGACCAGGACCAGGAACCAATTCGAATTTTGATCTTGACATGTCGGTGGTTTTTAACCATAGGCATTTTGCCCGGAAGTTGGTGGGCTCATCATGAATTAGGTCGGGGTGGCTGGTGGTTTCGGGATCTCGTGGAAAATACTTCTTTTATGCCTCGGGTATTAGCTACAGCTCGTATTCATTCAGTAATTCTACCCCTTCTTCATTCTTGGACCTCGTTTCTGAATATTGTGACTCTTCCATGCTGTGTCTCAGGAACCTCTTCAATACGGTCCGGATTGCTAGCTCACGTGCATAATTTTGCTACAGATGATACACGAGGAATCTTTTTATGGTGGTTCTTCCTTCTAATGACCGGCATATCTATGATTATTTTCTCCCAGATGAAGCAGCAGGCATCGGTCCGTAGAACCTATAAAAAGAGATGGTTGTGGTGTGAAGTACTCTTGTGCACCTACGTCACTCGGCTCGCGCGCAACCCCGCCCCGTTATGTTATAGAATAATTGAGCTTCTTGCTGGGCTGGTTATTCAAAGCCAGCAATTGGCTGTCGGATTTCATCCCGCAACTAGAATAAGATCGCTTAAGGGGTAACTGTGATGTGGCTGAATGTAGAGCAGCCCGCCCTTACAGCCTTTGATCAGTAGATTATTTAGAACTTCGAAGATGGTCAAGGTAGCTGGCTTCCAAGCCACTGCACTAGATGCGCATGTAGTCATAGTAGTCGGCCCGTAATGCCTCTATTCTGTACTAAAATACTATTTCGGATGAATGGGGAATTAAGTAAGTCGCTCTTTGATCTGCAGAATAAGGCCTACGAGCTCTCTCTTTTTTTATGGCAGAGAGATCTCTCCACACCAAGGAACCAAATCACAATGGATCGAACAACCGAAAATGATAACAGAATGCATAGGTCATGATAAGGAGTTCCAATCAACGGATAAATATAGTATACCACCTTACTTCTTTCGTCTATGAGGAAGAAATCAAATTGAATAACCCGCGGATATGTGCAAAACTTAAATTCTTGTTAGCCGCTCTGGTAAAGACAAGATATACTTTGACAAGACGTGCTCAGAATCTTTTTGTTGATTCGGGGGAAGTTCTCGTTCCTTCACCTCTACAATTCGGTAAAGCGGCTTCGCCTCCTCGCTTTTGTTCAATTATAAATAAATAACCAACCACTTTAATGGAGATTTATAGCATCATTCAAGTAAATACAAATTAAGATCGTAAAAACATAAGCTTGTAATATAGCTACACCTAATTCCAGACCGGTTAATGCAAGAACTATAAATAAAGGACCAAGATCCCCTATAAAATACAAAAGATCATTCATACATAGCATAGTCCAAGCGAACCCACTTAAAATCTTTACTAAACTATGACCGACCATCATATTAGCAAATAAACGTATTCCTAAGCTTAATGCACGAAAACAATAAGAAATTAGCTCAAGGAGTACTAAAAAAGGTGCTAATGGCAATGGGACTCCTGCGGGTAATAAGAAGCTTAAAAAATGAAGCCCGTTTCTTTGAAATCCCACTATAGTAATGCCAATAAAAATAGAAAATGAGAGACCTAAAGTAATGATAAATGACTTGTAGCTGTGAAGCTATAAGGTATCATACCCTGAAGATTACAAAATAACAAAAAAGTAAAAGTGACCAAGATGCAAGGGAAAAACTTTTGTTTAACATTTCCTGAAAGACCCCCTATTTGTTCGTTTACCAGGTTCAGCACGAAATCATAAATAAGCTCTATCAAGGATTGCCAAGCATTTGGTACTAAGTTTCCTTCTCCTTTTTAGTAACAAAATGAATCAGAAGTACGACCAAACTGAGAGTTAGCAGCATAAACAAATATGAATTTGTGAATGAGAAATACAAGTTTCCTATCTTCATAGGAATCAATGGGAGAATGTCAAATTGCTCAAGTGGGCTAAGTGAGCGAATGAGCTCATCCCAATAATTCAATTAGTCTTGACTATTTAAATTTACTCCGCAACCCTTGAACAAATTATCTAAACTTGTTAACTCATTTTGATGCATTTTCTCAAGCTTCTCAATAAGGGGTTCCGGGGATGAGATCTTGCTCAATTCCCTTTGGAGTGCTCTAATATGGCCCGCCTTGACTGTACCGGGGAAGTCATAGCGCGAATTCACAAGAAGCAAATTTAACTTTGCCAGGGGCGCGTCAGTTGCGGGGGTATAAAGGTCACCCGGAATGAAAAGCGTCCACTCATTGAGGTTATACTTTACAAGTTCTTGACCAGACAATCCCAAATTACTCGGTACCTTTTCAATATTATACAAATGAGGACTCATCGTTTGAAAACGCTGAATAAAGTCCTTCATAGTAGTAGTAGCCATAGTCAAGATCAATTTCCTGTAGTTCCGCTTCTTGCTCGAAAAATGAGGAAAGACTTGTCGGAAATAGTTGGCTTGGTCCGACCAAGAAAGACATGGGAGTTTTGGGCATAAAGAAAAGATGCTTCTAAAGCTCTCTTTCTTCTCTTATGATATTTCTAGTTGGATGAACAGATCGCTCCTAAATGCCTTACACAGTTCAAGAGTTAAGAAAGGCTCTTCTTCATTTTTTTTATAATATAGAAGAAGGAGATCTGACTTCTTAGAAGGAAATGAGCTACCTAGACGTTTGTTTTTTATGTACAGGTCTCGTGAAGAGAGAAGATAGGAAGAGGAGTATGCGAAAGGAGACTGTGAAGTAGCTAGGTGATAAGAAGACTAACTCGGGCTTGAAATGAAAGCTTGAACGTATAGGCGGATCACAATAGGTGGAGTCTCTAAAGCCTTATAGAAGCATGAGACTGAAGAAGTCAGGCATCAGGGTTGGTGTGAATGACTCCGGCCGAAAGGTTAGCGAATCCGACTTCATTCTTTTTGAGGGAAAGAACCGACCCCAACCAAGGGGGTTGTGCCTCCCTAAACTGTCTTGATCCCTTAAGGGCTTCGGAATGGAAGGGCAGATAATGGAAGAGTAACTGCTTCACCGGGAATACTAAATTGCTATGAAGAAGCTGTCATAGCCTATTGATCTCTTAGTGGATAAGGAAATGCAACTCAATAGAAAGACTTGTTCTCTCAGGAACACCTGTAACATCCTCCCCCGATAGACTTCAGTCCACTCTTGAGGAATAGGATGATCAGATAGGTAAATCCCCGATAACTTACAAATCTAACTACCTGAAAGGGCCTTAAATGTGAGCCAGTAGACCTGGGTGGCTTGTCTGAAAAACTCAACGACTTCCAGGCCTCCAAGATCTGATGAAGGAGACGTGATGACAATAGAATGACTGATTTACGGCTTTACGATCTCAGAGCAGTGTAAGGCAATTATAGCTCTTTTTTCGGCTTCTCAATCTCATCTCAAGTCAGGGCTCAGTTGCACTAAGATAGAAAGATTTGTCTTTTTTTCCTCTCTTTATCCAGTCGGGCTTGTCTCAAGACTAAATCGAATCAAACTAACGTTCTTCATCAAGCTGTCAGTTTCCTTCCTCGCCTACAGGATATGATGCAGATGTAATGGGACTCAAGCTGTAAAACACACTAAGTCTTCTATGTCCGATAGATTGGTCACGATGTCAAGATGAATATAGCTTCTTACAGATTCATTTATAAGCATAAAGGTTATCTGAATTGAAAAGAAAAAAGAATAGACTAGCTTCACCTGTGTCCTTCATCTCAAAGTTGGATATTTAGTGGCATTTATCAATTCCTTGTCATTTCTAGCCTTCGTCAAGATTGAAAGTTCGTCAAGATAGAAAGAAAGGATCCCTCCTTACTACCATCCATTTCTCTAAGACTAAGATCATAGACGAATGCGCCCCGTGATGAAGAGAAACTTCTTAGTCCCAGAGTCTTGTAACTCGCTTTGTGTTGAAACTCAGCGCTGAAAGCCCAGTCAGCTAAGGAAGTTCAGTCAATTGATAGATGTAATACTAAGCCAATCTGGAAAGTGAGTAGAATCAAGAAACTGGCATACCTTGAATCTAGCCTACAATCCGATCTTTCTTCTCTTAGTAAATTGATAGTCGTCACTGAGCTATGCTTCTTTGTTGTGATCGCTTGCCAAAAAGCTATAGTCAACTTCACTTTCACTTGCCTGACTTCTTTCGCTTCCCTCAAGGCTAGCAGAGGGGGCTAACCTTCGAGTAAGCTATATATAAGAATAAAAAAGATGGATTATCTATGCTAAAGGGAAAAGAGCATTCCTCTTTACTCTCAACAGCTTCTCAAAGAGCTTCTGAGACTAGTGAAAGAATTGAATTACCTTGAACCCCCTCCTTCTTGCAAACAATTTATTCTTCCCAATTCAACTCATTACGTATTCGTTTCACTATGTTCAACTCATTCGGTCAATGAATGATTTTAAGTTCACAAATAAGCTGTTGGGGCTCTTTGAATAAAAGCCGTTGCTCTTGTTGGTATACAGACCGGCTAATATAATAGTATGGGAAATCTGGAAAAGAGGAGTAGACAATCTGGGATGTACAGGCCCGGCCCGACGCACGAAGCAGGAGGAAATCGGTACCCCGCGAGTCTGTCAAAGAGCTTGGGTAAGCATTCAAATCAAGGAAAGCGAATGAGAAACCTTCTTGGAATTAGTTCGTTCGGGAGGGTGTGTAGTGCCAGTACGGGGTGTGGTACTGGTTCTCATTTCCTGGTTTGGATTTCAGTGAAAAAGCTTTGAAGCCGATATCAAAGGAGTTCCTTGCTTTCTGACCCCAAGTGTACCTCATTGGTAGGCTTTCCCCAACGGTTGCGGACTGCTGTAGTATGAAGTACGCCCCAATAAATTGAAGAAGAGTCTCATTCGTTAGCAAAGTCGATAGCCAGTCCATCTTATCTTCTCCACTTCAATTCAAGCTAGCTCCTACTCCTTTAGGATTCCTTTTTTCACTGTTTTTACGAACCTTCACATAGATTACGAGGCTTACCGAATGAGTTGAACATAGTGAAACGAATCCTCACTCCCAATCGCCCCACTATCTACTAGTCTGGTTCGACTCGAACTTCTGTCATGTCAAGCTTCCTGACCTGCTTTGTACCAGCCGGTATTTTATGTACTTCGGGGCGAGCTCGCTCTAACGTCGTGCACGGGTCACAACGAATGGAACTTTTATAATGCATGCACAATTGGACAAGCTGCTTACCGTGGCCACCTACCGCCTTCCCTTAAGGTCGTCGTCATGCTAGAACTCTCAAACGCTTGTCAAGGATGGATGTAATTCAGGAAGTGCTTGTAATGTGAGTGAAGCGGATTGAATACACACTTGTCGGGGTGAACTATCGAAAAAGACCCCCAAATCGGCCTTGAAGAAAGGAACCTCACGTCAAATGGGTTTGGCTGATGCACTGCCTCCCAGCGATCGTTAGCTAACACTAGATTCCAGAAATGGCTTTGTTTTGTCATTCTGGTGTTGTCGAGGCAGAGGGCACACTTGGAATGGAACTGATGCTGGAGGTGAATCCACTAATGTGTCAGGTGAGGTCATACCACCAAAACGGCATACTTGAAACGACAACCGCTGAAACCGCACTAAAGCTTTGAAAGAGACGTTCCCCTCATCCTTAAAGTCAAGACAGTTACCACGTCTTTCATTAAGGGAAGGCGCTGACTAGTCCTGCTCAATAAGGATGTAGGGTCTCTTGAGCGCTTCATTGAGCATTTTTCTTTTCTTTGCTGATTCCTCTCAATGAAATTTTCCATGTTGCACTAAGTTACTTACGGATGTATGCATGCAGTCCGGGAACACTTTGGGGTAAACACCCATCCAAACAACTCCAACAAGAAAAGGTATAAATATGAAAACTTCTCTACCATTTAGATCGTAAAATTTATGGAGGAAATCCGGTTTTAAATTCCTAGAAACCACACGATTATATAGCCAAAGGGAATACGCCGCGCCTAAAATCATCCCAAGCGCTGCTAATGTGGCTACTAAGCTATTTCTTTGGAAAGCTCCTACTAAGATGAGAAATTCCCGATAAAGCTGCTAGGACCAGGTAAACTCATATTGGCCAAAGTGAAAAAGAAGAAATGGTAGAGAAATTCGGCATGGCGCTCACTAAACCTCTGTAATATCTAACAAGTCGAGTCTTATGTCGGTCAAATAGAACACCAACACATAGAAAAAGGGCTGAAGAAACCAGGCCATGACTTAACATCAGTAGAATGCCACCACCTATTATCTATATGTTCTAAATAAACATACCAATAGTCACCAGATTCATATGAGCTACTGAGGAGTAAGCAATGATCTTCTTAAGATCGATATGTCTTAAAGTGGTCAAGGAAGTATATATTATAGCAATCGCGCTTAAAGTATAAATGAAAGGAGTGAAACAAAGTGTCGCTTCAGGAAACATGGGTATTGAAAATCTTAAAAAGCCGTAGGTTCCCAATTTTAAAAGAATTCCCGCCAAGATGACGGATCCTGCCGTAGGTGCCTCTACATGAGCTTCGGTAACCAAATATGAACTGGTACCATAGGCACTTTGACGGCGAACGAGGCGAAAAAATCAATCCATAGAAAGATTTGGCGCCGCTCACTAAATTCTGTGGTTAATAAAATTTGTAAATCGGTGGTTCCTGTTTGGAAAAGAATCAACAGAATAGCTAATAGCATAAAAACAGATCCAAGTAAAGAATAAAGGAAAAGCTGATATGCTGCCTTGATCTTTCTTTGTCTCGAACCCCATACCCCTATAATAATGGTAGAGTAAGGGGTGGCCCAAAGCGGAATTGACCAGTGGTGATTGGTCGAAGCTCCAGTAGGTAGCCACTCCCTTCTCAGGGAACCGTACGTGAGACTTCCGCATCATACGGCTCCGTCCCGAGCTTCCGTCGTCAGCCTTGTCATTAGACCACTATCTATGCATGTATTTTCAGCCTGGACTCTAGAATCTTTTGCTTCTCGGGTGGTGGCGAACAATGCTGCTTGCGTTGCGGGGGATGCCCGCCTGTAGGGCCCGGCCTGCTTCCCGCCCGAAAGAACCACTCACTAGCTAGCCGGACTAGTGGGGGCCTATCTGGAGACATACTGAAAACCATGCCTTTCGAACCAAACGCAACGCCCGTCTTCCAAATAAAAAGAAAGAAAAAGGGGGAGGAAAGATAGAGTGCAGCCTGTAGAGCACATGTAGCGCACAGTCGGGTTGCTCACGTAGCGGATCTCTCTTTATCTATAGATATCTAAAAAGAGAGAGAGGTGTGAAAGTAATAGCTTTATGTTATGGCCGCCCCCCGGCTTACGGCCTTTACGCTACTACTACTGTGATGTGAGCGGTTCAAATTGGTTTGATCTTTCCCAATCACCCTGACCGGAACTTGTACGCAGCACTTGTACAGAGGTGCATACATAACGGTTTGGAAATTTTGATTATCTGAATCTTAAGAACAAGACCCTACCTTATTCTCGAACCCTCTGCCGAGCTCCACCCTGCCTGCATTTTTCTTTTTATTTGATTTCTTCATTTTTGTTTTTTTAGAAGGGCCAAAGAAATGTCTCCACCTGCTACCAACAGTCTTTCTTCGGAATTCTACTGAACGGGTCGATCCTCCTCCCCCGTTTGTTTTAGCAACTTTTCCTAAGGTCTCCTCGCCAAGAGCTCCCCGGCGACGACAGAGTGGGCGACTTTTTTCTTTCACAATAAGACCTGGACGATTATCCCTACCCTCGGTAGCTTACGAGTTTACGTCCATCCCTGGTCGGGTACAGTTTCCTTTTTCTTTCTCCTTTGTAGCCGTTAACCAAATTCGCGCAAGTGTGTCCACACCCCCAAACTGACTTGACGAGGAATCCATTCTCGCGAACAAACACAACCCCTACACACACCTAGGAGCACCCCTTCTGCATATCTATACAAGACCCGAGTAGGCGGGTCGAGGTCCTACGAGGTACCCACTACTCAGAGTACCCTCCCCAAAGGAAAAAGATGTGTTTGTCAGGTTCAGTTCTTGTTAGTTGGGTTGGGCGGGTTCGACCAGAAATGCTATGCTTACACACAAGACTACCCCTCTTCCCGAAAGCTTCGCGGGGACTACTTTACGACGACGGACGACCGCCCGTAGGGGGTTTACTGCACAAGGCCCCTACAGAGGATAAGCTTTATCCCAGCGAATATAAGATGCTCAGCTCCGCACAACATAGGGATTAGCACGCTTTCGGGAAGAACATAGAATAGTAGAGGATCCAGCATGCGGAACACGGCGATCATTAGAAATTCACGAATTAGAGATGCTGTAATATACTCTTTCCCATAACTTCTCATACCAGACCAACCCACTAAAATGCCGCTAATAACCAACGAATGGCAAGTGCTTGCATCCTCTGTATTACTGCGGCTGCTGAGTTAGCCGATGCTTATTCCCCAGATACCGTCATTGCTTCTTCTCTGGAAAAGAAGTTCACGACCCGTGGGCCTTCTACCTCCACGCGCATTGCTCCGTCAGGCTTTCGCCCATTGTTGAAAGTTCCCCACTGCTGCCTCCCATAGGAGTCTGGGCCGTGTCTCAGTCCCAGTGTGGCTGATCATCCTCTCGGACCAACTACTGATCATCGCCTTGGTAAGCTATTACCTCACCAACTAGCTAATCAGACGTGAGCCCCTCCTCGGGCGGATTCCACCTTTTGCTCCAATGGTAAGGAAGAAGGGGGGAACAGGCACACTTGGAGAGCGCAGTACAACGGAGAGTAAGTCGTTATGATTCAACCAGAGGCGTATAATTTATCAACTCCGCAACAAAGATTCGAAAGATTAGGTTTTTTTTCAACTTCACTATTTCTTTTTCATTCGCAGAAATACAATTCAAAATCGAAAATTGGAATAAACTTATTTTCTTCCAAGAAATGGATTCAATATTAAAGTAAGGAGTGGCAAATATGAAAATAAGAGCTTCTGCTATAAATGCATAAGCCGGTAAAGAGTACATGTGTTGAGCTACCAAAGAAATAATAACCCCTAAAGAAGCTAGAGCAAGGCCTAATTGAAAATGAATCGAATTATTAATTGTGTCATAAAGGCCCTTATGTCCACGTCCCAATCGCCCTCCCTAAAAAACAATAATGCCTTGGAATAAGAATGAGTAATCAAATGAAATAAAGCACTACGATAAGAACCCAT